>CM046872.1:7934370-8427196 GCA_025617745.1 Heliocidaris erythrogramma | reverse complement strand
TTCAGTCACAACGTGCCTCGTGTATACTGTTTGGCCATCTTCTGTTTCATCTGTGTAGGTGTCTTCTGCATGGGTTTGTCGGGTCCTCACAGTTGCATCTCCTACTTGAGTTTCTATCCATTGATCATGGACATTGGTTTCTGAAGCTGGTGTGTCAACAAGATATTGTTGCTCAACGGCTGCAAGTGCTGCACCTTCCTTAACATCTTCTGTCTCCAATTCCACCCGTTCTTGTTCTCTTGAAGTTTCTTTGTCTTCTTCACGGGAAATGTCAAGTGGGGATGCAGGCTCATCAATCTGATATGATTGCTGTGTCATCTCAACATGTGTGTAACTGGTGGCATATTCACCAGTGATGTCAAGAATGTCTGGAGTGCTTCTACCATCTTCTGGTACTGTGGCTGGCTCATGATCAACAGGTGGCATTTCTTCACCAGCTGGCTCTCTTTCTCCTCTTGGTTCAGATTCAAGATATACTTCCCCTTCAATGACCATTGCTTGTTCAATTGTTTCATATGATGTCACACCATCAGATTCTTCCTGTTTGCTTTCTGGCCTCTGTTGACCATCATCCTCCACAACAGGGATATCTGAAGCCACCGATGTCTGGATGTCATAATCAGCTGGACTACTCTCTACCTCTGGCTGGTCTTCCCTTGGTGTCTCATCCACTTGTTCTTCCATGTAGCTGATACTCTCTGTCTTGGCATCCAAGTCTTCATCATCATCAACACCAAGTTGCTCTCCAAGGATCCCATCTTCACCCAGGATGATCTCACTTTCTTCTGTTGGTGGATCAGGCTCAATGAGGTATCCATGGTCTCTGGCTCGTCTCTCTGCCAGGACATCATCATCTTGAACAATCTCTTCAGATTGCAAATCTAACTTGATCTCTGGAATCATATCTGAATCATCTGATTGGTCTTCATCGATGGAGATGTCATGTTCGGTCATATCAGGTTCTTCAGCCAAGTGTGCCTCGTCTTCTGGTTCACTAGCATCAACCTTGACATCTTCAATAAACCTTACTTCTCTTGTTACCACTGTAGTTCTTGTCTCCTCTGTTGTGGTTTCATGAGAGTAACTTCCGTTTTCAGCAATCTGACCTTGCTGATCTTCCTGTAATTCTTCTATATCCTCTGATGTCATACCCTCTTCACGTGGTGAGAGATCTTCTAATTCTGCATTGGTTGGCTGTGTTTGTTCTTCTTCCATGTGCATCTCTTCTACATCTCTGTCAGTCACTGGAAGTGTAGCCAGCCTGTGTATCTCAGTGTGAGTTGATGTCACAGTGGTCTGCTGAACGGTTTCATGAATAGAGTCTCTGACTTCTTCCTTCGGGACTCCCGACTCCTCCGCCACATCTTGAGGAAAGTCCTCTGCAAAACTGTGTATCTCTTCTTGCAAAACAGTTTCTTTGAAGGTTGAAGTAACAACTTTCTCACCAATTCGCTTCTCACTGATCAATTCCTCTTCAGGTCCAGGGGTTGCTTCTTCAGTAGATAAAGAGTCTCCAGTTTCGACACTTGTCTCAAACTTACTATCAATTTCTTGTGAAATCTTTTCAGCTGCTTCCGGAACGGTCTCCTCTTCAACTTTGGTTTGGTCAACAATATGTTCAGTTGGTATTTGTATCTCAGAGTGGGCTGCTGTTAGTTCAGTCTGTTCAACAACCTCATGAATAACATCTCTTGGTTCATCATCTTGTGTCTGGGTGTCATCTTCCACATCCAAAGGAGTATCGCTTGTAAGGTGGTGTATCTCCTCATGCAATACTGTTTGCTTGAACTCTGTAGTTACCGATTTTTCTCCTATTCGCTCTTCAGAGATGATTTCCTCATGAGACTCTGAAATGACAGATGCTGGCTGCACTTGTTCATCCGATATGATGACATGCTGTGTCCTTTCTTCATACATGTATGTGGCCTCTGCAGGAGCGACGTCAGATTTCTCTGTATCATCCAGAGGAATTTCACTTTCTGTTTCTTCCTGGATATCTTCTAGGAAATCGTCATCACCTTCTACATTCTCTCTCTCTGAAGGCATCGCCTCCATGGATGTTGATATATCTTCTTCCTCATATTCAGGTGCACCAAGAAATTCTAAGTTCTGTGTAGTAAATTCTTCCCTTCTATGTAATGTCATATCATGTGCAGGCTCTGTAGACTCTTCTGGTGGCTCTTTTGTGGTCTCTTCCGGTTTGTCTTCCTGCCGGACCTCCTCTACCTCTAAATGCTGCAGGTCTGTCTCTTCAGCTGGTTTAGCCTTTTCTTCAATAATTACGTCTTCATCAATGACGGGTCCTTCTGGGGCTTCAGTTGGTTCCTGCACTGTTGTGTCTGGTTGGGTATCATCAAGTCCGAGGTCATCGTAATCAACCTGTTTCTGTTCCTCCTCTGGTTTTGGGACAAATTCTTCATCACAAACTATTTGCTTCTTGTCAATAATCTGCACAGTCTCTTTGACTACAACCTCATGTGTTTCTTTCTCTGTGTATGTTGTACTAATTTGGGGTTCAACTTCTTTAGGAACATCTTCAGGGGCTTCAGGAAGTGAGTCTGAGGTAACAGTTGGTACTTGCTCTTCTTCAGGTCTATCATCAAAGACTACCTGTTTCTTCTCAATAATCTGAACCGTTTCTTTGACTACAACCTCATGTGTTTCTTTCTCTGTGTATGCCGTACTAATTTGGGGTTCATCTTCTTTAGGAACATCTTCAGGAGCTTCAGGAAGTGAGTCTGAGGTAACAGTTAGTACTTGTTCCTCTTCAGATACAGGTTCATCTTCTTTATGAACATTTTCAGGAGCTTTGAGAACTGAGTCAGAGGTAACAGTTCGTACTTGCTCTTCTTGAGGTTTATCATCAAAGTCTACCTGTTTCTTCTCAATAAGCTGAACTGCTTCTTTGACCACAACCTCATGTGTTTCTTTCTCTGTGATTGTTGTACTAATCCTAGGATCATCTTCTTTAGGAACATCTCCAGGTGCTTCAGGAAGTGAGACAGAGGAAACAGTTTGACCTTGTTCCTCTTCCAGTTCAACTTTTTTAGGAACATTTGCAGGAGCTTCGGGAACAGAGTCAGCAGTAACAGTAGGTCCGTGCTCTTCTTCATGTTTATCATCAAAGACGACTTGTTTCTTCTCAATAATCTGAACCGCTTCTTTGACTACAACCTCATGTGTTTCTTTCTCTGTGTATGCCGTACTAATTTGGGGTTCATCGCCTTTAGGAACATCTTCAGGAGCTTCAGGAAGTGAGTCCGAGGTAACAGTTAGTACTTGTTCCTCTTCAGGTTCATCTTCTTTAGGAACATTTTCAGGAACTTCGAGAACCGAGTCAGAGGTAACAGTTGGTACTTGCTCTTCTTCAGGTCTATCATCAAAGACTACCTGTTTCTTCTCAATAATCTGAACCGCTTCTTTGACTACAACCTCATGTGTTTCTTTCTCTGTGTATGTCGTACTAATTTGGGGTTCATCGCCTTTAGGAACATCTTCAGGAGCTTCAGGAAGTGAGTCTGAGGTAACAGTTAGTACTTGTTCCTCTTCAGATACAGGTTCATCTTCTTTATGAACATTTTCAGGAGCTTTGAGAACTGAGTCAGAGGTAACAGTTCGTACTTGCTCTTCTTCAGGTTTATCATTAAAGTCTACCTGTTTCTTCTCAATAAGCTGAACCGCTTCTTTGACCACAACCTCATGTGTTTCTTTCTCTGTGTATGTCGTACTAATCTAGGATCATCTTCTTTAGGAACATCTTCAGGTGCTTCAGGAAGTGAGACAGAGGAAACAGTTTGACCTTGTTCCTCTTCCGGTTCAACTTCTTTAGGAACATTTTCAGGAGCTTCGGGAACTAAGTCAGCAGTAACAGTTGGTACTTGCTCTTCTTCAGGTTCATCATCAAAGACTACCTGTTTCTTCTCAATAATCTGAACTGCTTCCTTGACTACATCATCATGCGCTTCTTTCTCTGGGTATGTTGTACTAATTTGGGGTTCATCTTCTTTAGGAACATCTTCAGGAGCGTCAGGAAGTGATTCTGGGGTATCAATTGGTACCTGATCATCTTCGGGCTCATCTACTTTAGGAATATTTTCAAGAGCTTCAGGAACTGAGTCAGAGGTAATAGTAGGTACCTGCTCTTCATGTTTATCATCAAAGACTACTTGTTTCTTCTCGATAATCTCTTCTGCTTCTTTGACTACAACCTCATGTGTTTCTTTCTCTGTGTATGTCATACTAATTTGGGGTTCATTTTCTGTAGGAACGTCTCCACGAGATTCAGGAAGTGAGTGTGAGGTAACAGCTGGTAACTGATCCTCTTCAGTTTCATCTTCCCTAGGAACATCTTCAGAAACTTCAGGAATTGAGTGAGAGGTAACAGTTGGTGCTTGTTCCTCTTCAGGTTCATCAAAGACTACCTGCTTTTTCTCAATAATCTGAATTGTCTCTTTCACTACGATCTCGTCTGTTTCTCTCTCCAAGATTGTTGTACTTGTTTTGGAGTCATCACCTATTGTATATTTGGGAATCAAATCAGATTCTACAGCCGGTTCTTCCGCTTGATCTAGAAATTCTGGACGAGACTGTTCCTTGATGATAGCAGAATCAACAACAGTTGAAACATATTCTCTCACTTGTTCTCCAGGAATGTCTACTGCTTCTTTCCTATCTTCAGGAACAGTTGGCTTACTGAACATACCACCGTCTACTTCTTCGTCTCCTGCATCTCCCTGAATTTCTGTGGTAGTTATTACTGTAGTAGTAACTGTCTCTTGATAATGTCTTACTTCCTCATGTTCTTTTGGTGAAGGCTCATTTATCAAGGATTCAGGAGCTTCTTCAACTTCTTCTCTAACTTCCTCTACTTTATCCATCTCAATCACAGGTTCATCAGAAGGTTCTTTGAATTCGGTTGGCCTAGCTTCATCCTGGACAGTCTCTCCAGTAGTGTCCTCTGTTTGCTCATATTTAAATGTCTGTTCTTCAGTTGCAGCATGTGTTGTTGGCTCAAGGAGTGTTTCTTTCTCATGCACTTGTTGAACTTTAATGGGTTTGTCAAAGTCCGGAATGTTCTGAACCGAAGACTCTTGCTCTTCAGGAACAGGCTCAGACACTTTTGGCTCCTGTTCATGCTCATCAATTTTCCTCTCTTCTTGAAATTCGACTACATCCGTCTTCTTTTCGACCTTGGTTGTCTGTGTTATCACTGTCACTTCTCTTTGCTGTTCATAACCATAGGTAACCTCTTTCTGCTGAGCCTCTGGACTAGTTACAGGCTCAGGAGATTGGACCATACGTTCTAATGGAACATCTTGGTCTTTGCTTTGGAGGTCAAGATCTTGGGGAAATTTAGTGTCCTGTGCCTTTAAATTTTCATCTATCTCCCTGTGTTCCACAACAGGTTCTTCATATGGCTTCATAGTTTCAATCGGTTTTTCAGATTGTTGTACTTTTGTTTGTATGTCATATTCAAGAACCACTTCTCTATTCTCCTCTGGCTCTTTCTCAAACTCTTTTACTGGAATGTCCTGTTCAACCTGAGACTGTGTCAGAGTTACTGTATCAGACTCTGTCCATTTTTCTGTTTCTTTGATCTCAGTTTCAAAGGTCTTGACTGGCTCAGCTGCTTTGGGCTCCTCTGGTTCTTTTGCTTCAGTTGGCATATCATAATCAAGGACTGCTTCTTTGTGTTCTTCAGATATGTTTGATGGCTCTTCGGGAATGTCTTTCTTGGTCTCAATCCTGCTACTTTCCTGGGTGATGATCTCCTGCTCAACAGTTTTCACTGTCCTCGTTGTCTACAGAGAGAATGAGGTGAGTTTACATGCATACGCTGCATTATTGACTACACTTGGCTCTTACCCACATAGTACATGTCCCCATATATATTTGGTTTATCTATTATTAGTATGCTCATTCATAAATATATATATATATATACAGTGCGTCCCAGAAAAAACGAAAATGAGATTTATCGATGTTTAATCATATCTTAATCACAATAATGATTAATAAATGACACATATTTGTAAAGCTTGGATCTTCTTTCACTCGATGCCACTCATATCATACATACTTCATGCATGAATGAATAAAGACAATATGAGGGCTAACAAATATTCGTTTGGCCAACGATATCTGAATTTCAAAGAGATAATCACATTCTAGAATGTTCATTTTCTACCCTATCATATCACACCTTAATCAGGAAAATAAGAGCCACGGATGACAAAGCCCTGTTGGTGTAAATTAATGCTTGCATTTCCAGGATTTATTAAAGGCTCCCAGATCGTCTCCATTCTGTTACCAGAAATACTCGTTGCTGTGTTAACTGCATGGTCTAGTAGGTTTAATAATGAAAACGTACCTCACTATCAATCAGCTTTTTATCATTTTGTACTCACTACCGCACTCCATTTTGTTGACGATCAGCCATGCATGAAGTCTTTTGTCTTGTTTGTTCATTGCTAGGACAGGCAGCCAGTGAGAACGGATTCGTTTAATAAATCATGGAAATGCAAGTATCATTTTACACCAACAGAGCTTTGTCATCCCTGGCTGAATTTCCCCGATTGAGGTTTGATATGAAAGGGCAGAAAATGAACTTTCTAGAAATGTGCTTGTCTCTTTGAAATCCAGATATCGTTGGCCAAACGAATTTTTGGTAGCCCTGCTTCATATTGTCTTTATTCACTCATGCGTGAAGTATGTATCATCAAATGAAAGAGGATTCAAGCTTTACAAATGTGTCATTTATTAATAATTGTGATTAAGATATGATTAAACATCGATAAATCCGTTTCATTTTTTCTGAGACGCACTGTATATCTCAGCTCTCTGTCGGCTACAAGCAGTATTTCAAGATATATGTCTATGACTATTTGTACACCTGACCACTTAAAAAAGTTAATTTGGTTGCAGTCATCTTCTTACTCTTCTGGAGCACACAAGCACGTTTCATATTGCATACAATAAGAATACAGGTCATTCATACATGGATATCAAAGCGAATCCTCCAAATAATGGGTTACCACATTATAATCATGAAGTACAGGCATAGAATATCAGGGTGAAAAACTTACATTCACCAAGTCATAACTAATCTAAGTAACTGTTCACAAAACCGAGATATCCCAAAGCAAAGGTAAATCATCTTTTGTCTAATTGCTTTATGGAACCCCACTGCCAATGAGCACAAACTCTAATGCAGTAATATTAACAAACACAGAAATATTTCAAGCTGTTTTACTCCCAGCTTAACATTGCAAAGATTGCTGAAACTGTCTCCTTCTTACCTCAGACCTGGTTGTCTCCTCCCATGTTTTTTCTTGGTGCTCTGCTGGTTTGCCAGGCTCCTGTGGTGTTAATCACATTAAGTCACTTCACTATCAACTGACAAACAGCCTGGGTAGCAAGTCTAAGCCCTCCAGCCAGCTATGAATAAGCCACAGGCAGTGTGGACAGCAGCTCTGACCCAAGCCAACAGGCAAGAGCAACAACATGCACAGTGCGAACTCACATGGAGATGCATTTTAAGCATGTGCACAGATGTGTGGGGTTAATAGACTGAATGCATGAAAGATCAGTGCATGCACATTCCCCAGCTAACACAGATAGAGCATCTAAGCACAGGGTTAGGAAATCTAGGCACTATCCAAAGAATTAAAGGAAGGTTCTGGTAAGCCTACTCTATGATAGCCTCCTTTTTACTATTCTAATATGGTCTAGTCTTTTAGCTTGAATTCATGCAGCAGCCAATGAGGTCATTACATTTGTTAAAAAGAACAAAAACACTGACACAGAAAACAAGGTGGACAATTTGACAAAACAAGAGAAAAAAAGACATGGGACATTTTCCTTACTGATCCATAATGTTTTCACATCCAATGGCTTTTTAACCAACCCAATCACTCGTAACATCTCACTTCAGTACACCCCAGCACGACCACTGAATAGTGTTAACGGATTTGACTTCATCATGACATAAATACCCACTCACAACACACATTGCACATGATCAGCACAGTCAAACGACACATGACAAGACACAAAAAGTGATGGTATTAGATGGAGAAATATGCAGGAACATGGGCTGTACGTTAGTATGAAACTTTAAAAAAAAATAATAAAATGGCAGCATTTGCACAGAACTGCGCATCTTCCAGAGTGGCTAGAGATGCATGGATGGAGCAACTGCTACGATGGCACATGGAAATCAAACTGATTAAAGACATGGCATGGAGAAAGCTAGTAATGTCGTAAGTACTGTGCATGGAGTAATTTTTGGAATCTTCACATGAGGGTATAGTGGGAGATGGCATAAAGAGAGGAGGCCTGGCTAATTGGACGAGCATGACTGTTCTGTTCTTGCATGAAATGGATATATAATATCAATCTATCAATGACGGTAGGAGAGAGGAGGCCTCAGTCATTTTGAACCGTTGGGGATGTTGCAGGAGAGCAAAGCATTGTGGGTAAATAGATGAAAATTTGGTAACTAGTGCATGCTCGGATAACAGGCAGAATTTTCTTTGAGAAGTATGGGCACTTACAGAAATATTCTTTCTTTTTTTTTCTGGAAAGTATTTGCAGAGTTTTGAACACAGGCTGGAGCACAGCAGCATATATTTTTATCAATCACTTTGAATTTTTTGTGAGTGAAATGGTGAAACTGGGAGCATTTCTCTTTTATTTTCCTTGCTGTGATCCTGAATTTGGATTTTTGGCTGTGAAGAGGCTTAGACTTGATGTTAATACAACATATTGTATTGAACGATATGGTAATAGATAACATATAAATTAGTCACACTACATTTGGAAACTGTTAGTGCTTGCATTTCTTTCCCAAAATGTTATCAGGAAAGCATGTGATCAACATACGGTCCAGAAGAAATTGAAAGGGAGTGATCTTATTTTGCAATGCCAATTCTATGAAGGAAATCTTCATTCTATGGCAGGTCATAGAGCAATCAATAATGCCAAAATTTATACCCAATTTTCTAATGAACTGATTCATTAATTATGAAGGAATAAAACATTTTGGGAGGAAATCTTTCACATGCACTGAACAAGATGCAGCCAGTAGCTCTACACTGACAAATTTCATCATCTACTATAAAAAAAAAAAATTTTAATAAAAACTCTTGAATTCTTTTTTCATCAAATGTAGGTAATATTCATGAAAACAGAGTAAAACTTTGGAAGGGCAGACAACTCTTTTCACCCTTTGCTTCACAAGATAATACAGGTATTCAAGAACATCTGAAATTATGCCAACAGCTTATCAGTAGCAATTTTGCAGATATCAGGAAGCACTTCCTTGTGATTCTTTTGGAAATGTCACAATACTGATTTTACCTCCACTACCATTACCACTACCACTACCACTTTTACTACTTCTTCTAATGCAAAGACTTTAACTACTACTGTACTTCAGTACAATTTCATGAAGGCAAGGTAGTGCATACAAAGATAGTTTCAAAAGAGGGTGGGAATAAAGAGGAGGGGAAATGAACCTTGTTCTGTTTTTCCAAAGAGTAGGTTGAACCGATAATAACGAATCCTAAGAAATTTTGTATTTTGATGATTTACAATTTGCTTACAAACATGTGCTTGTCCTCCCTTTGAACAGCTTATACAATCTTTACATATCAGCTTTCATCCCAAAGAATTTATCCTCAAGCTTGCAGCATCCTGGGCTCATGCAATTCTAAGGATACTAATAGTTCTTTCTTGGCATCATCTCCGACTACAGGCAACACCTGTTTCAGGATGAACAACTTACACCCCTCTCCTACTTTGTCCAGTTGGGTGCAGAGTAGAATGTAGCTTGACACAACTTGTCTTGGGATAGTATGGCATAACTGGCGTCTTGTACCGACTCACAAACATTTTGGATATGCCCAAAAGGTCTCTGTTGCTGTGCTTCTTCGGTTTAGGAGCACCTGGAATCCACGATGGATAAGCACCCAACAAGGCAAACTAGGAGAAGGGCTTTAGTTCACACTCGAGAATAGACTCTAGTAGGATGCTAAAAAAGTAACATTCACTTCAGAGGATATCTCTGTCCTTTCAGAGCTTTGTATCCAGTTTCCTTGGACTTCACCATGGAAACCCAAGCAGAGCAGCCGCTTAAGGGTAGCATCCTTTCTTAAAACAGCGTCGCTCTCTCCTAAACATATAGAGAATAAATCCATCTCCTTGACATGGTATTATTTAATGCCTACTTATCTTTATTTTAACATACATATACATGGATTAAAAAGGGCATGTGGGAAATGGTAGGGATGCATCTAACACTTTGCCCGACTTACCCCAAGGTCCGTTGGTCGAGCTGAATCTTGGACATCCTACATAAGAATAACACAATACAAATAGACAGAAAGAGGGGAGACAGGAGATAGGGATGTCAGGTACAGAATACAAGCACTCAACGACTATAAAGCTTTCCTTACAAGATTCAAGTAGTCATAAATTGTCTGAGAGTATGCATTTTAACCATATTAATGAAACTTAACACACAACTATACACATCTAACGAAAGTAGTTTCGAAAGCTTGAGGGCAGAGATAAAGCAGTTGTAATGTTTAATCCTGTCCCATTCTTTGAGAACATTGTAAAAAAATGAGCTGTAGGGAGCTAACACTCAATGTAAAAATACATCACACTTCATGAATTCTAAACTTTCTGATAAATCATTTCAGTACTGCTTTTCATTTCAATGTAGCCAATATTTTGATAAAAAAGTACAAAAATTGTTTCTTCAAGGATCTGCAATTATGAACATTCTGACAAAATAAAAGTCTCAAATTCTCGACAGTAAAGAAGGCCCAATCTATTTCAAAAATTTCCTATACATTCAAGTTCTAGACCACATTTTATCATATTGAAATAACAGGGCCAAAGAAGCACATTTATTCACTATAAAAAGTAAAGATTTTACTTATGTAACCATGCAAGTCATACAGAAAATTTGTTAGCCACAAAATGCAATAAAACGATCATTATCATTTGGCATGCAAAATTCTGCAGAGCACTTCAAAAAGTTTAGGGGGAAGGAATTCCATGTTAATTTTACGTGAAAGCAAAGGAGAGAGGGTGTGTGCACTCTAAATATCTTTATAATAGCATTCCAATTATGATATATTAGCTGCAACTTAATTATAAAAGAGTGTATATTTCATTAGAATACATTTCAAGAACAATCAAACTTTTAGACCAATTAAACTTTAAGATATTAGTTTTCATGAGCATGTATAGATTTTTTTTTTTTTTTTTGCATTTCAATGCACAAATATAATTTATTTAAATGTCAAATTTTAGCAAATGCGATTATATGGGTCAAATAAAAGAAAACTCAAACAGAACATGAAGACTATTAGTACTAATATATTTCCTTACTCAAAAGCACTATAATTATTGCTGCCTTGAAACAATAAAACAAATGCATTGCATGATCTGATTTTAAGAATTATGCTGTAATTAACTGTTAGTTTTTTAATTAATCTTTGTTACAAAGACAAAATAAACAAAATCAACTAAGAAATAATACTGTCTCAGTAGTTATACATATAGATGTTCCCTTCTTTCCTTTCCAAAATGAAACTGCACACAGTTAACAAAAAGTAGGCATCACATGAGCTAATTATGTGCTGGCTGAATAGGTTGGGTAAATTGTGAAGGGCAAGACGAAGAGAGGCAAATAAGGTCATTTCTTTTTCTTACATTTATAATGGACAAGGCAAGTTTCTGCAGTTGATGGGGGGAAAATGAGAGGTAGATGGAGCAAAGTAAAAAAATGAATGCCATGTCAAATGAGAAAGAATATTTAACATGCTTGGTTTTTACGACTTCACAAAGCTACCAATATATGCAAGAAAGTTCCCGTTGACATTTGCCCAACAAACCAATTAGTTCTTCCCCATCCACTATCAATTTTATCATCGGAATAAGAAAGAAATCTTCAACATGAAGAATTGTCTTAAAGAATCCTTAATCTGCATTGATAAATATGAATTCAAAAGTGAGAAATGGCTTTTGGCACTAAATTTGTATTACAAACACAAATCTGAAGTATCTCTTCTTGAAAAAATAATTACTTAACTTTTGAGTCTGAATAGAATAAGCAAACAAGAAGGACATGATTCAGGGTTGAACTGGGACACAGGTGAACATACGGACACAGTCACAAACTAGCTACTTCTTTTATTCAAATGAACTGGTTTGGATTTGCTTATGTTTTAAAATGCTGAAAAATATGTTCATTCAATTTTCAAATTATTTTTATACTGATATGCATCAAGGTTTAGAAACAGTTTGAAAAGTGAATCCATCAAACTTAGTACGTAGTGTAAAGAAAATAATAGGAACTTTGAAAAAATTTTGAGGGTGAAGAAAAGTGATTACAAGAGATTTGATAGTCAAAAGAAAACTAAATTAATTTTGTGGGAAAAGTAAATGAATAGCTACTACAACAATAAAAAATAAAACCCCCTTTCTCCCCCATACAATTCCCAGGGACTCCACAAGTTGGTTGGAAACAAAGTAAGCACACACAACACTTAACAACGCATAAGGAAACTATCAGATTTCAGCGTACCTCAGCAAACTGCTCTGTTGCCAAGGGAACCTCGTCCTCTAGAAGACGTGGCGACCCAGACTCGGACACAGTCACTTCCGAAGTGGACACCCTATACCCAGTTACGCTAGGCTCAGATCTTTGAGTTTCAGATTTGGACATGACTATTTTGCTTTCGATCGTGATCTGCTGCACTGTGGACTCTCCGGGATGTCCCATCTTGAATTCCTCAAGGGGACTTTGTGTGTAGGTCTGCTGCCCAGGGGAGGTGTCTCCTTCCCAAGCTTGGGCACCCATTGAGGTGTGCCTGATGTCAGTCAGGTCTGGGCCTGGGATATTAGCAGTTGCATCCAGAGGCTCTGGGTCTCCTAAGAGATCAGGGTTGATGCCATGGACATCGCTTGAGGATACTGCTGCAATGACGGGTTCCTGGAGCGGCTCCGATCCTGTCAAGGGTTCTGGCTCCATGTCGCCATACGGATTGATACTCTCCACCTGTTGCTCGGACTGAGCTTGGATCTGAGGTTCTTCAATGACAACATCTCCAATTGGATCGGGTTCCATATCCCTAAATGGGTTGATACTTTCCTCTTGTTGCTCTGCACGTGCATCAATCTCTGGCTCCTGGACAATGTTTGATGCATGGGCAATATAGAGATTCTCATCTGAGCTCATTCGATCAGGTGTTGGTGCCTCATCAACCTCAATCCTAACCTGCGACAGCTGAGGTGTCAACTGCACCCCTTCAAGTTCATCAGTTTCTACACCCCCCTCAGAGGAAATGGAATCAACCTGAACCCTGATCTGTTCTGCTGCTCCCTCAAGAGTCTTATCAGCAGTGCCTACAAAGACGGCAGTTTCTGCCGAGGATTCGGAACCCGATTCAGGGGGATGGTTGGAATCAATGGTTTTGGAAGTGACTGTGACACGAGTCTGTGTGACCGTTACGCTTTTTGAGGAGGAAGGACCTGCAGAAGCCATGTCCACATTTGACTTCTAAGGGGAGGAAAGAGGGACAAGAAAGATGATGGCTCGGTAATATCACCAATCACAACAATCCTGGGTTATATAATTTTCTCCTCACACACGTGCGATTTGTTTCAAGTTAGGATATTTTCTGATGGAGAAAACCAACACTCCATAACAAAAGTTTCAAATCTTGATTTAGGACTCATTTCATTCATAATAACGTCTAGTAATTCAATAAATTTAAATATTTTACAGCTATAGAATTTTTTAAAATGTTATGTAAAAAATTGTGTTCACAAAAGTTTTAAAAAGACTCAAGACAGAGGGATGAAGAGGGATGATGAAGCACGATTTGGATTGGATAATTCAAACAGGAGAGTGGACTGACCAATCGAGAAGCTTGTAAGTGAGAAGATACAGGCATTAATTCAGTGCAGGGAGATCAAGATCTTTAATAATAAAGTCATTCCAAAAAGTTGATCAAGCACTGGCATGCCTTCTGAACTATTATAACATGCAGTCTCTCAGAGTAGATGTTACAGATAGGTCAACGACTGACAGGCAACATGACTTTAAAATCATTACATTATGCCGTCCGGTATGGATGCATAAATATTACATGTAGACCATACAACACATTTCATATCATTTGAAGAATAATTCTGCTTCATGAATGGAGTTTAAAAGATTAATAAGTCATATAGAAAGTGAGGGCGTATATGAGTCCACCTAATCTCTAAATATGCAGTAGACAATTTGTAATTTTCATCTCCTTACAAAGGATGAGAGCCATTGAATTACATTCCAAATACTAGAAAGAGAATTACTAGAAGAAAAAAAAAACATGCCGCAAGCTAATAATTACGATGTTGGTTAAATAGGCTGATTAGTTATTGAAAGATGAAAGCGTTTCAGTCATATTAAAAAAATATCAACTCATGTTGACAACAATCTGTCTAAATAGGATACCTATTTATTTTGGTTGTTATACTGCACAAAAAATATCAGAAAACACCTCTAGTGACATTTACAATTACTTTACTCATTCATAAAATGCATCATTTTACCCATAGTAACTGAGTAGAGACAAGATGTATATCTAGCATTATACTTATATACATGGCTCACTGTGAATAACCGAGGTACAGGCCATGGATAGGGTGTTTAATTCATGGGAGACCATAATATTTGATAACCGAGTTCAATGTTCTTTTGTTTGGGGGAGGGGGCTCTACCAATTGATTTGTGATCAAATTCATGAGAGCTTTGTGGTCAATTGTGATGCTTGGTTTAGCAGTTCATGGTTAGTGTGCCTCAAAATACCACAAAAAGAACATTAAAAGAATATTTAAAAAAAACAATCAAGTGAGCATAGACATTGTTAAAGCTTTAAATAAAGACAATACCTGCGGTCCAGTAGGCGACGGCGAGTCCTCCTAAAAGTGAACGAGGAAAAAAAAAACAAGAATAGATGAAAATTCTCACCATGCATGAATTTCATTATCTACCAAAATACATATATTTGTCTGATAGCCCTTGTAAAAAAGTACCGTAGTATCCATGGTAATTTGACCGAATTACCATCAAATCATGGTAATTTGATCTAGTACTCTGCATGATTTGATGGTAATTCGGTCAAATTACCATGGATACTATGGTACTTTTTTACAAGGGAGATTAAATTATCCCATTGCCAATGGGATGGTCCCTGTACAAAAGCCTGTGGCAAAATAAGAATTCAGTATTCAGCAGGATATTTGGGGCAAAGAGTATTGATTTTAAGTCTCTGTATTTCATAGAATAGCATTATACTTCAGGCTACACCCCAGTTGAGCAACAGCCTGCGAGACCTGCCGCCCATGAGCCTCACAAAGTCATTTTGCAGATATTCTGACAACTTTCATGGGAGTTCACAAGACCAGCATTGTTTGTAATTGTTTGCCATTAATCTAATGGGATGTTCAGGTTACATTTTTGTTTAAAGATTTTTCCACTGCTTCCTACGTACTTTATATTTCTCTCTATTTTTTTTAACAGGACATGAACAGAAAAGATTAAGTACACTGTAACTGCAAAATATCATACATGGAAATCCCATCTGTATAATTCCATACCATTATTACAAAAGAAGGAAGCATTTGCTCTAATCTGGCATAACAGAGATAGAGTCAACAACACAAAGTCAAAAGAGTCTTCAAAAACCACTCAATTGTGAATATACAAATTTGAGAGAGTCTGCATGGGATTAGCACACTTGATTATACGTCATGCTCAGGTAACACATATCGCAGAATAAAGAGTTGCTATGATATTAGAATGATAGACATGCCGATATCCATGCATGAAGATGGCCTGATAACAGCCAACTGCAATCCCTGGCATACCTGAAGCAAAACAGGACAGACAAGCCCCCAATTGTAACATATCCTCTGCCCACTGCCGAGATCTATAAGAGGGGCACTAGCTACTCCTAAACAGAGTATGATCTGGTGGACTTGCAACTAGACTATAGTTCGGGTATCAGGATTCAAAACAGAGTTTCATGACTTTGGCAAGATCCTACATATTGTATTTTGTCATTCCTTACATACATGTAGAAAAGGAATGAGGACTAGGGAGAATACGAAATCTAATGTGAATGGCTAATTTGTCATTACGCCACATGCATGCATGTGAACACTGCACATAATATATTGTAGGAATGCTTACAAAGGATGGAAATAGTGAACATAATGTATACTAGCTCAAAAAACTACTAACAGGGTACTCACATTGAAGGCATTTGGAAAAACGAAAGGGGAAATGGGGAAAATTCATTCCATATATTTTCTCTTTTTTTCACATTCCACTATCTTAGTTTTTTGAGGGACTTATGGATTGAGACGAGGAGCAGAAGAACTGGAAGGAAGCAGCTGCGGAATGATTACCTCTTTAGTTTCTTCCAGGGTTCCGAACGAAGGCTCAAAGTGGAGCTCTCTTCTTTCTTCCTCATGCTTCTCAAGAATTTCTTCCTTGATCTCCTAGCGAATGGGGAGGAGAAACACGGTAAAATAATTCCTCTCATGCATCTACAAGAAGCCAAGCCATGGCAGGTCATGATTAAAAGAAAAAAAAAATGTGCATATACATGGAATTCAAAGAAACGGATGCAAAAAACCACAAGACAATGTCAGGAATGGTTACATGGTAACGTAAAATATTCCTAAAGCCGAGAGGATGTTTCAACAATTTGACTGGTACAAATAGGGTCAAGACACACTACATGATGAAGAAAATGTCCCAAAATTCTAATTTATCAAAAACTGACACATGATGCCCGATTTGGTAAAGAGTGTCATCAACTAACTTCTAAAACACAGGTAGACCTTCCTGTAAGTGTGCAAGATTGTTATTAACTTCTTCTTTGTATCTCAACTCAAGCATCTCTCCATAATTTAAAAGGCACTCAGTAATTTTTTTGAGTAATATACATGTATATATTTTTTAAAAGGACAATGAAAAATGATTTAATCTTTAGGAAGAGGTAAATGTATCAATATTAGTTGTATTGTGATTTTCAAAGTCAGAAAAATGACTCGGGATGCAAGTATTGGATGCAATATATATGTATCTTCAATCAACATGGCTGAAATTATTAAATCATAAATGTGAAAGAAACATGGTGCACATTCATATCACACACTTTTGAATAATCTGCTTCTCAATTAACCAGATATTATTTCATCAGTTGGATCAGATTTGGAATTGAAATGGCAAAAAGAAAATTCATTTATGACACAGCAAACTTTGAACTAAAAAGGAAATTAATTAAACAGGCATGTAATGATGCGCAAGAAAGAGTGATAGTGAAGTAAGTATAATATATTCCTGCATTTCGATTTTTACAAATATGCAAATTTAAGAGAAATTTACCTCATAGAATTCTGCTGCAGCTGCTGATTCTTTCACATCCTGTAAGGAAGGAGGGGAAAAAATGTACTATATGAAAAGAAAAACACACTTGAGTAATGTTTTTTCTTTAAAATAAAGAACATCAGCTCATTATTTCTGTTTACTGTATTTACCATGTAGCAAGTGTTATACAATCTTTAACTATACTAAGGTCACTGCTCATTTGTCTTGATTTGAAGAAAGAAATAATGCTTGAGAGCTTAGAGGTTTCTAGAATTACTAATGACACTTATTTCAAAATACATGTGGAACACTAAATTGTGATATCATACAATGTACTAAAACCTATCTTTATATTTTATCATTTTAGATTTTAGATTTTAGATTTTTGTCAATGGAAGAAAAGTGCGAACTGCAGCAATTTTTTTTCATAGCATACATGTATATTAACAGTTGAGATGTAATTGAATCAGATTGTATTCTACAGAATGGATTAGATTTCTTGAGGTTGAGTGAGGGGCTGACAAGGGGACATGTACTTGTCAAAACCTAAATAATTAACATGCAAGACATGCACACACAAATATGAATATTTTAAAGTTTAGCATGAATTTGCAGATTTTGATATGCTTTTTGAGGTACACTAAGAAACATCAGTATGGTATTGCAGAAGAGACAAACACATGAAATTTCAGAGAAACAGCAGAAAAACTATTGACATGGAATAGTTGAAAACTACACTCTAAAAATCATTAGTATCATTTTAAAAATAAAATGCATGCACTCTGAAATATAAAAAAACTTTAAGTTGGGATAATCTTTTTTTAAAGATTTTTGTCAAACAGAAATTTTTCTTTTTTTCTTCTTCTGCACTGAAGTTCCCTTTCAAATGGAAACAGGAAGTAATTAATATTTAATCAATCATATCAAATACTGCTATAAATATAAAATAAGCGTTGGAAGAAACTTTAAAGCTTTGATAAATTTTGCCCAAAATTATCAAATGAATTAGTTTTTTGTATAGCAGTTCCTTATTCCATACTTGTTATGTCTAACATGATAATAAAAAGAGTAAATACATTTTTTTTTAAATCATAAAAAGGATGACACAAAATAGTACACTCACCACTTTCTAATAACTGGGAAGACAAGTAGGCACATTTAGGGTTTGTTTTTCTGGCTCGCGAACTTTGAACTATGAACTTTTCTTTCCTTAGCAGAGCAGTGCAGGCAGATCACACACCATGCATAGATAACATTTAACCAGTTGAATGCAGAACAGGTTGCACTGGTCAATTCAAACTAGCTCAATCCAGTTGGCACTCATTTGCACTGGTTTGGACTGGTTTGAACCGGTTTGCACTAGACCACAGTGCTTCACATTGAGACAGAATACTTGAACATGCACAATTCTTTGTGCTTCAGCAAGGAATGAATTGCTGGTTACAAAAATTGTGATAACTGCTAGTTTGGAGCCTTTCCAACAGGAGGAAATATAGGAGGTAGGATTCTTTCAATAAATCTTTACATAAAAATTCAGCTGGGTTAAATATATAAGTTTGTATTTCAGTGCTAATATGTAGAGTCAAACTTGTGAATGTTAGAGGCATGAAATTTATTGGAGCAACAAAAATGATCAGGTCTCTTCTTGATGATTTGATTCTGCACTGTCTAAAAAAAGTAGATAAGTATTGTTGCCCATCTTGAATAAATCAAGATCTTGGTAGGAAATAAGTTTGATAAAGAGAGGACATCTACGCAGACATACAGGTACTAAAGATGCAATGCACAATATGCCACTAATGTATGAAGACATTGCCTTGCTAGAAAAGGAATATGTGGAAAGATTCTGTATGGGCAGAAAAAAGATTACTTTTTAAGATTTGAAGGTAGATTGATACATATATGTGCATAATGTAAATGCATGTGCAAAAAAAAGAGGCAGGAAAAAATAATGAACATCATAATACTTCTTTGAAGAAAAACAACTGTACAAAGATGACAAACATGATGTGAAGCGCATTGGTATGCAAAGAAAATGGAGTGAGGACGTTTTAAGACACAAGGGGGGTAGGGGTCCCGGGATTCAAACAGAGTCAACACAGATTCACAAAGAATTTTGTTTTTCATCAAACTACTTCAACGTGCACTCTCCTTGAACAAACCAACCAACCACTAGAAACCTAATGAAACAGCTCATGAATATAAGCAACAAGGGTGTGGCCACACATGTTAATAAGGATTTGGGATCATGAATATGCATGTACCTCAGAAGAGCTGGCCTCAATAGCTTCTTCTTTCAACTCCTGAGGAAGAATTTCAGGGAGGGAGGAAAGAAAATTAAAAGGAAGAAAAAAAGAGAAAAGCCCTCTGAGAAAAGGAAATTTCCAGTCCAAAGGACAACATAGGAAGTTTTGTAAACTTAACTAAAAGTAGTCACTGAACCATAAAACAGAAAAATATTAGCATTGAACTGAAAACTTCTGTGTATTTGTAAAATGAAATTACTGAAATGAACTCATGGTGTCTACCAGGAGCTCAACCATGAAATTCTTTCAAAAATGGCTAAACCTACTTCAATCTGGTCATTCTATCCAAGTAATAAAACACAACTGGCATAAGTGCAAAGTTCTTGAAAATAATATGAAATCGGTAGTGAAAATAGATAATCAATAACATCTTTTCAGTTTGGACAAGCCTATGCAGTACCTTGATCAATCTATCGGTAACTTCTTGGCGAGCTTGCTCCTATGTTTGTCAGTTTGACAGCAACGAAAAGAACAGAAAGAGAATAGCATCAGATGTTGTCATCGGAAAAACAAAAGGAATAAAATCAGTATGAGACATTTTTGCTGAATGTTCAAAACAATAACCAGTAACTACTTTATACTGGTCATCATTTGCCTGTATATCTCAGCAGGTTTGGAAACTGATAATTCTATCAATATAAATAGAATATATGTCTTATTAATCCACCTTGACTTTTAATCTGCTTGGTTGAGGGTAAATCAAAATTTCATGTCCCTGCTGAATATTGATTGCAAGTATCATTTGCTGGAAAATGTCAAGATTATATTACATGTAAAATCATATCCTTTTTCACATCATTCTCTATGGTGGATCTCTTCAACCGAATGGACATAAATCTTTGGATTTCAGAGATTATTCATTCAATTTCGGTGACCATATTTCACTATTTACTAATCAGATAACGACAATTCTACACATAATGCTAAGCAATTGTATAATTTTTGTAATCAAATAATATTTTGATGGTTTTCATCTTGTAAAAGGAAAAGGGGTATAGTTGTAAACATGAAAATGCGGTTGCTATGGATTTGCTGAATACCTCTAATGTACTTTGAAGAATGTCTGGTCTTTGTTGGCCCTGCGTTACCATGGAAATGATGCATTTGGTTTTGGAGAAAAGAGAACAAACAAAAAAGAAAGAAAAGAAGAAAGAACAGAAAATAATGACACTTGTTACAAGATGTCTTTGAAATTAGAAATTGTCAAATCAGTTTTCCTCATACTAAACCCACATTACACCAAAAGTAATGTCTGGGACTTTTTGATTTTCCAAGATTGTTTTTCTTCACATACACAAAATACATCGTCAGATTTCTATAGAAGTGAAATTGATTTCACTTTGTTATTCACCTTACTCTTTTAAAGATGTCTGTTTTGACCCATTTTACAGAAAACACAATCTATGCAGTGTCAATACACATGTGCCTCTCTCATTTCAAGCAATAAAACACAGGAACCACAATTTTATTAAATTTAATTTCATGCGAGCATTATTGCAAGACACATCAGAGCACAATCCCCCCCCCCCCCTCCCCTTTCACATATCTACATGTAGTTTTGAAAAGAGAATTTTGATCATTGATGTACTTGAATGTGTTAATATTGTTAGTTAAATTTCTTCAAACAGATGTTTAGTTCAACATTTACCATTCAAATGCAATCAGAATCTTTATGAAGAAAGTGACTATCAAATCATATTAATATATTTGATAATGTAAGAGTAATTACTGCTAATTCATTTCCCAGTTCCTAATCAAATACTTGTATATTTGTAGCCTAGTTCTTCCCTAGACTTTCTCATCCACTGTAACGTATATACAAGTAGCTCTTCAAGAAATCAGGTTTTCTCTTGTTGTAGTCAGGTACATGTGCATGTTAAAAGCAGTGTTAACTACACAGAGTAGAGATGGAGAGATGAAGAGAGAGAGAGAGAGAGAGGACAAAAGAAAAAAAATAGGAGGAACATCTTCATGTACTTGTAGACGATGCACGAGAAAGAGAGAATAGATGAAGACAAGGGCTGGGAAATGGTTAAAGCATATTCATAAACACAGAGGCCACTACACATATTGAGCCTGGGCCCTGTTTCATAAAACTTGTTATCCATGACAACTGCCCCATTTCTATGACATATTTGTTCTCAACCAATCAAATTCTAGGATTTCAGTAGCTTGTAACAATTATTGCAACTTGTTATTGATAACAAGCTTTATGAAACGGGGCCCCTGGAAACAAAACTTGCCCACCA
The DNA here is from genome assembly GCA_025617745.1 of Heliocidaris erythrogramma. Classification (NCBI taxonomy): domain Eukaryota; kingdom Metazoa; phylum Echinodermata; class Echinoidea; order Camarodonta; family Echinometridae; genus Heliocidaris; species Heliocidaris erythrogramma. The sequence continues at coordinate 8,405,198 of CM046872.1, read as the reverse complement.
CGGCACCACCAACAGACTCTATCGACTCTGCCAACCACACCAAGCAAGCAGAATTTCCATGGGGAGTCAAAGGTCAGAGGTCAAAGGTGAAGGGGGTCATAGCTCAGGTATTAACTTGAAGTAATGGTAAAATGATGATCTCTTTTCATGCATACCTTGAATGCATGAATCTGGCCACTGTTTAATCCCCCTTGATCCTTAGCGCGGTGCAGCATGTACGAATGAACGGTGCGAAGCGCAGTTGGGATTTCCATATTTAACAAATTGGAGCATTGTTTAGAATCGTAGTTCAATTAATGGGGTTAGTTTGAAAATGAATAAATCAAATACATACACAATAAAATGAATAATTAGTTTTAAAAAATAATCAAAAATACAAATAAAATTGTAACAAATAAAAAACTTAGTGGTTCTGACTAAATGTGGCAGTTGTTTAGAATAAGTAAAGATTGAGAATACAAGAAGGAAATTGAGAAAATAATAAAGAATATGAACAGATAAAATGGGTTATTGGTCTAAAAGCATGCAATGGTGAAGCATGTGTGGATGAAACAAAATTAAAAAGCAAGTTGTGAACAAAAATGGAAGAAGACATCGGCAATAAAATCTAAGAATGGAAGATTTCTTCTTCAAAGTGCAACTATAGCAGGTGGCTGGGTGTTCCAAATGCTGCAAAAGAAATGGGTGGGTTATTCATGAGCTTAGCTGCTCTTCTTTTCTGGCATTCTAAGGGTTAAATAAGAGGAAGGTCGGGGGAAACTGCATAACTGTCATATACATTACGATGCATGCATAACTCATACAAGACTTGGGTCAAAAGTATACAATAACTCATTTAAATAGCAATATTATTTTAGATGTAAATATATATGATAGGATAAAGGAAAGATCATATTAGATCATAATGGAAACTGAATAAGCTAATTTATTCAAGGTAAAACTTATGGAAGGAAGAGCGGAAATCTGTAACATGCTTCAAAAGCGCTTGAAGAGAACAGGCTCCTGCTGAAAAATGGAGGATTTATTGATCTTCGAAGACTGCCATGAAATTACTGTTGAGGTTACATAATGTGGGTATTGACATGACAAGAATAACAACATGTATGCATGGGACTGAAGAAGCAAAATTCAATAGGAATTGCAAATATGATAAAAATGAAATGTAAAAAAAATAGGACTACAAAATATCTGCAGGTGTAATAAATTTACATGGAATATAGATTGGAGGAAGTGATGAAAAATATGAGGGATATCATATGAGGATGGAAATCTTTTCATATTTTCAGAAAATGAAAAGAAGAAACTAAGATGGGAATTTGACAGAGAATGAAAGACTTGAAACAGGGGTGAAAAGAACAGGAGCAACAGGGTGAAAGCAAAGAGTTTCTTGGGTGTTTTTTCTTTCTTTTTGAAATAAATTTAGATGGAATAATAAGATATCCTGAAACTTTAGTATGTGTCAACTTTCTAATTTCATTATATCCTTCTCCCTCTCACATCTCTTAAAGCACAACATTTTCATAACACACCGCTCATATTACCATGAATTATATCACACACACATGTTTGCATCATCTAGAAATATATCACATAATCCCAGCAATACATCACACGTGAGATTCATCTCATCAAATACACTGAATATCTATCTCAACCATACATATTTTTTCATTCCATGTGTCATTCTGCATGGCATAATATTATATTCTTGCAATTAATATTTGCAGCAAATAACATGTAGGAAAAAAAATCTACAGAATTCAATATCTGCCCGAATATATTTAACTTTAATTTGTTTCTACTTCATTCGGTACACTGAAAGCATCTTAGCTTTCCACCCCTCTCTCCCTCTCTCCATTGCTTTCTCTTCATTTTAGACAGGCAGTGATCTTGGGACAGACATTCATTTTGTGTTTGTTTGCTTCTTTTTTCTTTCTCTTTATGGATGCCATGCTCTTAAGTAACATGAATTTTGACAATCCTGCATAGCGCCGTAAGCACTTTTTTACTTCACTCACAAATGACCAACATGAAACAAAGACACACAAAGAGCCGTACTTCACTGTTCTTTCAGTTTTCTTTCTCTCATACCTTCTTGCACTTTTTAACATTCCAATCAATTTTAAGCACACACAATCTGACTGAAAAAAAGAGACAACATAATGAAAAACAACTCCAATGACAACCTCAGCACGGAACAAATAAACAAAAAGACAACATAAAACAAACAGAGACATGATACAGGTTGTTTGACAAACAATTACACACTCTCAGCAACACAGACTCCACATGAATATTCATCACAAATATGCAAATTCATTGAAATTACCCCAGAGAACTCTAGCGTGATGTCTGCTTGACCTTGAGGTGAGAAGGCATCAAGGTCGTTTCCTACGCGTTCTGAAGAATGAAGAGGATAGAAAAATAATGAATGAAAGATTTTGGAGCGGATGAAATTGACAACGAAGTTCAAAAAAGAGTATTGTTATTGACAGAGCTCAAAATTCTATCAAGAATGGTCCCTAATCAACATGGAGCACGAGCTACAAATTTCCAAGAGTATGAATTATCACAATATTTGACAAAATCTGGGGAACTCCCAAATCAACTGAAAATCAAAGAAGTTTGACCCATCCAAACTGATTATTCATTCATAATTACAATCAGGTCTATAATATTACATTTTCTGAGGCAATGAGGATGACAATCTATCTTTATTTCTTTCTTTCTCTCAAGGGAATCCTTGAAAAGTAGTGAACATGTTCTTTGAAGGTAGAGGTTTGCATATTAATAATGGCCACTTATATAGCGCTCATATCCGTCACGCAGTGACGCTCATGGCTTAGACATGGCTTAGACATGGCTTAGACATTATTACCCTGGTTATAGCTGAGCTGCCAAAGTAACTAGCGCTCAAGCATATCGGGTACCCATTTACACCTGGGTGGCGAGTGGCAAATGTAGATTAGAGTCTTGCCAAAAGACGTTAGTGCCATGGTGGGATTTGAACCCCGTACCTTGTGATCTACAGTCCGGTGACTTATCCACTAGACCACAACACCTCTACAACACCTCTGCATGGTGGTACTGATAACGTGGAGAACCGTAAACCTTCTCCACGTTAGTGAACATGTGATTCGATTAGTGGACACTCAAACTGGACTCACCTGACTGGTCGAGAGCCATCTGGATGTCTCTCATCATGTCTGACTCATCATCTGGTTGGGCTGAAACATCGAGACTGACATAGTTACCTAGGCAACGGTCGATGATGTCTCCCCTACCAATACTCCTAAGAGCTTCCTCCAGCTTATCACCTGAAAAATATTTAAAAACTATGTTTTAAGACAACACTTTTCACCTAAATATCAAATCCTACAGTAACATTCTCTTAAAGAAAACATACTTCAGGAGGTGTCTTCTTTGCATTTTGACCCCCTACATCAACCAAATCCATGACTGCCTGATGATGCATCTTTTATGGGGTTTTTTTCTCTCAAGTGTGTCAAACATATTTCAAATCAACGTTTGCAAAAAGATGGGGCCATCTGTTGCTAGGTCAGGCGACGTTTCATTGTCAAATATATTCCTATTTTCCAAAGTCGAATCAAAACAAACATTTGGCATACATTCGTGGATCAATAAAGCTTTTTTTTTTTTTAATGCAGTAGAATTGTGTCTTTCGGGCATTTTGAAAGTCTTGATATTTATCGCAATATAATTCTGTAACTTTAAAAAAGGTTGAACATTTTCTGCTGTTATGAATAGAGTCAAATACACCGAGAATACATTGCCTCGTCTTATAAACAGTTACAATTGATTCAAACTGACTGCAACTCAAGATCAACGGCAATGCTGTCATAGAAAGATACATGTAGCAGTTAGTAAGTTTGTGATTGATTGGAGAACTTGCGATCAATGTTTATTAATCGCAACTGTCCTAGAAAGATACATGTAGCAGTTAGTAAGTTTGTGATTGATTGGAGAACTTGCGATCAATGTTTATTAATCGCAACTGTCCTAGAAAAATACATGTAGCAGTTAGTAAGTTTGTGATTGATTGGAGAACTTGCGATCAATGTTTATTAATCGCAACTGTCCTAGAAAGATACATGTAGCAGTTAGTAAGTTTGTGATTGATTGGAGAACTTGCGATCAATGTTTATTAATCGCAACTGTCCTAGAAAGATACATGTAGCAGTAAGTTTGTGATTGATTGGAGAACTTGCGATCAATGTTTATTAATCGCAATTCTTTATAAGACAGGGCCCTGGATTCGAAGCTCAAGCTTACTTGTTGCATCTTTGCCTTCTTGCTCCGACCAATTATGCAGCATGACAAAGGCCTGTTCTGGTCTGTCGTCATTCTCCCTCTCGATGGCCTTGAGTTCCCTCTCGCTGAGGCCTAACTCACGGCCCAGGTCCTGCCATTGGTCTCCTACCTGGTTCGCTACGTCCCACAGTCTGATTTCAGCACGCTGGTGGGCACTCTTGGGACCTGCACAAGTAAAGGTGACACATAAAGTGAGTTTGGGTGTTTCAATTCACGGTGTAAAATATTCTTTTTTCAATCGTGTTCAGGTCACTCTGGACAATTCTTAAAATGAGAACCAAACTACCATTTTCTTATGCAAAAACAGATTTATAATCATTTGATAAACATATAGATGGAGGAGCAATAGAGGCTCAATTTGTTTTCTCCAGTTTATTGGATGTAGGATAAAACTGAATCACAATGTAACGTAATAAAGTTAACCATATTAAAAACGTGACTGTTTGTAAAGGTAGTAAGAGTTACGGTTAATAATAACTTTCTGGACTTTGTATTTGAAACATACTAATTCGATAGAAGGGCAATTACTTTATTTCAAGTACATGTAAGCTGTACGGATGTGGAATTAAATCATTTTGAAAAAAGCTCAAGGGCTATTGCTTGAAACTTAATTAATCCCTCCGGATTTGACACAGACATTGGGCCAAGATTTGTTCTTTTAAATTATGAAGTACTTACTCATTGAGGGATCTTGGAGGAATGTGTATTTCTTGCGTAGTTTGATTGAAGCGAAGTTGAGATTGCTTGGGACTCCATCTTGCTCCTAAACAAAACAACAAAAAAAAACAATTACACAGAAATGATGGATTATGATCAACATTATCGTCGGGTGATCTGTGGAGGTTCAAATATATGGCAATAAGCAAAAGTGCTAAATTTCAATAATATGCAATGCATAGTACCAAAGAGGATATGCCAACTATATGGATCACCATAGTGGTACATGTGAGTTACCTTGCCATTAATCAGTTGGATATATGGATATATGGATGCTCTTGAAAAGAACAGCTATTCCACAAAGCAAGGACATTTGTCATGCGATCCCTCTATTACACATTTTTACTCATAAGTAAACATTGTTTCCTTTTTATAAAAATATAAATAACTTGAGATTACTATACTGATACAGTATATATACATATATATACATATACATATATATATATATAGTGGAAGAAATTTCCCAAGAGCAAAACACTGGCGGTCACTCATAGTTGTGGAATGGAATACAGCGAAAGAAATGGAAATATATATATATATATATAGAATTTGGAATACACATTAATAAAACGAATACCAGAAATTCCAAGTTTACAGGAAATCAGATATTAATAACAACTGGACACACCAAGGGCATGCTTAAAGGTAATAGCATTATGAATAAAAAGAAATGAAATCAATTTCAGACAAGGAATTTTGTTATTTGAAAAAGGCTAAATTGTTTATCTGACAACTTTTGTCAAAGTGTTGAACATTTCTTTTAGGCTCAGAATTGCTTGAAAATCCTTCCTCGACCAGAAACCTGTGCCTTCAATATAATATTTATTCCTTTGCAATATAACTTTGCCCGGTTTGCTCAAGAAAAAAATCAATTGAAAGTTAATATCCAACTCCTGAAAGTTCATTTTTGACAATTGCTCAAAAATCTGGTGGCATGGAAGGGGTTAAAATTCCAAATGATATATGGGTAGAATTCCAAGGCTATGACGAAAAAGGAGAGTGTCCATAAATGCCACTATCTTTAATCACTTTAGAAATATAACTATCATAACTACACAAAAGTAACTTGTAATGACATGCAAAGTGCAAAAGTCATGCAATCAACACTAGGTATTCCATAAAGTTCTTGATAAAATATGTGAACAAATGATGAACATACCAATACATGTAACTTACCCTGCTCAAAATCCCAAAAGAATACTACAAACAAAACCAAAACAAAACTAGAAACCAAACCAAAGCATGCAGTTAAGTCTTGCCTAAACCTATGTCCAAATATACCTAAACATAATTATACCAGTCAACACTATTTCCTCAATTCAATAATGATATCAAAATTTAAACTACAATAAAAAAAAAAATCCACAAAGTCATGAAACATTTTCAAATATTCACAATAATAGCAGAGCATTTCTCCATGCTAACATGTGTTAAACTTGGGATAACCCATTTTATCAGCTTATTTTACATAACATTTTTTCTTGAATATCCTTTTTCTTAAATAGAAAAATGCATATATAAAATACATGTAAAGCAAAAAAACACATTGAATATAACATCCACATGCAATTACATTACCGCCTGAATACTTCTAACATGTATAAATTACACAATATAATACATAGATATACATAATACATTTTCACTAAATATACCTTCGTTGAAAATGTTACGGTGAGATTTGCATCATCATTAGTAGGAACCCAAAGAAAAGAGGAAATTAGTTAGCAAATGCATATTCAAACACACTTTGTAAGATTATTTGTCATTTCTGCACAATATCAGACCCTACTGTGAAGTACATGTCAGTCCACACAACAATACTGTGCCTTCTCTAAAACGCAAAAGGCAACATAGGAACTTTCTTCATATTACAATGCAAATATGAATATCGTATGACAAATAGAAAAAAATATAACCTCCTGCTACATTAATAAATGCCTCCATGCTTGTATCATTCTTCCTAATAGTCTTCTCATGTAATTCCCTAAATAAATACCATATTTATTTTGGGATTAAGTATTTTAAAGACAAAAAGACCCTCCTTCTAATAATGAAGAAACAATTTGATTAGTGATCATATGAAAAAATACATGTACCTCTGAAAGTAAATTTCTTCCCTTTTCCTATTCCATTATTCATTTCTTTCTAATGTAATTGTTAATATATTTAACTTCTATACCTTGCTTCCATCCTGATATTCTTCGATACTGGTGAGTGAATACAATTCCTTCTGTGAGTGGACGGCAAGTTTCGGAAAAGATTACACTGAAGTACAACTGCTCAACACCAAGATATATAGTCATCTTAAAACCGTAAATCTTTATACACCTGTGGATCATAACTAAATAAGCTACTATTAAGGTTAAATAATTTATTTATTATTTTGTTCGCCTGAATATTCTCAGTATTGTGGGTGCAATTTACAGATTTAACTTTACTATACAAGTCACTACTTATGAAAAATATCTAATATCTTTCATTCTAGAAGGCTACCTTAAACCAATTAAAAAAAATCTTTTAAAGAATTGATAAGTAATTTATACAACAATTTTTTGCCCAGATTTAATGATTCAAGCATTATTACAGGATAATAAAAGTGATGTCACCCCTAAATTACCAAATATATATGATTACTATTCATCATTTCTTAACTCCATTTCAAGCCGTGTTATTCCAATTTAAAAATTCCATGCACTCATGCCCATACTCATACTTCAACCTGAAAAAATTACGTTATTGTTAAGTTAATTTTTAAAATCAAATTTCTTGTAATCAACATAATTTTCAAAGCAATCTCCATATCACAAGACACTGATTATTAAAGTGGCATCAAACTGGTAGAACTTGAACAGCGCCCTCTTACAGTGACTGCTAAATTAAGATTATGATCTAAAACTTAATTGCATTTTATATTGAATTTTGACAAACGGCCTGTTTGGATAATAGGCACGTTCATATTTGAAACTATCATTTTAGACTTTGCAGATGTTTAAAATTGCCTACAGATACATTCTAAGCTTCTACAAATTAGAATGCGGCATAATGGGAAAATGAGAGGCACAGACACTTTTCAAATCCTGTTAAAAGATGGCGCTGTTTAGGAGCTTCAGTTTACTGTCACTTTAAAGGGCATGCTGAAATAACTCAAAGGTCTTCAGATACCTTTGTGAACATCTTTTGCTCTTTCTGTTGAGCCCAGTCAGGGTAATAAAAAAGGAAAGACATGAGGAAATGAAAACAAAAATATGAAAGAATGGAGTGACATCTATGGTTTAAACTCCAATAAAAATAACTCTTTGACATTTAAAAGGGCCAACTTACTACCAGGCATGCACAACATAACAAAATAAGAGTTTACTGAAGTTTTAAAGAATATACCTACGAAACCAGGGTGCTACTTGTATATGTACTTAAAATTAAGTAATTTTCTCTTCCCTTAGGGGAATTTGCAAAGAAAAGAAATAAATCAAGCAGGGATTACATGTATATCATGATTGTCATCAGCTTACAATTTTAATAACAGTAAATTTTCTGAATACATATTTTTTGGGGGTGGGGTGAAAAACTTGATGGTTGGGGCAATTAAACTATACCAGATAGCCCTCTTGGGAAAATATTTATTTCATATTGTGTGTAGCACCCTGGTGTTTGTGTGTACGTACACATGTAACTTGAGGACTTTACACTGCAAAAACATGAACAGATAAGGTAGAGGGCGCCAAACTTCAAAAATGTAGCATCACAATGGCAAGGGATAAACACTATCAAAATGATCATATTTCTGCACTCCGAAAAAAATGAAGATTTTTCAGGAAACGCTATAGACTGTGGTATACATGTTTTTGACAAACTTTCACTCCTCTTCATAATACTTGAAAATTTTGAGCGGGAAATTTCAATCACAGAAGGCACTTTTAATTCAATTAATATCTAAATGTTGTCATTTTTCTTATTTTATTTTGTTTTTCTTGGGGCTTGGGGGTTGGGAGAGATTTTAAATGGTAAGGTGTCACTCACATTAAAAAATGACTTTAACACACGAATTATGAGAACACAGGCCAATACTCACTAGGGACAAGGTAATTGCTAATACACTACGTGAACATTAAAATTTAACTATGAAAATCTGAACAAAGCCAACCAAAAATATCTAATGGACACATCAACACAGGCAAAAAGTTAAAAATAAGAAAACTGCACCCATATTTGACAAAATAAATACAAGATTATTTCTTGTTTAGGAATCGTTAAACAAAAAGTGGCCAAATATGGGGTGGCAATCGGGGATAAAAGATGGTGTGGGGGTGTGGGCAGGGGCACTTTTTCATTTTGAATTTTGTTACCTGGGTTGTATATTGTTCTCGCTGTGAAAGGGAATTACAAGATACGGAAAGCATGATGGAAACTTACAAACTGCACAATTTTATCGATACATGGGACTACATGGCTTTTATATATCAATTTGAAGTGGGCCTAACCTACACATCCAAAGCGATTGGAGACATTATTACAGGAGTACATGTCCATGTACAGTATTTGACAACAAAATAAAATGAAAAATATGATTACACAATTTGTTTAGTAATATCAAGATATAACAAAAAATATTGACACTGAAAGACATTAATGTATAATATAAGATATTACATGTATTTGACATGTATATTATCTCATTATTTAAAATATTGCGTCCTACAGTAAGAGACATTTACAAATCCTGTCCAAAATCATAATCTTACCCCCAAACATGGTATATAAACTGTAAACAGGAATACCAGCAGTACTGTTTATCAATGACTTGAAATATTCAAGCTTAACAAAACATATCCTTAATATGTTATCACCACATATATCTTCTCAATATTGTTCATTGTTCGGACTATTTTATCATTCTAATTATGACAACCCAAAGCTTTAAATATTAACACCCAACTACTGGATTGTAACCAGATTAATTGTTATTGTCATCTATTTATTACAGAATTCATTTCACAATATATAGAATACTAAATTGGGGTGCTGGGCCTGATATTTACAGAATGACCTATTTCAGTTTGAGTAATTGATTTTTGAATTCTCCATGTTCAAAGTGTAACTCTACTAAGCTATCAAGCACCAAATAATCTTTTCCTGTTTAAATCTGTACTATATTAAAAATGAAAATCACAAGCATGCTTCTAGACATTAATTATTCATACCTCGCCCTTTTCCATCTTGTACTCCTGGTAGTGAAAAAAAAAAGTTGATAAGTGATCAAATGAGTATTGCAACAGAAGTACATGTAAGTAGGGCATAGAACGTAAAGATTCAGTTACTTGTATTTAATGTGTGAACTACAGATTAATGTTGTATATGCCTGCATAAGATGTATTTATGAAGAGTGGAGAACTTTAATGTAAACCATAACCATTTCTTAATAAAACTTTATAATCTTTACAACATGCAACTCAATTGTGTCAGTCAAATATTTAGTGCACTGATAAATCTGTTTGCGAAAACCCAGCTAGAAAAGCATGACAAGTAAATCAAACTTATACAAAAAAGAAAACACAAGCAACGACATGCAACAAAATATTAAAACAAGCAAATGTAACAAGGCAGCTCTACTCGGTGCATATTTGGCTATATCTCCTCTCCTGTGGAGTTATTAACATCCATGCTCCTCCAGATGACCCCGTGTTTCCATGGTGATGACCTTGCATGCAATGTCCATTTGAAGTTCCGAGCCATTTAAGTACCACACCATATGCTAGTTTATAGATGCGCCCATTATTTTTTTCCAAATTCAACTGTGCAGCACTAATACTTGTGCAAACCCAATGATCCTACCAAATGGATGAAATATTTCCTCTAAGCACTACCATGATTTCCCTTCATGATTTGCATGTTGCTTCAAAAGCTTTTTCTGCTTACATAAAAAGTACATGTACTTAAACTGCATATTTTTAACCACTAGAATAAACCAACTGTTAACCCTTGACTAGTGCAAGTTCTAATCAAATGTTTGCATGCGTACTTTGCAAATGAACTAATGTCATACATGTATCTTGAATAGTACCCCTTATAATAACCATTACACCACTACAGAAACTAAGATATACATGTACATGCAAACAGGAGACACCATGGTATATGTTCACCAGTCTGCATGGTATGCATGTAACTTCTAAGAACAAAAATTAGCTGACAACATCAATTATTTGAACTTTGAAATTGTATTTTAACAGCAGTGTTTATAGATCCTAAATTCACTAGAATCTCCAGATAACTTTAACTATGATGTTGATTATTAGAAAGCTCAATATTAAATACATGTACCATGCACACTGGAAACTCTTGTAAACAAACACAAAACTAAATATTCAAACCCAAATTAAAACTACCAAATCTAAAGAAAGAAATTATGAGTGATGACCGTTTGACAGCAATCAAACATGTACCACAGCCAAATTATTCCAAATATTTAACATCCAAAATACCTCATCTTCACTTGATTCGCTCTCTGTTTCACTTTCGCTCGCTTTTTTCACCTTTTCGAGGCAAAAGTGGTATGATGGGAGGAAAAAACACATTAAAGTGTGAACACAAGAATGGACATTGGAACTGTCTGACAGAACCAAAACTTTTTGAAGAATAAATCTCTCCTATTGATCTTCTCTGCTGAAAGAAACAAAACCTATTTCTATTGTTGTCAAGACGACAAAGAAATTTCTTCCATTCAATAGCGTCTATGATATATTGCGATTACCTGACATGAAATATTACAGAAAGAACATTTTGAGATCTGAAGAAAATATGATCTGTTGCCAAAGTATTTTACATTTTAAGTACTGCAACATGTACAATGATTAGATTCAACGTGAAACATCTTGCCTTTAAATAGTCAGGACACTCTACTATCAATTCAGTAAAAGTAGAATTTATACTCATCATCAATTACCCAGAATCTTTCATTTTCATATTTGGAAGTGTGAATAGAATTTTTTTTTTTTCCAACCAAAAATGGAAAGCCACCTATGCATTATATGTGAAGAAGTTTCATAACATCCTTTATCCATTTGAAATGGATGTATTTTCGTGGAGCATACTTTTCAAGGATATTTTTACATGGGTTTAACCCCAAGCTATCCTAAGCTCAGTCTTCAACAGGTCAGAATGCAGATTAAGTGAGAACTACAGAGACTGTTGTACCTTTCGATTCTTCCTTACCTTCACATAGGATGGCATAGTGACGTTGAGGTTGCAAGCGGCCTTCTGTGGCGGAAGGCCTCTTGGTACCTTGGGTTCGCGCATGAAGGACAGCCTGCCGCAGCGTTCGGCACTCTGGTCGCGTACCCTGACGAAGAACGGCAGCCTGTTCTCGTGGAAGGCGGTGAACGCGAGGTTGAGCTGGTCTCCTGACTTCTGAACGGGAACGAGGTTACCTGCCATCTCGATGTAGACAGGTCTACTCTCTAGAACCTACAGGGTATCAGATAAACACAATGATGTAGTCACTTCTCTGGAAAATATGCTGACACAGCATCTCTATAAGAATGTAATGTTAGGATAAAGAACGATCTCACTGCGGCTGGAACTTGATCAGGACCAGCTGATTCATATTTTGGAGACTGATCAATAGGGACGTCTTAATGAATAACAGAAATAAATGGAAGCCTCCCTCCAAAAAAGGCATCTAACAATAAATGAATCAACAATTCATTTCCCAAAACGATATAGTTACAAGCCATCTTAGTAAATGTGAGTGTAATGATGGTTTAATGATGACCAAACTATGCTTCACAAAGAAAAAAATGAATAAACCTGCATCACGTATGAATACTAATACAAATATTTTGAAGACTTCTTACCTCGACAAATTTACTCCTGGCAACTTCCTTGAAGTTTTCTTGTTGCTCTAGAGATTTGTCACTCTTGTCGTCTGTCACGCAGAAGACACGTACTCTCCCTTCCACAGGGTCATGTGTCTTAGCGTAGACAACAAACTTGGCCATGAAAGGCACTGCCTTGAGTTCTTGGTAGAGTTCTCGGGCAAAGTTACTCGCCTGGTCGATCTCTTTGCAGTCCATTAGCCAGAACCTAGGGTAGAAATGAAGTGCAATTATTGTGAAATTTGATAGATCTGTGACATGGGTATGACATTGTGTAGTTGAAAGAATGCATCATGCTTCACTTAGCACACTGACCAATTCTTAGAGCAAGTGCTTCATTCTCAGTATTCAGTATTCAGTATTTAGCTGGGAGATTGCAAAATGTTTCATAACCCGTTATTTCACCTTTTCTCACTTAGCACTGTGTACCTAATTGTGTGAACTCTATAAAAGACTACATGTAGCTGGAAAGAAATGACTGAATGAAAAGTTTCTTGCCTTGCTGAAACAGTTGTAGTGAATGATACACAGTCGTTAACGAAGGTCAGTGGGGTCGTTCCAGTGATGTCTTCCCATTGCGCTGGTGCTGTACCACCTGGAGAAAGACAAATGAAACATGTTTAATCATAACTCAACAAAAAACACATACATCCATCTAAACGCTACAACTTTTTAAGCATTCAATACACATCCTAACTGTATAAACCTGTTCAGACGTACCTGTAATACTACAGAGCAGCCTCAATGTAGGGAAGTCGCCTCCATACCCGTTGATCACCCCTTGGTTGTAGGCTGTGGGTACAGGGATGGTGACCGTGATGGGTTTATGGAATTTCCGGCGTCTCGGCTCGATCGTGACGATGGGGCTCACCATGACACGGTTCCCAAGGACCTTCTTGACGACATCGTTTCCAACTGGTTGAGCCTGAAAGGAGGTACGGTACGTACAAGGGTGGTAATGAAATGATTGTATACAATGTGTAATCATGGAACAGTTGCTCCACAGTCGCACAAACCACATTTCAATCTTCATTTCCATTCCCAACACTTCACATAACTCCAACACTATACATAACTCCAGACCTAACCCTGAACCCAATCCGAAACTTAACCTGCAACCTAATCGGGACCTAATCTAACCTAAATGTGTTCAAAATAAGAACTATAAAATAACTCAAAGGAAAAGAACACAGACTTAAACTAGTCACACCCTCGTAAATGTTACACAATAATGCGGGCAGACCGTGGCCAGTGTTGCATGAGATGCACACAACTTAACCTGAAACCTAATCGGGACCTAATCTAACCTAACCTAATCTGATGAAATAATTGTGTTCAAAATAAGAATTATCATAAAACTCAAAAGGTAAAGATCAATGACTTTAATTGCTTAAATCCAAATATTTCTGTTCATGACATAAGCACAAGACCATATATCAGAAATCAATGTTTACTAGGAGGGTCTAGACATGCTTTATGTCCAAATCATGACATTATGCACTGAAAAGAAAAAGCATAATTCTAAAACAAACTGCTCTTTTTCTCACCTGAAGTCCGACTTTGATCTTCTTGGTGAGGGTTCCCTCAGGGAACACTGCTTGTACCTGTGGTACAACGGTAGAGTTGAGCATGCCTCCCGACGGCCCGATGGTGTTGGTCTCCTGACGAACCCTCGAGATGATGGCAAAGTATTGTGGGAAGTCCTTGGTCAGGATGCGACACATGCGGCGGTCCGTCTGCCCCTTGGACTGGTCATTGTCTATAGAGGGTAGCAAACAATGTCAAACTTTAGAGTCCCTTTAGAGAAATGTTGCGACAACCCATGATTTGAACACAATTTCGTTTCCACTATAATACAACACTTCTATTAAAGTGTGATAAGCGTCCATGTGTTCTAAACAAAAAGAATTTGAGAGCCAAAAAGTTGTACTTCCATGTCGTAACTCTTTCTGTAACAAGACTTTATCGCACATTGTATATTAATGTATTATAATGATTAGGAATTTAACAAATATTTTTCATGAACTCCATTTCCCATCATCTTTGGTAAAAACAGATTATTTACAAAGGGATACGACATGACAATTCCTCTGTAGGAAGATGGACGTACAAAACAGGTTTGATACCATATTAAAGTCTGACAACAGGGAATCTGTACATTATGTTCACCATAAACCAAACAAAAAGACAACAGACAAAGTGCCTCGTCTGAGGACAGAATCACTGGGCCTGGGCTGGGATTAGAACTTGGGACAGAGAGTCCTTTAATAGTATGGACTTCTATACCATGGTGCCCCCACCCCCACCCTCCCCATGAAAATACGAAGTCCATGTAAACGTCAAAATTACCCTCAACATCATATCCCTCCATGTTCTTCTGGATCTCCTCATCCGTTGCATCAAGAGAATGTTCCTTCCACGTCTCTCCAGTCTCGCTGCGAAGGATCACGATCTCACGCTCGTTGCCTCGCAGCGAGGCGAAGTGCGGAACCTCGATCAGGACTGGTCTGTTGAGATGGAGAGGAGACAATGTTAGACATTAATAGGACAAAGAAGAATTATGAATGAACAGGCTTTTATTCACCCATTAGTTCCTTAAAAGCAATGTTCCTAACTAACAGTTCATTATGTTTTGAGATATTTTTTTTTTACTCATCAGGTTCTATGTAATGATCATCTTTATATAACAAGATTTTTAATTTTCCTGTTCTCTAACTACAGTTAATGGAGAGAAGGCATTTGTTATGGGAATGGAACTCCTGTAGCAAGACTAAAAACTTGAAAGGCAATGAATGCTAGAGATTTTAACAAATGGTACATGTAAATAGGAGGCTCCCTTTTAACTTTGCACCCTATAAAATCATCTCCAGCATTTGATGCAGAGTGTTCATTTTTCACGAACCAATTGCCCATCATATAAGCGAACATTAATGTTTTTTCTATCTCTGTTTGGATGATTATGATATTCCCCATTTCTTCTGTTTCTTCAGTTCCATGACATTTGCTCTGGTCTAACTTTGTCATGTTAATCCTAAACCTAAACCTAACCCTAACCCTAACCCTAACCCTAATCCTAATGCTAATGCTAATCCTCACATTGTCCTTTATCTTTCGAGATATGGATAGAGGAGCAAATGTCGCAGGAGCACATGTCATATCACCGTTTCTTAATACAATGCATTTCTTATCTAATCTTTACAAGCTATTCAAGCTACCAGTAGGCAAATGAGTACCAGTGCAATTGTACAATGGAGTTCAGTGATATGTGGGAGTGCGGCTAATGAATGAATAAAACGTGGGGACTTCACGACATCTTGTACAGAACTACTTTGTATCTAGGTGTTATAAATACTATGACTTGGATAACGAATTTCCACTGAATTTGCACATCTAATTTTAGTATTGCAGTTAAATGTACTTCTAAAAGTTGTGCTGAAACTTTCTGACCGTGTATTCTAATTGCTTCCACTAACAATACCTTGCAATATCAGAGCATTCCAAGAACACATCCTTCAAAAATTTAATCCCACTAAAAGATCTCTAACAAAAAAATGAGTTACTCCTTTTTTAATGTTTTTGTACTTTATAAATACATTACTTGAAATTTTACATTAGAACATCAATGTGTTGCATCAAGAATTCTTACAAATGTAACTCAAATTTTTTGAATAACCCCAAAGTTCTCCTAGAGACCAGTCTACAAAAATTCTCTGCAATCATTCTGTAATAGGGATTAAATCAAACAGCACTTCAAAACATGCCTTGAGTATAGTACAGAAACAAAGAGTATAAAGAGTAATTGTAAAAGAAAAAAGAAATCTCATGATGCTGTATTGTTTTTCACACCATGCATCTGTAAACAAAAGTTAAGGGTTAAAAGACAAATATTTTTGTCTACACTAAGATTTGGAAATTAAACACGAGAGTCCACTAGACTCTTTCAATTCAATGTGTCCTGTAATCAACTCTAGCACTCAAATTACCCGATTAGATCATTCCTAAAACTAAATGATATAGGGGGAAAACACACAAATAACACATTTTAGCAGTTCCATAGTGGTATGATAAATAAGAGAAAGTTGGGAATAAATGAAGGGAGAGACAATATAAATATCAGAAAACACACAAAGGAAATATATACAAAAAATAATTGGGTTTCTGTTAGGTTTACTCCTTTTGTGCATGGGTAAAAGACTTGGAATTTGTGTTAGGTTGTAATTGAAATGAAGCAACAAAATATATGATTTTCATGAACTCAAATTCACTGAATTTTAACTTGTTGAAAACTGTTCAAGTTGTGCATGAAAGGAGGATGAAAAATGGATGATTTGTTTTCCATGAAAAGTTTAGCATTTACATGTACATGTTTAACATTTACTCATATTTGACGATCAGAAAAATAAAAAAAGGTACTGCAGCTTCATCTACCGGGATAGAACAATTTCCAAAAGCCCATAAAAATTGTTGATTCAATCCACTGCGCACAATATTTAAAAAAAAAGATCAGTGTTACTATTATAATCATAAGAGTAGCAAATGAATTCAATAAACAATATTCAAGATTTCTCCCATTATAAACTTTTGAGAAAAAATTGTTGATTCTCTGAATATTAACATCTACATGTATCGGTAGATCTACACTTTATTAGCAAAGTTTCCATGTAAAACCTTTTTTTCAAATCTAAATATAGATGAAACTTCTGTGGATCAAATTATGAAGCAAATTTAAAACTGCAAGGAAAAGGTGCTCAATAAAATACTTTGGATCGGTTTGGATAGGATTCAGATTAATGAAAGTGGTTTCCATGTTCAGACATGTGTACAGTACTTAATAGATGCCCTAAATGCTCCATAACCCCATAGACATGATGCATTCTTTGTATACATGCATTTCTCATTGCACAGCTTCCCTGTATTCTCAGCTCAATGTTCAGAAGTGAATACTAAAATCAGCCACTTTCAAGAAAAGCTTTCAAGTTCAAAAAGTCATGCAATTGCCCTAGTGAGATGAAAGGAGGTGAAATAGTATGCAGAACAAATGAACTATTTAAATCCAGAATTGATAGAATTTATTCTCTTTATTGAGATAATGATGTGAATGGTCATGAAGGGATCATTCTTTGGGGAACTTTTTTTTTACCATTCTTGTGCATTTACACGTGTGATATTATAAGAAACCATGCCGCACGGCAAAACCATGCACAGATAAAACAGCCTCATGAATATGCACGATTGGCGATCCTTACCATCAATATCCGATTATTTTCTATGATCAGAAACATGCAGTGAAAGTGCATCACAAGACAAGACAAGTTACTCTCATTCACACATACCGCAAAAACTTTTCACTCGGCGGCCCCATTTCAACGATTCGGCTACAGAGGGCTTCGCCGTCGTTAAGGGGAGGGTAGGTCACGCTCTTATTGCCGAGACCCCTGAGGTCAGAGTTCAGAGTTCAGAGTTCAAATGGTCCAAGGGAGGTCAAATAAGTTGTTGGATGAAACAATGATAAAAACCAAACAGGGATGGAAGATGGAGATGATTTGAGGATGAAGGGTCGTCACGGGGACGGGAGAAGGAGGGGGATGGATGTCGGCATGAGAGGAGCGAAATGTTCAAATCAAAGGAATTAAAACAAGTCCATCAGAGAGATTTGGAGGGAAAAGAGACAAAGACAATTGTGACGTTAAAACACGAGGTGAAAGACAAACTGCATTAAATGTTACAAAACGAGTTAATACACAACACACAATAACAAACAAAATCTGCTGAATATGCTTATTATTTTGTCTAAGCTCAAAAATTAGTGAATGTTTAAAAATCATTTTTTCGAAATGCACTCAAACTGACTACTTTGGTAATAAGTTGCTATTGCTAAAATGCAAAATGATGAGAAGCAATGACTGTTAATTTTGTTAAAGAAGCTATTACATGGTATCAATAATTTGCTATGATCTTCATTTTTGAAACATTCTTAGTAAAGCATTAAACTTGAATTGGAGAAAGCAAGCTTCATGTTAAGAAATGCAAAAAAAATATGTAATACTAAATTTTGTATTCACTGATTCTAATATTCACTCTTAGTAATGTGACTGTTCACATGACAAAATGACTTTAGCAATGAGTAACAATAATGAGAAACATATACGTGAAAAATACATTATACAATGACTTAAAGCAAAAACATTGTGTATAAATATTAATAGAAATTAAATAATTTGAGCATTGATTGTTAAAAATAACCTGCATACATACGATGACAAACAAGTGATGAACAAGAACATTTATTTTTTAAGCAGTTTATGGTGAAAATATAGAACTTGGTCAATAGTCAACAATGAGTGCTGACATGTAATTGACATATGATAAAACTTTTTGAAAGAATAAGCTAATCAAAGAAATTAACAATTGAAAACTAGAATTGTAATCAAATATTCAAATGAAAATACTGCTTATGAAAACAAATTTGTAGGACGTTAATCAAAATTAAAGTCTATTGCTCTGGAAAAAATAATGAAAGGCCCGCAATTTAAGGCGGAAAATATAGACTTACTAGAACTACAAATAAAAGTTGTAGTTATGTTTCCTTTAATTGCCTAACAAAATGCTTGCTTTTAAATTCAATTTGCGGGTGTTTTTTAAGCGGTGATGCAGATACGTAATAAACAAATATTATCCCATAACCCATACATAATTTGCAACTAGCAAAAGCTGATCAGAATATGATGATTGTTTAATTTAAAGTACTATGCAATATATTTTTTGAGAAAACTAAAAGCAACATGTAATGGAAACAAAATACAGATGAGTAGGCACAAGATGTATGTCTATTAAAAAAAACAAAAAAAGGGTACCTGGCCATAAAGTTATATTTCATCCAACTTTGAAACAAAAATACATACTGGGAAAAAAAGGAAGATGAGGACCCAACAAAAAATGTTAAAAAGAGGGTAAATTTTTCTTTTTTTATTGTATGAATTTAGGAAAGTTTCTGGTCGTCTTGTTTCGGATTTTGTTCATCAATGTGGTGTTAAATGAAACTTCGGAGAAAATTTGCAATGGAAAACCTTAGGAAAACACCCAGACAAGTGAAACGAAATTTTACTGGCAACGGTGTTAGTTTGTGAGTGATACACCGCAAAGGTGGACGAGCAAGAGCCAATACTGCACAACACGAGTGTTAGGGGGTTTGGAAAGTTGGCAACATGATCGGCCTACCCTAAGAACTGGGTGTTTGCTGGTCCGACCTCCAGGACACGACTAGCCAGGGACTCGTTCTCCATGAGGGGTGGCTGGGTGGTGAGCTTGGTTCGCTTGATGAGGCGACAGGTGACCCGGGTGGGGCCAGAGGCGCGCTGCGGAGGCACCACGACGCGGAGGCCGGGCAGACGGCAGCTGCGCATGGTGCCACCACGGGCATCCACAATGAAGCTGATCAGGAACCTGTGAGAAAAAGAGAGAGAGGAGAAAGGGGAAAATATAAAATGTTAATCATTTCATTTCTGTAAAGCACGAATCACATTGAAGTACGATGTCCCATGTACTTCAAAAATGGTATTGAATTATTACCCAAGCTTTAGCTCAGGCAGCTGTTATTACCGCAACTTCTGGGGATAAGTCCTGCACCAGGTACCCATGCAACCCAAGCTTCTTCCAATTATTTTCATGCCAAATCTATCAAATACAGCATAGGTTAGATACAAATGTTGACTGCTTTGAGGGGCAAGTTTAAAACTATGACCCGAGGTGAACTCACAAGTGTGATATGCCCCGAAACGACAGTCGAGGGGCATAGCACAGTTGCAAGATCGCCGAGGTCCATGGTTTTAACGGTGATGCAAAAAAGAAGCAGTAAACATTTGTTTTATATACCGCATCCTTCGTTACCTAAGAAATTTCTTTCAAAGACAGATGAAATACGGTACCCTAACAGTATTCTCATCGATCGCTCTTTCAAAATTTCGGTAGGTGTACATGTAGGACTATGGTGCCAGCTGCGCGTATCTAAATTGCCATAGCTACACGGGCATGTACAAAGCACTGCACGCGCGAGCAGAACTATGCGCGGTCAGTATTTTTCACCATATCGCCCGGTAGTCCGTAGTGAATTTCATGCCCGCAAATTTGACAAATCAGAGGCCTAGAATCTAGATATGCGGTAAATAAACAGAATTAATTTTGAATTAATGTTACACTTGTGCATTCCACATTGTACACATTTGATATGAATTAGCAAAATAATTCCACAACCCCTGGAAATATATTGTATCATGGGCACGTTTATATTCAATGCTATATTTTTCACTGGACATAAAGTTCCTACCCTGCAAAGAATGGCATCTGGTTGATTGGTGCGTTGTCGAGTGTGACAGACACCGGCCGGCCGTTAGGACCGAAAGCTTTGCCAGGGACCAGGCGGCCGTTGTCATCGACGAAGGGATCCCCGATGTTGTAGGTCTTGCCGTTGACCGTTATGACGGGGCCAGTGGAGAGACGGTTGGGGGTGGAGCTAAGAAGAGGTGGTGCCGACTCCACGTCGCTCTGGGGTAAAGATTGTCAGATGGAGGGTAAAGATTGTCAGATGGGGGGTAAAGATTGTTAGATCGGGGGTAAAGATTGTCAGATGGAGGGTAAATGAGCTACAGCAATCCACAACATTCAACGTAATATGCCATTGATATTTAACCGCATTATTGTTAAATACACGTAGGAAAACACTTATTCACTCACACAGTAGTGCTTCAATGCGTTAAATATAGTGCCGTTTTCGTCCCCTCCATAAACTTTAAGTGTGTGAATACACACAGAACGAAATGGTTTTTTAATCTATGGTATACATGCAACTGATAAAACACACATGTACATGTATATACATGAGCATATATGTATGACATAGTATACAATATATCAAATCAGTGAAAAGAGAAAATCTCCGAAACAAGAATTGAGTTGTTTTTTTTAATGGCTTTAACTTACTTCTGTTGTATAGTAATAAGATATATAAGCATACAGAATGTTACCTCATTACAATATATAAACTAGTGAAATAAAAAAAAAAATTAGTGAAACAAATGAAATTTGTGTCAAATGGTTTTGGCTATATCGTGGAATAGGTCTCCGCTCATTCAGTGTGTACGCACACACTTGCGTGTTATGTCTATGGGAGTGGAATGCTGTCACCAGCACTGACGAAATAAATGGCAGTGAATGGACTGGTGACTTATTCCACGATAATGCCAAGGTTTTTGGCTTACTTGAGTAGTAACTGTGATCATCTCTCCCTCAATGATGCTCTCATCAGGGCGGCCCAAGGGGGCGTTGAAATCCCTGTTAAGGGTGCTGTTCCTGGAGTCCATGGTGCTGTAACCGGTAGGGCTGTAGGCGGGGCGCTGCTTGTCACCCCCGTAGTGGCCTGAGAGGGATTCGTGACCAGTGTAGTAGTTCATGATCTGTGGGGGTTAGGAGATTAAAAGAGTCAATAAACCAGTTCACAAATATATTCAAATTTATTGACACTTCTACTCAAGAACCTCAACCAACTATTGCAGTCACCTGTTACTATCTATTGTAATTCAATAATAGAATGCAGGCTGCATGTATAAGTGTTGATATGTCAGCAAGCCTTTGGCAAACTTTGGTATTGTCTCTAGTTGTAGGAGAGGCATGCACACAATAGACCACTTCAGTAATGTAAACAAATTTATGCACATATATTCTCTGAGCACCTAGTGACGAGCTTTTCCATTAACCTGCATTTTATAAATGAGCCTCAATGCTTGGCATCCAGTTTGCATACATTATTTGTTGCTATGTCCGGCAAGCTTTCATGTTGTCAAGAACAACCTTTGTTTGAAAGGTATGTATAAAGTTTGCATACATTACCAAAGCGGTAGATCTATTTGAACACATTTGTGAACTGCTCTATTCATAGTAGATTTCTTGCTCTTAATATATTCAAATTTTATGCATACTTCTTAAACGAAAGTTGATTTTACAACCAAAAAGCTTGTCAGAGGCTTGTCTGTCATAGCAACATGTAATGTATGAAAAGTGAATTACACCTATAATAACGTTATCACACAAAATAGGTGAATTGAATAGTCTGTCACTGAGAGTTCTAAGCAGCAACAACACAAACAGATCTATTTCTCCAACATCACAACCTTGCACTTTCAGTTCTAAGGAAATTTGAGAAGCTACTTTATTCAGATTTTTTGCAATTTGGGGAGACATGAAATATTCTTTTTTCTTTTAACCCCACTGTAATAATCAAGACTGTCATATTTTTGTCATAGAAACAATGGTTTGGGTGTTTCAGATGGTATAAATTTACAATGATAGTTGTCTTAAACTTTTTTTCAAATTTGGGACAAATTTAATATTGTAATGAATACATTGGAAGTGCTACTTGTTATGTATTTTTCAATTATTCATGTTTTCAGGCACCAACATATCTTGGAAATATAGACTTTCATACTCAATTCAAATCCTGTAGAAATGCAATGAAAATTTGGGATGCTACCAGTATATTTCTGGTTGTAAGAGATTATCATAAAGCAAAAACTGTCATTTTTTACAACATAACCAATTGCTATCATTTTGTTATCCCTGTCTCTTACTGGCTCTCCCCGCATCCAATCCTCCTCCCAGGATCGGCGGTGGTCGTTGACGACAGAGTCATCTCCCATGGTCCTGATCTCCTGGGGTGTCAGCAGAGACTGGTCTCCAGTCATAGATACATCATCCCCTGCAACACACACACATATATATTGTACATATTGATTTAATCATGAAAACATGTTACCAGTCTACTTTGTGACTGGAAAGTAAAGCTTGACTATTCTTGTCCCTGGTAGATAGAATTTTGTGTTCTTGATTGGGTGATCACTTATTGAACCCGACTGCTAAGGAAGCATTTAAATGCTTGTGGATAAGAGCAACCAGTGGACTTCTGGCTTAAGTTCTATCCAAAAGGACTTAATGCTTTATCAAAGGGTACAAGGACAGCAACTTGGTTTAGAAGCCAGGAACTTCTGATTAAGTGAGCATCGCTCTACCACTTAGCCATCATATGCCTCCTCGCAATACACAGTGTATGTGTTTTAGGTGGTCACATTTATTAGAAATCTTGGATTTTTATCTGAGAGCTTGCAGAGGTTTCTTTACATTTGGCAACAAACTGCAGCCTTCCCTTTGTTTTCTTTTCATGGTTTGTGAGCATTTCATTAGAACATGCTGTGATCTTGTATTTAGACATCATCATACATGTAGATCCAATGATTCTTTCACATCAGGGCTTTCAATTATGCTCCCACATTACAAGATTTCTTGGATTGGAATGTCTATGAAAATAGTTACTAACTATGATCACTAAGTGATTTAGAGGGCATGTAATTGCCACAATATAGTGCACATCCTTTGCAAATGACTTTATGCTCTATTGCAAGTTTCTGTATATCTTCTGAGTAGGTTGGTTTTTTTTTACTGTGCCCAATAGGTCTGTATTTGTATTAAGATAACAGATCGAAATAACACATTGGGATTATATTTCCTTTCTATTTTATAAACGGAAGGCATAAAGTTAGTTTTCATGTCAATGCAGACCCATGCTAATGCGTTATGATAATGCGTTATTAAAAGGTAGCAAGCTTCACATGCCAAAGAGATATACACTGTACATATAATTAGTCTCCTTACATGTATATCATCTTCTCTGAGATATGGATGAGCATTAATAAAGGGATTCATGCATTTTGTTATCTTATGTGTTTTTAGTACTGATAGAGATGAACAATGTATCAATTAAGTAAAACTGAGATGGTGATTAAATTTGCTCTTTGATTAAAAAAAAAATTAAAAATAAGGGGGGAAAAAATCAGTGAAAACTGGGGGAAAGTTGGATACATACTAAAAAAGTTAAAGCACTTTGAATTCAGGGTCCGTCTAAGGTTTGCAATGAGGGCGTGTGACTTTGATGTTATAATCAATCAACCCTCCAATTATTATGTTGCCAACTTCTAGTACTTGTTAATCTCTTCTTTAAGATACGCAGACACTTCTTGTTGTTGAATACTTTTGGGATATTATACTTATCAGTTTCTTTGATTATCCTGTTCTAATCTAAGAAAACTTGACATTAAATCATATCTTTCTGTACAGATGTGAGAATGTATCAACATGTGCTCATTGGCTAAACATGTTCTATATCAAATAAAGTAAAAACGAGTTACACTACACATCTTATCCAGCACAATGGATGAATGGGTTGAATTTATGAATGTCTATGAAAAGGGGTTACAAACTATATGTATGAAAATGCATAAAATATCATAATATTAACGAGGAATTGATAGAGATATAAATGAGTTTAGTATTAACTAATTGAAGTACTTTACATTTACTTATCCAAATGTATTGTACAGATAGATGATGACTGATGAGTTATTCAAAACTAACACTCAACAGCACTCAAGTAGGACTACCACGGACATCACTACACCACTGGACGGCTCATGTTGAGCCTCTAATGGGGTGTTGCAAGAAAGTTGCGATTGTTTGCAAGTTGCAACTGATCGGTACTGACCAATCAAAATCATTGTTGCAAGCGCATCTTCTTGAATGGGCAGACCTGAACCATTCAGAATGGTTGTTCTAATTTGCTTTACAATTTGCAAATTGATTGCAACTTTCTTGCAACACCCCATAAGAAAGAGAGTATTCATTCTGACTGACGGCAGTCAAATAGGACAACCATAGATATTAATAAATCAAAATATATATCGGGAATGATCAGTTATGTAGTACATGTACTAGGACTACCACGGACATCACTACACCACTGGACTGCTCATGTTGAGCTTCTAACAAAGAGAGAATTCATTTTGACTGACGGCAGTCAAATAGGACAACCATGGATATTAATAAATCAAGACATATATTGGGGGAATTTTCAGTCATGTAAACAGATTCATGAATACTAGACATATCACATTTTACACATTCTTAAACTCTAATACAAAAATATGACATCAATAGGGGAAGATTATAAACAAATTTCAAGGACAATCATTATTGATACTTTCGTGTTAAAAAATTATCAATAAAACCAGAATAAGTTTATCTCTTCTTAAAAGTTGTTTTCATAAAATTCAGAAAATAGAACATTATTCTTGATTCCAACAAATAACCTTGATTCATCCACATTCTGAGCAAATTGTACTTATTTGGAACACTGGATAAATTATTGAGCATAAGACTATAAATATAATTTCCATTATTAAAAAAAAAATTGTTTCTTTTCTGAAACCTGTCGGATTCCAGTCAAAATCAACTGATGATTTCTTATTCTTTAAAAAGATGTTTTTTTGTTTTGTTTTGTTTATATATATATATAAAGCTCTATTGAACAGTTGCGATACCTATTCTTGCTATGTCTTCTTTATATATTAATTTACTTCATGTAGGTAAACCATATCACAATATTACACAGTTTACAAACGAAGACACATAAATCTTTACACCATCTCTATACACATTACACACTACAACAGCACCATATTCATGTACATTTGCTCACTGAAATCGAATCGTGTAATTACTGTTGATGTTTCTCATATATATTTTGTAATTCCTCATTCTTTTTTACTTATAATGAAAGTTATATGCCAAAAATATATTACATTTTTCTAAAAACATACTATACAGAAGAGTAATTCTGTTTTATAAAAGCAACAAATTATGATTTTGTGTGTTTTTCTTCTAAATATTTGTAATTTTTCATTCCTCATTCTTTCTTCTTCTCTGCCTTATCAACATATTTCTTACATACATACAGTCGTCTTAACCCCTTCCATGCCACCAGGTTTTTTAGCAATTGTCAAAAATGAACTTTCAATAGCTAAATATTAACTTTTAATGAGTTTTTTCTTGAGCAAACTGGGCAAAGATATATTGCATAGGAATAAACTTTATATTGAAGGCACAAGTTTCTGTATGAGGAAGAATTTTCAAGCCATTCTGAGCCTAAACAAAATGTTCAACACTCCAACATTTGGGCGGGATTTGCCGCCCACGGCATGGTAGGGGTTAAAATGTGCTTTTACAATCCAATTGTAAATGATACGAATACCAACATTGATTTCAAATCTTTTTCATAATCATACGTGTACAATATATTTTCTATTGTCTGGTTTTTCACTATACATTAAATTACAACTAATATATCAGGAGTAAAATAATATATCAAATTAAAAATACAAAAATTGAGGTGAAATGAAATTTCACTGCAAATCCAATAAACTTACATCCAACTGAAAATAGATTGAGAGGCAAAAATGAAACCAATAAAAAAAAGAATGAAATCAAATTACAAATTGAAGATAAGTGTTAGTAGTATAGCATAAGAAGAATACATGAAGGAAAATACATGCATATGAAAGAATTCAGAAGAAAATACATGTAGAAAAAGTCAATAAAGTCAATAAAGTAAATTCATAAAGTATAACAACATATTTTAAATAAAATGTTAACAAACTGAATAAAATTATTATTGTTACATCTAATACTTTCGTGAAATTTTAAATACAAGTGACTTTTTACATTTTTCCCCTTTTATTTCACCCCCTGTTTGTCCTTCAAGTCCATGTTCTGGAAGTCAGAAACACTGGATTCCCTCCCATCCTGCATTTCCCTTCTTTTCTACTTTTGAACTTTTATATGGATTCATATGTTATTTGATATGTACACTCTTATCCTGTGTCTTTAACTTATATACATACTTTTTTTTTTATAATCCTTTCTTTTTACTTTGTAGGGATAGTTATCATGCTCTGGAAGCAGTTAGTTATTTCTATACTAATACAATTTATATGCAAGTTAAAGGGATTCCAAGTTACATGAAAAAACACATTAGTTAGTACAACCTATTCAATGTTACTAGCAATATGGCCCCAAACATGTTCTGTTCATCCCCCTTCACCATTCATTTGTTATTACTTGACCACGGTTAATTATATTTCAAATGAAAGAATTAAAATTCACCAAGATATACATAATCAAATGAAAATGAGTTGCATGCTTATACCATATGAAAATATGACAGATAATTTGAATGTACAGAGATAGCTGGAAAAAATGTGCGGAAATAATACTGTGTTTAAAATAGCCTGCGATATCATTCAAATAATATAAATATATATATATGTATCCAAGTGATTTTGGTGATGATACACAACAAATGAGAAGAGTAGCAATGAAAAAAAAATAAAGAAATGAAATGCCATGAAACCATATAACATATGCAGCATACTAATTCACAGTCAGCAAATCAAGACGCATTTTACTTTTCACTAGCCTAACTTGCCCCCAGTAGTGGTACAATGTAATTACCCACATAATTTCGAAACCTCTGTTGAGGAATATCAACAAATCCTTTTGAACACTTTTTAAAAAGAAACCAATATAATTTTGACAAACAACATTTTTCCCCTTATAACCCAACAGAATCTGTTTATTTAGTTTTTCTTCTAAAGAGCTCATATGAGCAAATAGCAATGAACAATAAACTTTTTTTCCATAAAAGCTTATTTCGGATTACTGATGTATAAAAAAAGGTGAGATTCTACAAAAGCAATGTCAATGCTTCTGACTTGTTTTTTTTTTACCCCCAAAGATTTTGGGGCTTTCCAGAGCTAACCCTCTCTCAGCTCCACCATTTTTTCTTTTGTCTTTTATGCCGTTTCTTTTTTTTTTTTCGTTGCAATTGATCTACTTGCCCAGAAACATGGACAAGAATGATGTGTTGTAGCCCGAGGTTGAAGGGCAAGTGGGCAAAGAGGGCAAGCGAAAGAAAAGGGCAAATGCATCCCTGACTTGCTGGCATGTCCATGACCGATCTGACAAACAAAGCAAATCAACCTACCAGTACTTTCTATAAACAGGAAAGAGAGGTGTGGAGATGGTACACACAATTACCGCAGATATGGAGGACCAAAGAATAAAGCAATGATCGTCAAAATAAACTCGGCAAAGAAGGCATACTCGTTTTCTCGTTTGATTCACTACAAGTTGTAAGGGATTGGATGGCTATTACATCAATTTGTGGGAGTATTTTAAAGTGAGCTTGCAGTATTGCCAATGATTGCTTCTCATTTATTTTAAAAATCAACAGCTTGTTAGGAGCTGAAATTTCACACACAAACTTTGTCACTGATTAAGTCAAAAAAGGGAAACAACAAATTCCTGTATGTTAATCTGAAAATGACTTAATACAACAAAAAATTAAACCATCACTAAAATGTGATACCGGTAAAATTTGAATTGGCAACACTGCAATTGTTTTCCTAAGGGTTGCATGATGGCAAACAAGAAAACAAAAAATCATGTATTCAAGCTACATATTTAAAACAAATACTGATTGATGATTTTTAAAGGAACTATTCTTTACATCATAATGGCGGATAACATTCTAATCAAGCATGACACCTCTACATATCCGTGCATGGTATTTTCAACTAGTGAATTATAAAATTTGATCATACATCTATACACTTATTTTTTTTTTCAAAATTCTATTGACAGCATCACTAATGGAAATACTGAAAGCAAAATAAAC
Organism: Heliocidaris erythrogramma; assembly: GCA_025617745.1. Lineage (NCBI taxonomy): Eukaryota > Metazoa > Echinodermata > Echinoidea > Camarodonta > Echinometridae > Heliocidaris > Heliocidaris erythrogramma. The sequence goes on along the minus strand of CM046872.1, from coordinate 8,375,660 downwards.
TCATGAAAGAAGCAGATGGTCAGTTTAAATATTCTAGATTATATTTTTGAAAATTTAGAAGTAAAAATAGTATCCAGTCTACAATGTAAAAGTACCCAAATAAAAGCAAATATAGCATTTGGTTTGAATATGAATAGAGTCTCATTTGAGTTCTATAATAGAGAAAAAAATATATGCAAAATTAATCAAAGAAGTGCATATAATACATGGAGCTAGTTTTTATTAGTATCTAATGTAAATTGGTGAAAACTAGTAAGACTTAAAAAATCACTATATTCTTATATGTTTCACTTTGATTTAAATGGTTGGTTTTTTCCCCCATGATCTTCCCTAATGTAAATTCAGCTGCAAAAGAAAGATTTTACAGCTATTACAAATTTTGGAAAATGTAAAGTATCCAACAAGGCAAGAAATCAAAAACATACAAACATATATGTAGTGATGTTTTGTAAAATTATCAGATTTTTTAATTGTCATCTAGCTCATATTTTTCACTCTTAAGATTCGTTAATCATTTACTAAAATCAACATTTTAACTCCACGTACTAAGAACTTTTCAAACTCTAATATATGCTTTAGTTTAATAATGCAATGTCCGTATCTTGTATACACTCCAATTCCATTGAATTCAAAATGTCTTCTTCAAATTCAGTGGAATGTTCGGTAATGCAAATGAAATGCAAAGAACTCCAAACCAAACCTGAAGCAAATAATGATGTTTGATATGAAACAATATGCCTACTCCACATTATCAAACACACTTAAGCTATAAAGCTAGGGGTTTTAAATCAAACTGTTTTAGACAATAGAAACTGTTTTTTCTTTTTTTATTTTTTTTTTGAAGCAACATAAAACAGAATCGCAAAGACTTTCCAAAAATAAACCCAGGGCAATAGACCTATTCACAAATTTATTCAAATGTTATGCATACTTTTAAAACAAAGGTTGGTTCTTGACAACCTGAAAGCTTGTCAGAGGCTTGTCAGACATAGCAACAAGTAATGTATGCAAACTGGATTCCAAGTATTGTAGTTCATTCATTAATAACAGGTTAATGGAATACCTCGTTACTAGGTCCCTATGAGAGGAACATCCATAAATTTGAATAACTTTGTAAACAGGTCCATTTCAAACCTTTATGAATGATTTCTAAAAGCAATACAATAGGATATTGACATTGCCTTGGAGTTGCTTTCTTGAAAATCTTTGCAATTAAGTTATAATCATACAGAGTTGAACTACAAAGCAATACAGCTGTATTTCAGGGGATAGAGTTTTCTCTATCTGTTTTTCTTTTTTTACTTTTTGGGGGATGTGGGGGGTGGTGGCGGTTGGGGGTTGGATTAAGGAGTTCTTACCTTCGTCTTCGGTGTCTGACATGAAAGTGACCTGCATGGTCTCGGGGACTTGAACCTTCAACTTCTCCTCAGTGGGCTGCGTAAAATTGAAGTTCATACTCAATAATATATATTCTTTTTTTTTTTTAATTTCCTCCTCAAAATTCTTCCTATCATGCTTTTATCAGTGCTTCCTTTCATTCATCTTCTTCCTTTTGCTTCCTCAATTCTCAACTTTGTTCAAATAGTTCTTCTTCTTCCCCAGTTTTCTTTTCATATTGATCTACAATATGACTTCTTTGTCAGTATTTCTTCTCCTAAAAACTTATATTTTTCCATGTCATATAAACATTATGCATTACATCTATGCATAAGCACACAACAGACAATTCAGTTAATATTACTTCTATTGTAGGATGATTAAACTACAAATATAATCTAAAGATCCAACAAACTAAAACTCCTATATACATGTAGGTCTGCAAGATAATATTGCTGATCTCTTTATCAAACTGACTGAAAGTATCTCCTCCCGAAGTTGAGAATATACGATTGTCAAAAGCTCAAATTTTCTCTGTTTACAGCACTATCCATACATCATTAGAAGAATATTGTCATCAATGTTCTTCAAAAACCATATACAAGTATGCAACCACCAAATATTTTATTTTTTAAAATATATTCTAAGTGTACAAGAGGTGGCATATCATCATAGATGTTGAGAGGAAACTTACAGAGATGACGGTGCTTGTTTCCGTGGTGACGATAGTGAGAGTGTTGACGACAGAGATGTATCCAAATCTCTTGGCAATGCCGAGAGCCGTGTAGCCATTCTGGAGAGAAAACGGGCCATTAATGCAGAAAACAACAGGTATTAATTTCATGATATATATGCAAGAAAAACATCTATATTTATGAGAAGTTCTTTATACATGGACAAACTATAAATTTGAATTTGAATTTGATATATTTCTTGTACACTTCATGTGCCTTCCTCCATTTCAATACACAAATGTCTCTTTTGTTTCTGAATTTTCTCTCTCTTTCTATAACTCATTCTTCTTTCTTCAAAGTATCTCATTCTTCATTTTTTTGCACTTTTCCATTTTTCTAATTTTCTCTCTACTTTTCTCATCTCTCATGATGTGTATCCCGAATAATGATAATAGACGTCTAATCATCAGTCATAGTAGATGCAATACTAACACAACAAAATGGACAAATGTACAAGATACAAGAACAACAACAATAACAAGACTAGCTGTTGAAGAAAGATGTTGATGATAGTCGGTCTGGTACCAATAGAAAGACAGAACAGAGGACAGACAAAACAGACAGACAAACAGACAAACTCGCATTAGCCGTCTCATTAGGATCAGCCTTATGTTGTAGAAGGATGTTGATGATATCATTACACTGATACAGACAGACAGGACAGAAGAACAAGCACACACATACGCAAACAGACAGACAAAAAGACAAACTCACATTAGCTGTCTCATTAGGATCAGCCTTATGTTGTAGAAGGATGTTAATGATATCATTACACTGATACAGACAGACATGACAGACAAAACAGACAGACAAAACAGACAAACTCACATTAGCTGTCTCATTAGGATCAGCCTTATGTTGTAGAAGGATGTTGATGATATCATTACACTGATACAGACAGACAGGACAGAAGAACAAGCACACACATACGCAAACAGACAGACAAAAAGACAAACTCACATTAGCTGTCTCATTAGGATCAGCCTTATGTTGTAGAAGGATGTTGATGATATCATTACACTGATACAGACAGACAGGACAGAAGAACAAGCACACACATACGCAAACAGACAGACAAACAGACAAACTCACATTAGCTGTCTCATTAGGATCAGCCTTATGTTGCAGAAGGATGTTGATATCATTACACTGATACAGACAGACAGGACAGAAAAAACAAGCACACAAATACACAAACAGACAGACAGACAAACAGACAAACTCACATTAGCTGTCTCATTAGGATCAGCCTTATGTTGCAGAAGGATGTTGATGATAGCAACATGACCTTGCTGTGCACCTTGATGTAATGGAGTCAAGCCATGCTGCAATCAAAACAAACAAAATCAAATCAAAATTTCAAAAAGATGAAGGATGAATAAAGTATCATTTTAAATCACCTTTTCAAATGCTTTAAAATGACTTTATGCATAACAACTCTTTTCAAAAGGGGTCATTTATTCATACAGTGTTTAAGAATTAACCAACCTCCCCACCCCCGACCATTTATTCAGGTGAAACTTGTCAATATAAATATGATCAAGTTGGATAACTTTTCAAAATAATGTATATTTTTTCCACAAAGTAACTAAAGACTAAGTCTGGTTGTTGAATTTCATCAGTCTCTTGATTACACTGAATCCTCCCTTTAGTACATTTAATCTATTCTAACTTTTATTCATAAAACTTTTAAACTGTCTATATCTGAACACATGTATCTAAATCAGTTAGGAGGGAGTCATGAATTTTATGAGGTCAATTTGGAGGTTTTCAGGGGAGAAATGAAAGGGTCATGAATGAAACAAATCCCAGTTGAATTTATGTACAGTTTCACTTCAATAACAAGGGGGTAGTGCACCAACAAGGAGTGCCACATGGGATCGTAAGGTCCTGTTGTTTCTTTCTTAAGATGCAAGGTCAAAATATGAATATGAAAATGATTGCAAGACAAAGGCTCCTGCGACAAGCGCTGTGCAGTCTAAACCATTTGAATTGACTTCAACCATAGGCTCAACACCAAATCTAAACCCTATCCTAATCAAAAACCTATAAAACCAAATCACATTTCAGGCCTTAACTCTATATATTTGATGAAATAAAACCTGTAGCAAATGTCACTGTAGCAAGTGTTGGATCAGCAATGAAAAACACATTCCATGGATTCACACATGGTCCAATCATTGCAACTACCATGAAGAGCTGAAGGAGAGTTCTGCAACTGACCTTAGTCTTAGCCTGGACAGCGGAACCATGCTCCAGCAGATAGGTGACAGTCTTCAGGTTGCCATAGTGACAAGCGACGTGAAGCGGGGTGTAGCCTGCCTTGGTCTGGGGGTCAATCTGAGAGCCGTTGTCCAGGAGCATGGAGACGGCTTCTACCTGGTCCTCTTGGGAAGCCAGATGAAGAGGGGTCAGTCCATTCTGTACATACGAGAGATTTTAATTTGATCAGTTTTTCATTTGATGATTTGATGATGATGAGATTACAGGTAATAAATATGAATAAAAGGGCTCTTTCAAAGAGAGAGAGAGAGATAGTGGTAAGATATGTCTTGCTTTGGGTAGGTTGGTGTGACTCATTGTGTTCTAACTGCTTCCTCTTTCTATCTCTTTCTCTCAAGAAAATATCAAATATGTATTTGGAAAACAATTTAGCTTTCAAATAGAAATACAACAATCTGTATGACAGCTCATTATCACAAAATGAGTCATTATTTTGCTGAGACAAAGTCAACGAGCTTTAAGGAAAAGAAAAACGGTGGAGCTCTGGTGACCAAGTCCTACCTTTGATGTGATATTGGGCTTGGCACCACGTTCCAGGAGTAGGGCTAGCATCTCAGTATGACCCTCCTGGGCAGCGAGATGGATGGGACTTATACCCTGCTTGGTCATAGCGTTGGCATCGGCTCCGTATTCCAGCAGAGTGGTGGCAACATCCATCTGGTTCTTCTTGGCTGCGATGTGGAGAGGTGTGAATCCGTTCTGCGAGAAAATATATCAAAGTTATAATGATTTCAATATTTATTTTGGATACCAGTATTGTGCTCATTTCAACAACTAAAGGTGCTCAAGGCACTCCAGTTTTCAAGGAATTAATTTCTACTCGTTACCCATTCAACACCTGGGTTGAGAGCAGCAAATGTAGATTAATGTCTTGTTAAAGGGCATCAGTACCCTGCCGGGGCTTGAACCCAAAACATGTAGTACAAACACACAGAATTCACTTATTGATGTTACTTTTTCTCTAAACATACAACACATCATACCAATACATTCTCAGAGCTATTTTCTTTCCCTCATTCAACTATTATGCAGCTTCTCTTTGAACCACTGCTCACTGGATTCCCTTGTTAGATGGATACTTCTGCAGAATTCTACTGAGGTTTTCTTTTCAGTTGAACTGCACTTGAATGGATATATTCTTAAACTATTCCCTTCACAGTGACAACTTGTTGCACTATCTCCCTCAAATCCTTGTGCCTCTGAAGATCTGAATATCTGAAGATACCTCTTCAGATTTACAATTATTTACAAGTGTACAGCACAAGATACAATATACAACTATTTTCTTGACAAAGACAACTTTCTCCTGATACTGTCTCCTCTATCGCTTGTACCTCACGCTAAGATACACTGGTTGCTGGGAGGGTATTCTTTGGTGCTGCATGGGAGATGGACAAAACTCGAATGCTCTTAATCTACTGTTGCTGGTGAGGCAGAGATAACCTGAACCCTATTCTTTGAGGTTGTGAAGTTTGGCCTCAGGTTTTAGGATAATGGGAGAATCTATTGTAAGTATTGTCTGGAGTTTCCTTGTATGCCCTGCACAAGTTGGAGACTGTCAGGTCTTTCTGAGACACTCAAAACAGAGGAGGATCTATTGTCCTAGAGGTTAACTGTTACTTCCTCTTCTTTCAAAATGGTCAATGGCCAGTCTTGGGGTCTGCTCTTTACAAAAGGTGAGATTAATCTTGAATTAAAAGATGGCTTTTGTATTTTCTCATGCAGCAGAGTGTGTGTGACCTCAAGTCAGGTTGAACTGTAATACAGTCAATCTTGTCCATAAAGGCCATCCAAGGGAAACACATAGTGCTAACTATAGACATGGAGCCTTTCCAGACAGGTTCTACAATAGTTATTGCTCAAGGTTTTTGACTGAGTCGTTATTGGTGTTCTTAGTAGTGTTTTGTGTTTGTGGCTGCTAGTGTTTGTTGTAGTCACTGGAGTAATTGTCGATGTTAAAATGATTGTGGCAAGAGCAGTTCATGATATTGTCAGGGTGTTTGCAGGAGTAGTTGTGGGTTTCGATAGGGTTGTTGCTGACGTTGTTGTTGGTGTCGAGAGGACAGTCAACCATCTTACCTTAGCAGTTTTGTGTGGTGAGGCACCCTGGTCCAAGAGCAGCATAGCAACCTTGACATTGTCATAGTGAGCAGCGATGTGAAGAGGAGTCAGACCATTCTGCAGAAAACAAACAGCAACATAATAATCAAACATAAAATGAATACCAAACCTTCATAGGAAGTCCCTCTAGGATTGAAAGCAGAAAAATCAGAGAAACAGAGTGAGAAAAGTTTGAGAAAAATTAGAGGAATATCAAAAAAGTTATTAACATTTTAAATTGAAATGACTACACATATGGACATTGAAACCCGGTGAATTGGTAATGTACCAGTGTGATACAATGTTGGAAAACTCTCCCATTTGCTCTGACACACAAAAAGTGAGTTCAAATATGATTTTCCCTACTTTATCGATGTGCATTGTCTTCCCTTATTTGGAAGATGGAACAAGATGCTATACTAACTAAACTTGTACAGGTACATGAACATGAAGTAATTCTTACCTGGGCAGTTGCATCTGGGCTAGCGTAGCGACTGAGCAGGAGTTGGGCCACATCGTAGCGACCATACTTGGCTGCCACATGAAGGGGTGTGAAGTCTTTCTGCAAGGGGGAAGATGATAACAAACATGATGACAAAAACAGACATTATGATGATAAAACATTGTCAAGTTTCAAGCAGGTCAAAGTGAAAATTAAAGGGGGAAAGGCAAATAAAGACTGCGCATAAACATTGATTTCATTATGAATTGGGGGAAAGTCATAGATGTATATCATTATATCATTGTTTCATCTTAGTGAAGTTTCAAAGTACTGCATGGGTCATGGGGAGGGAAGGGGGCGAATCAGAATAAGATGTGTCAAGGATCTTCTTGGATATACAAGTGGAACTGCTTTATAAAGTACTCAACCCTGGGTTTTGAAAAAAAAATGCTTAATCCATATCAATAACTGTAATCAAACTTTATGCAATTCACTTCAGTTCAAAAGGCAGTCACAGCATAAATGAAGCTAAGGCAAAAGCATACCTCTAAATCTTTCCCCATTAATAACCCGTTCCAAACAAGTGATTATGTCTTCTTACCTTGGTAGTCATGGAGAGTGTTGCGCCATTATCCAACAACACCTTAGCAACATCCTCCTTGCCTTCACGAGCAGCGATGTGCAGAGCGGTGTAGAGATCTCGGGTCTGGGCATCAGGCGACGCCCCGTTGTCGAGCAGCAGCTTGACAATCTCCGCGTTGCCGAGGCGAGCAGCAATGTGGAGCGGGGTCTGGTTCTCGTGGGCACGGGCATCGACCTTGGCCCCATTGCTAAGCAACACACGGATCACCTCAATCTGGTTGGCACGGGCAGCCAGATGAAGAGGAGTCTCGCCACGCTACGAAAGATGACCAGCAGATGTTATCATACCCAGATAATTTTGATTCACTCACAAATTTTCTATGAATATACAGTAATTATCAAGCCTCCTTCTTTCTCAGTTTCTACATTGCTCAACATCAACTTTTACACGCAGGGTTCCTCTAAAACACAAGGGGGTCCTGCTATCTCTTTACAGCATGATTGTGAAAATTCAGGAGCATTTTGAATTTTACAGGGCCGTTTGCCCTTAGAACAATAAGTATTATCATTCTTATGTTTATACTACACAAGAACTTACGTATCCTATGTTGACTTGTCTTCATACCACATCTAGATATCCATTTGTATCTTTCTCTTAACACTCTTTTTTGGCATGAAGCAAATTATCTTCATGCTGAAAGAGACAGAATTGATATTGCCTTGGTACAAACTATTCTGCAGTACTATGATACCTTTGTATTGTATTTCAATCCGGTCTTCAAGCTTTAATAATAATAATAATAATAATGATAAACTGTCACTTATAATAAAAGTAGAAAGAAGCCAAGACTATTCTACATTTTTAATTGGCAAAGTCAGTCATTCTTGGCCTAGAATTCCAACCTACCACGTTAGTCTCGTCAACACCGCCGCCATTTTTGATGAGGTACATCACAATGTTGATATTGCCCATGAAGGCGGCAACATGCAGAGGAGTAAGGCCAGACTGTGGGGTGCAAACAAACAAACAAACATACCAAACATGGAAGTGGGTGGGTGGGACTGAACTACGAATCGCGGGAAGCAAGTGTACAATGTATATATAAATATATGTTAATTTATGAAAATAGGTTTTGTAGATGAAGCACTCTGCTCTCTAATTGTTGTATCCTATTGGGACTACAAATGTATTAGTTAATCACACGAATATTCAATATCATGGATGAAAGTAAGATAGGCCTACAATGGGGGTGAGTAATTGTCCTAAAAGAGGGATAAGAACCAAACAAAATTAAAGTGAAGTATATAACATGTGAGTAGAACTTCTGGGTTCACACACTTATATAAATCATAAGGGTTTTTTTTTTAATTGTTAGTATCAACTCAACTAAATCATAATATTATTTGAATATTCTAATTGTCTGAGAAACATGGTTATTAGCAATGAAGTGAGAATGAGAATTTCTTCAGAACCTAATCAACTGATGGGAATGCAGGGTAATCACTCTCTTGCTCTATCTGAACATCTTGATTATGGATCACTTAATAATCTAATCTAATCCAAACAATTGAGTAAACAACCTATTTTATACTGAACTACATGTACAAATAAATTGCATTTGTACACATATTTAGAGAGTATACTTCAATTGTCCTATTGTCTTGCTCAGGACTGCATAATTTGTTTGTCAAATGCAGGCAAAAAAATAAAAATAATTTGTTTCCCTATACAAAGGTAATCAGTATGAAGGCTAAATATCCGTATTAACAACATGTAAATGTTTGCTATAACTGCATGTGATTTTTCGTGTTTTTAGCCTAACTTGTGGAGGATTTGTTTTTCAATGCTGCAAGTTAATCAGTAGGGTAAAATCAGTCTTCAATAAAGTACCGAAGTGTGACGTCATACCGGCCAAGTTGTCGAGGTTGCTGGTTCCAAACAATTTTGTGCTAAACAATGGCATGGTGATCACACCAGTCCCAAACACTGAAATTGCCCTGCTCCAGCCCATTGCTTGAAGATTTTGCGGAACCAGTATCCTGGACAACGAGCAAATATCAGGTCAGCACTTCAGTACTCTATGTTCTATATCTGAACTAATGAACTCACCTCAGTGATGGCCTGGACTGATGCACCATACTTCAGCAGAAGTTCAATAACCTTGACTCGGTTCTTCTTGCAAGCAATGTGCAGGGGAGTGAATCCATTCTGTAGGAAGCAGAATACATGGAAACTTGAATACGATGTAATCCCACTACCAAACATAGTCAAATGGATCCATTTACATCGTGCACTTGTTACTTAATTTAGACTTAATAGAATTAATTCTATTAAATCTATTCTGTCTGCAGAATTTTTGAGAGATTGAGAGAGTGAGAATGTAATCACACTACCAAACATAGTAAAATGGGTCCATTCACTTCATGCACTTGTTACTTAAATTTCACTTGATAAGACTTTAAGAGAGAGAGAGAAAGAGACAGACAAAGAGATTTAAGATGACTTACCAAAGCTCTGGCCGATGGGTTGGCCTTGCGGTCAAGCAGCAGTTTGGCCACCTTGTGATGTCCACAGTGGGCAGCGACGTGCAGCGGGGTCAAGTAATCCTACATGGTCAATGAAAAATTATAAGTTAGAGGTCTACATCTTTAGTCAGTTACCATCACACAACTTTATTAACCTGTAATTAAATTTAATGGGTTATGATGGTAATGTTACAGTATCAACAAAAGGCAACTCAGCCACCAATGTTTCACATATTCATTATTTATGCAATCATACAACCTTGATTAAGAAAGATCACTCTATGGCTATAAATTGTCATGGAGTAAGAAACAAAATCCTCCACCTTTTAAGTGAAATTTTAAAAAATTAACCACATTCTTAAAGTTGAGTTATGGTAATGCAAAAGAAACATAAAAGAAACTGTCCCAAAGCAATTGGGGAAAGTTGATCATATCTACATAAGAATTGCTGTATACTGTGAGGTTTTGAAGCCATCCAAATGATTAAAAAATTGACCCAATCTCACTGAAAAGCACATGCACTGTACACAGAAATAGGTATATGGGACTGCACACACATGTGGCATGAATGTTCGGCCCATCATATTTCGAATATGGGAGCATTTGAAGAGCAATCCTTTTCAGGGAACATTAGTACTACTTGTCTCTATGAATATTAAAATTCAGTACAAATAACTTCTATATGCTCGCACGCAGACTGTAGCTACAAAAAGACTTGTTATCGCACAAAGTTAAAGCAATATTTTAGCATTACTTACAACAGTGACGTCATCAACTGGGGCGTGGTGATAGAGCAGAAGCCTAGCGCTGTCCACATGATCTCCCTGGGCTGCCATGTGCAGTGGGGCAAGTCCATTCTGTACAGAGGGGAGTGGGTATGAAAATATTCAAGCAAATACATTATGCATTCCTTCAATCTGCTTTCCATTTAATCCAGACTTGTGATAAGCTTAGTGCATTTCATATTCCTGTATCTTATAATACACACATCTGTGACTACACGCATGGGAACATTGTTGTACACAGCAACAATTAGTAAGTCCCCAAAGATGTGTGTCATTCATTTATACATTAATTTTTGCCACTGAGGTTTTCCTCTTTTTCTTTTTTAAAGGCGGATTATTGCGTCATGTCTGAAAAGTTTTTCGATGAGTTTCCAGAAATTAAGCAAATCTATCTCTGTAGCTCTGTGACATTTACTATAAAGATTATAGTAGTCTATTAAAACTTGCACAGATATTGCACATACTCTGGGACTGAAATTTAGATCTCAAATAAGAAGAGGGAGTTTTCGTTCAGCAACGTACGCAAGATTTGAGGACGGAGATTACCAATTGCACATGACAAAGGACACCTCGGCATTCTTTGTCGAAAATGAAAGAACCGGAACGGCAATACCGTACTAGATCAAAAGCGCACGATAAATTGCAAATGCATCGTGCGCTCTGAATCTAGGACGAAACAACTGTTCCGGTTCTTCAATTTTCCACGAAGACTTTAAGACGGGCGTCCGGGCGTCATGTGCAATTGTTAATCTCCGTCCTAGAATCTCACGTACGTTGCTGAACGAAAACTCCCTGATAACGTGTAAAGGGGGAGAAATTTCTAATGGAGTAGTTACCTTAGTCTTGGCCGAGATTGGTGCTCCTCTCTCAAGAAGCTGGTCCACACATTGCTCATGGCCACTGCGTGCAGAGCAATGAAGGGGTGTCAGACCGTCCTGTACAAAGAAAGGATCACCAGTCCAAATACAGATTAAAAACTGCCATAGCCATTACAGAATGCTAACTGCTAATTTATTGTGCTTCAAAATTGAAGTTTCAATTTCGTTAACAATAATAATATAATAATAGCTGTTTCTTATATAGCACCTTACCAATTACAATGTAACCGACCAAATTGCTTACAGCATTATTACCCCGGTCACTGGAGTCATATAAATAAATACTATCAAACTCATAATTTATAATATATTGATTTAACTAATTTTTATGATAAACTGAACATGAATGAATAATGATTTCACTAAAGGAAGACATATGACTGATTTTAGTACTGCTTTTAACATTATTAGGCAGGTCCTCAGGCACTTGTATTGAGCTTTGGCAACATTAAAATCTTCTTTTCTTCAAATTCAAATTCAAATTTGTATTTATTTAATTTCCAACAGAAAGAAAAGATAATGGCATTACAGATATTGTTACAGAAAATATCAAACCACATTCAATGTTCCCTTACGACGAGCCAAAGCTGACATGATATCATCATCCATTTTTACTATAAACTGCACTACCACTCCTTCAACTACATGAAATGATGTGTTTTAAATCAACTGGTCTTGGCAAACAGTGATTCACTTGTTTCAGCTATTTCAATAAGATTGGATGGGTAGGAAAAGAAATAAAGAGTAAAACAGGAACAACTGGGTTGAAGCTCACCCTGGTCTTGGCATCGATGCGTGCCCCTCGGTCCAATAGGGTGTTGACCATGTTGACACGCCCCCACTTGGCTGCAACGTGGAGGGGTGTGATGTGATTCTAAAACAAGAGGGGGAGGAAGGACAATCAGTTTGTAGAGTTAACATTTAATTCACAAGAGATTTTTTTAATTTTATGGTAATAATAATGATGCTGCTGCTGCTGATGATAGAAAATATGAATTTTCCTCAGATGAGAAATTCATAATCCCCCCAATCTCTTTTTTGCATTGGAGACACAAATTAAGAACTGCCGACTTTCACTATAACATCTACATGTAGGTACATCTTAATGGTCGAAAATAAATATGTTGTTGAAGGAATCAATATTCAGTATTTTTCAAATCAAAACAGACAATGAATTTTTTAATTTCATAATTTTGCATGAAACTACCTGTATTTTTCTCAAAATTAAGTGTGAAATAAGGAAGTTCTTTAGTACTTGGCAACTCTTCCACCAGCATTACCAATTTGAAGGAGAGCTGATCATTTGAAAGTTCTTGTCCTAAATGGTATAAAAGTTGAAAGTTTTGGGCCTTACCCTAGCAGCATAGTCGACTGAAGCGCCTTTCTGTAGAAGGAGAGTAGCTACGTTGACATGACCATAGTGAGCAGCGATGTGCAGCGGGGTAAAACCACTCTGTGACGAAAAACAAGAAATATTTGCGAAATGAATTTAAAAAATCACATCGTTTAGTATTTGAAAATTCCCCAGTTTTTATCATTGAAGCATTTATCAACACAAATAGAATCTAATATGTGAATTGTAAATTCAGTAATCCCAATTTCTCAAGGGATTTGTTTCAAAAAGCAGGCATTCCAAGATGAATGTTGAAGAGGTTGTGTTCCATCTTCATAATACTTTTTTTTTAAACTTAAAATAAAGGAATTCTACAGTTTGACCCCTTTGGCATTGATTAATACTAATAACCTTAGACAGAAAAATAGCCCTACTCCCCCCCCCCCCGCGAAAAAATATTTTTTCATACCTTGGATGGCACATCTGGGTTGTGTCCATTTTGCAGAAGCAGAGAGGCCGCCTTGGTGTCATCCTTACGGGCAGCGATGTGCAGGGCGGGCAGCCTGGTCTTACCTGCACGGTCGTTCTCCAGTAGGACGGCGACAACCTTGTCATGGCCTTGCTGAAGGGCTACCGCCAGCGGTGTAAACCCATCCTATGGAAAGAAATTATATAGAGCATCTCATGTTTTAATACAGTCATTGATGGCCAGAGATTTTTAGTACAGGTGGTTTACACCAAACTACCATGGCTGACATAGTTTTGATGAATATTGTGAATAGTAAGTACCTACCCCAAAACTTCCACTGGTCTGAAATACATCATTCAATAATTAGTATTCTGATTTTGATAAAACTGAATGAAATCTCAAGTTTAAACTCAAGTTGAGTTGAAACTCTCTAACTTATCTCAGATTCAAAATATTTTGTTATCAATTAAAGAAAATTTATTCAATTTGAGGATATGTTTTTAGAATTCTACATAATATCTTTCAAATGGATAGTGTTTATATTAAATCAACTCGCCCCCCCCCCCAAAAAAAAAACGCTGCCAAACACAAGAAAATACTTTGTATCATATTTCAAGCTAAACTACCCTCAATTATCTTTTTTAATTCCTTCATCTCTTTCAGGATTTTCTGGTCCAAATATGACACTTTATATTTAATTTACCTATCAAAGCATTCTTTTGTGGCAATAATTCAAAACATAGCCAACCATTGAAGCATCTGAACATTTTTAATGTAATTAATCAACCAAGCGATAAAGAGCAGTATAATCACTCATCTACACTGTATATTTACACTGCTATACTGGTAATTGCATGCCTTCAATAAATATCAATATCTACTCATATGATTATTTACCTAATGTTATCATTCAAAACTGCAGTATTGCAAAAAGTCAGCATGACTAATAAATTCCAAAATTTTCAAATTTCAAAACTCCAGCATGCATAACATTAATAAATTTGAGGTCAACATCAATATTATTCTACTCTGTCCTAAATTCATCATAATTCAATCAATTTATTTTCAATGTTAGCATGCAATGCATAGATCACAAATGGCTCTATCCACAGCATTCCTAGTACATGTATCAATGTAAGTTACATGCAAGATGATGTGAAAATGTTATTAACACACTAGAATCGTTAGAAACTCATGCAGATCATCACTGAAAAGAACTACATGTAGATGACAATTAATATTAACAGGCATTCATGCTGTAAAAGACAAGTCAACATGTGGCATTCCTTAGTATTCGCAGCATTGTTCCGCTATATAATCTTTCCTGATAATGTTGCTAATTTTTGCTAAACGTAGAATTTAACGCATTCTTTTTTTCTTCTGCAGGTCAGTCATACATTGTCTAATGAAGATGTGTCAACTGGCTGTCCTAAAACATATTTTGCTTAAGAGAAAATATCTGTAATGCTAAACAACCAAATACTAAACAAGCAAATCTTCTGCAAAAACTGTTCGGTTCTTTTGATATATCGTCTCTGCCTTTAATTTTTGCTTGATCCCGCACCAACTTCCCTAAATTTATTTTACATATTCATCACGATTTGAAAGTATGAACGTAACATTTCATTTTTTCTTTCTTAACCCTTTCAGGACAGAAATTATTTCAGGGAAAAATTGATCACATTTTGTTCTTCAGATTGGCAACAATATTTTCTTTTAGTGCTACATGGTTCTAATGAGGTGCAATGTCTCTGCAAACAATATACATGGTTAAGAATTTTGTCAAAAAGTTGAAAAAATTGCCAATTTTGATAAAAAAAACAATGATTTTGAACCTCTCAATGTGTTGCCAATTTAATGATTTTAAAACTTATTCTCCTTTTTAAAATTCCTTGCATCAATCGCAATATGGTCATGCAATCAAAATGGACATAGTGTGTGCAGAAATTTTTGCTATTTCTACTCATGCACCTGGTATATTTCTTAGGGCCCTGAATAAAAAATTATTGAACCGTACCAAAAAATGTGGTCAATTGTCTTGAATGGGTTAAATAAAAAAGTTTAAGTATGATATCTTAGGAAACCATTTTCAAAGATATGTGTATTTCCCCTTGCTATATTTGGAGAGACTAACTTATCATAGTTATCTGTAGCATTCAATCTCTCTAAAAACTTGACGTCAGTTGCTTTTCCAGAATAAGCGAAATGATAACAGTATACACAATGACGCAAAAGGTCATGCTTTCGTAAGTACTGACCATAGCAATTGCAGATATACTAGTACTAGAATACGTCTACACCAAAGTATCGCAAATGGAAAGTATAAAGCTGGGACAATGCTGCAGTCATTCAAGAAGGACAAGTCAAAATGTTGCCAATCAACTAAACTGCCGGCACACGGTTATAAGTACTGATTTCACCTGATACCTTCGCATCAAAGTCAAAATGAACGTTCTTAGGCGTGTCCTGATGTGCGATAAGTCAAAGAATTCATTCCTCACAGTGAAAAAAAAAAATATGACAGGGGCCGAGGGGGATATGCCCCAAACTGTACATAGCCCCCTTGAATCAAAATTCTGTTTAAATATTTTTGCATTTCTTATCTAGTTTCCTTCATCTTAAAAAAAAATGCCAAAAATAGGACTGTACAGGCCCATATTTGTACCATCATACAAATTCTAGAAAAGAGCCCTACCTGAAATAAAATTCTGACATTGGGATGTAACACATAAAAACCAATGAGCATAACAGCCAAATAGAATTTGGCACAAAAGTATAGCCCTTGTAAAAGAAGATATGTATATATTTCTTTGCAAAATGCTGCGTAAAAACCATGTTCTATAATAAAGTGGCCCAATTTTTTTCATTGACAACTCTGGAGTTGATCATGAATTTTCAAACACAAATGATGGCAAACCTAATGCACATGGTATAAGTTTGATGTTCTCTCATTCCTGCTTCAAAATGCATAAAAATCATACATATGGATGAGTGATATCATAAGGAATTATAAATATTCTATGATTATGTTAAAAAATCATAATACAGGCTGAAAATATATCCCTCAACTTACATGTACCTTTCATTTTGTACATAAAACTGTCTATTAATAAAATAATGCCAAAGTTACTATACAGTCAAACTTCTAAAACTAGTAATTTTTTAGACTTAGGGATGAAAAGGGATGGAGAACTATATTGTAAGAAGGAGTAATTACAGGTATATATCTCATGGAAATTAAAAATGTATTTATAATCTATTGTACCGGTACTCTTTGTTTTTCTAGTTTTGTTAGTCTACCAGTTAAAATACGAGATACAACGTATACATGACAGAATGAACAGAAAACTGCAAAACAAAAAATGGTGTGAAAACATATCAACTGCAAAAAAAAACCACACAAACAAAATGATGTTTGAAACTACAAAACACAAAACGTGCTATAAACCATCAATAAACACACAAAACGTGTAAATACAGAACAACTGAAAACATGAAAAGACAAGATGAAGAGAAATGAATGAATGAATGAATGTTTTAAGAAGTGAACATGCATGATGAGAGTGCAGTTTATTGTAAGAGGGAGGAAAAAATCTAAGTAAAGGAAATGAAATTATAGTGCGGCATGTTAGAAGCGCAGTATGCAAAAGCGAGAAAAGTTGTAGAAGTAGTGAATCTTAGGGAATGTTAGGTCTGGGTATAATCTCTGAGTTGTCCTGCAATCTTATAAGTAAATCAACGTAAAATTAGGACTCAGACATAGTCTTAGCATCAGACTTGGATGATGACCAAAACAAAAGAAAAGCTGTTAAGATCAGCTGGGATTATCAATTATTACTACTTTTCTTGGAGCTTTCTAGAAAATATAATTTTAGGGCATGGTTATCTTGGTTTTCAGCTGCTGAAATACCAACTAAATCTTATCAAATACCACTCTTGAATTTCTTTAATTAATCAACCATAGTTGTGACTAGTGCATGATAAATATGAGTTTAAATTTAAAGAGAATCTAATGGCTACATCTCAAGTGTATTTGAAGCTAAAATCAATTTCATTAAACAAATGATTATATTTCACGGTCAGTGGGTTAATTCATCTCAGTGTATAAAGATTGATGATTCATTATTCAAAAAAGAGACATTATGGTTTTTTTTAATACTATAATAATATAAACCTTAGAAATGTGTGTACTGAATATGTGACTACTCTGGGGTTATCATAAAATTAAATGTTGAAAATTATGATAATAAAAGGCTGGTAATAAAAGGGAAAAAATGAAAAATACCAATAAAAACAATGCTCTAATCTGCAGCATTTTACTAAAGTGTGTTTCTTCCTAATAATGCTGATGAAATCACTATCCAATCCTGAAATGGGCTCTGGTCTATACACAAATGAAATATCACTGATACAACGTCAGCTCTGAATCACACTGATCATGCGTGGCAGGCAAATCACAAAGTCACCTTCTCACAATATCTCACAACATAACCAGGAGAAGAAAATAAAATTCAAATGAAATACATAGAATTCTCTCCTTGAAAAACAAAGGAGAGAGAGAGAATGAAGTAAAATAAACAGACAAAATAAACAATAAATATACAACTACCACACACAGATGCAGAGTCATAGAGATACTAAGACGAGTGAAATTCAGGTTGGCATATTCCGTCTCAATTGTGAGTCAATTGGTGCCGAAAGTAAAGATATGAAATAAGAAGACGCTGGAAACCAAAACAAAATGGCAGTCTCACCTCCGACTTATTCGGATACTGGGGTCGTGAGTGTTGCAAGAGCGTTTCCACGACAATATCGTGACCCTGTTGGGTCGCGACGTCAAGCGGCAAAAAGCCATCCTACACTCACCATGCAATTCAAAAATACAAAGAAGACGTGGGAAGAAATGGACAAAAATATGGGTACAAGAGTTGCAGCTTATAACCAATTTAGACATGGAATATACATAGCTCTCACACACATCCATTCAAATGGTTTAATCCTGAAATTGGCAATCATTCCAATCCAATTGTTGCTTAACAGAGAAGCAAATTTGAGCCATGCATAAATCAGCAGTTTGAATTTGTTATATAATCAAAGGTCAGCGCAAGTCACACGCACTTAAACAATGCTCAGCCACACAATACACGGAGATTATATTTGCAGGTAAAAATCTGTGATTTTCTGTATTCTTTTTCCTGTCCTATTTTGCCCCTCCCCCCCCCCCCCCCCCACATACACATACCAGTCATAAGTTTTTGATAATACCTCATAGCAAAAGGTACACACCTATTAATATAGGTCAGTGGATTCATCCATTACCTAATATTTCCCTCCAATTGAAAATAAACTACATTTATATCAACTACAGAAATTGTTAGACAGGGTAGGCAAAATTAATCTATTTTTTATTCAAATGAGATTAATAGCATCTTTATTAAAAAGTAGTATCATTTTGGTCCTTACCGTAAAAAAACACAACAAATTATCATATATTCAGTTGCAATATAATGCTTTGGTTGCTTTGTACCACAGTGTGTTTTGAATCAAAAGCAAGGAAATCATGTGTTGTCAAATTCTTATTCTATTTATAGTCTGCAACTACTATTTTCATAATTTCATTTCTCCCAGAAGGTAATGATTCAGGGACCTTCTCCATGAAGAGGGAGAGAGAAGAATATTTTTTTTTTAATTAATAAGTTTTGACTCATAAACAGCATATTTTTGTCTTTTGTCTTTTACAATGCAAGGTGTTTAAGAACAACAAAAAATGTATTCCATCAATTCCAATGAAAAGAATATTTTTCCTCTCATTTCAGAAAAAGCATATTTTGTACCAAATATCTTTGTCTGTACCAGACAACATCTAAAAGATACAATTATCCACTATTTAAGGTAATACTAATCCATGTCAATTCTATCATGGACATGTAATAAGATCATACTTAACATTCCATAAAGATATGAGAGTGGTTCCAATATATGAGAGAGTAGTCTTTAATAGATTATTATGTACTGTGACAAAATGATATGTGAATGATTACTGCTGATTCTGAGAGAAAAGAAAGAAAAACATAACAAGGGACGCACGCTCACAACAAACTCTCAACATTACATTTGAACATCATGTTCTCGGACACCAAACACATCATTATATGTCATCTTCTCAATATACTAAAATTATCCCCAAGTATATCATGTCACAAATAAATTGGTAGACCAATTTAAAAGAATTTATAGAAAAAGAATTGTAATCCTTCAGATAAAATAGCTATAATGGATTAAAAGAAAACAAAAACTTTCAGGTGAATATTTTATGATTGTTTATAGAACGGCTCCCGTAAGTACTTTATCTCAAGTCAGCTTTTATAAATAATCAGGAACTGAATTAATGTCTGGGGTTTTTTTTAACCATTTTAAATTCAGATTGGTAAAATAATGAAATGATTATTGATGTTACATAACCACATTTTGTATCTTATTTTATTACTAATTTAATTATACAAGAGAGATGATTGACTTCATATGTAATAGACAATTATTGTACAAATGTAGGCCTCTCTGTATACGGACAC
This sequence comes from Heliocidaris erythrogramma, assembly GCA_025617745.1. Lineage (NCBI taxonomy): Eukaryota > Metazoa > Echinodermata > Echinoidea > Camarodonta > Echinometridae > Heliocidaris > Heliocidaris erythrogramma. The sequence goes on along the minus strand of CM046872.1, from coordinate 8,355,579 downwards.
ACATACAAACCCATACAATGAACATGATTACACATACAAACATGATTGAAATTACTCAGGTCCAAGATCTGACCTCACAAACAAAAATCACACAAATACATCAAGGAACAGATTAAACATTCAAATAGTATCTATTTTATCAATGTTACCCTAAAATAGCTCTAATTCCATTTCGTCATATCACTTTTCAAACACTTCTTCCTCTGTTCTGCATTTTAGGTCATTTTCGAAATATATAGAGATTAAAGAAACATAACATGAAATGTAGCCCAAAACTGATAAAATCTCTTCTCTCTTTTATTTTTTGATAAAAGGGTGAAAAAGAACTTCTTGATAAAAACAACCTATTTTTCTTTTAGAAAAGTGTTAAAAAAAATACATATACTAAAAACCTAAAAAAAAAATCTTTCCTCTCTTTTAAATTCTGGAGAAAAGGGTAAAAACATGCAGTTGGACCAAAAACTGATAACATCTCTTTTGATAAAAATCTCTTCTCTCTTTTTTTTCCCTTTTTTTTTTTGAGAAAAGGGTGAAAACTTTCTCAGTTCTTATCCTTGGCCTTCCCCTCCTTCTTACTCATAATCTCTAAGATCTCTTTGTGAAGCTCCTTTTCAGTAGGAATCTTAGACAAGCCTCAAACTTTATCAAAGTCATCTCTGAGAAATAATCAGTGATTAGTGCTTGCCAGACACTCCCTGATCAAGATGGGAGCAAAAACGACTTTTTTCTTGGGTGTAAAAATTGGGTGTAATAAAAAAAGGGATGGAATTAATGTTGGGGGACATGACATGAATGGGCTTGATTGATCCAGCTGTGTGCAAAACTTTGTGTCCATTAAAGTAATTTGCTTTCAGTTCCAATGGGAACATCATTATGAAGGATCTAATATCAACAACTTAACATAAGAATGCTATTAAAGAGGGAAAGGACAAATTTTAGAAATAAGATACAGTTCAATATTTTTTTCTTCAGGATACTACAGTACAAAATAAATCAAGAAGGACCAGTTTTGATGTCGTTTTATCAACATCTACAACAACAATGTGCCTTACATCAAAAGGCCTATCTTCTATAGAACCGCTGCAGTTGACATACATTTTGAAACTTAGAAGAAAAAAAAATATTCTGCTAGTTTATGTATTTCTCTTATTATGGTTAAAAGGATAATGAAATAAATATGTATGTGATAAATATATATGAGTTGTAGGAAATAAAATGCTCATTTTGCTCAAAGCATTTGAAAAAGAAGATCTTTTAGATAGTTTTAATCATGCAAAAGATTTGAAGAAAAGAGAAATTCATAAAAGAAAGAGCCAAATTTGAATGCTTTGATATGCAGAATGTGCAGATGACTAAGCATTGATTTAAGTGATGAAATGAAGAATAGACGAGTTGAAAATTATTTTCTTGATGGTAGAAAAGAAGGCAAGCTTTCTTGAAGAAAAACAATTGAAAAGCCTCTAATTTAAAAAAAATATTGAAAGTGATGATAATAGTGTTTTACGGTCTAAAAACAAAATCAAGTAAAGCTTTTTTTTCCTAAAAGAAAGAAGAGATGAATACAAAGAGACTCCTGCCAGTATAATATTATCTCTCTTTTTTCTTCACAAAGAACATAAACACAGACAACTTGTAAAATCAGCACTGATTTTCTTATTTACTATATAAATCTATATACCTACCTATTATGCCTGTAGTCTTGACTACGGGACCCCTTCGAGAATTTATCACACATGAGTCACAATATTGTGCGCACCCCCCGTAATCCTATTGTCCCCTTCGCCACTCACGCGCGTCAATACGCTACGGCCATCTTCCTCTTTTGCGAGCAATCCCAAGTAGAAACATGTTGCTTGCAAGGTGAGGGGAAGGAGGGAGGGTCATAGGTAGGTATATAGATTTATATAGTAAATAAGAAAATCAGTGCTGATTTTACAAATTTACTGCAATAAATCATATATACCTACCTATTATGCCAGACCAGCGCCAACTCAAAGCCCGGGAGGCATGTTTCGAGCAGAGGGGAATAGGATTACACCAAAGACTACAAAGAAGACACAGCGGCATTCAAGGTGGCTGACGCAAACAAAGCTTCACCTGCGGGAATATCCCTAAGGTAGCAAGAAATGAAGGAATTGGGCGAACGCCAATAAGCAGCCTTCAAAATATCAACAAGCGCCACACCTTGAAACAGAGCCCAAGAAGTGCTGACACTACGAGTATCATGAGCACGAGGCTTACTGTCGGATAAAAGAGCCTCTGTGCCAGCGGCCCTAATAGCTTCAACGATCCATCTAGAGATGGAATCAAGAGAGGCAGGAGAAAAAGGCTCTCTAGTGATCAGGAACAACTGATCATCCTTACGATAAGACTTAGTCTTATCAATATACCATTTGAGAGCCCTTACAGGACACCAAACTTTGTCCTCACGCACCGAAGAAAAGTTAGAAAGCGGACAAAGAAAAATCTCAACAGGGCCAGAGGCAGCTGTCTGATTCTTGGCCACAAAAGAAGCCCTAGGAATCAATCTAACGCCTTTTCTCTCCCAGCGAACATGACCAGGAGTAAGACAGAGAGCATGAAGAGTACTGCGCCTCTGCCCAGAGGCAATAGCTACCAAAAGAAGAGCGTCTTAACCGTAAGATGATGAAGCGAAGCTTCACCTAACGGTTCAAAAGGAGGTTTCGCCAAGGCCTCCAGGACCTTAGGCAGACTCCAAGACGGCACTAACTTAGAAAACGAAGGTCGTTTCAGAAAGAACGAACGAATCAAACCACTTAGTAGCGGGGAATTGGAAATCCCCGAACCATCCGAAAAACCCGAATGAATGGCCCCGATCGCCGAACGGTAGCCTCGGATAGTAGAAATAGATCTCCCTTTGTCAAATAACGAGATTAAGAAATCCGCAATTGAACCAATAGGAGCCTTAGAAGGGGTTTGATTTCTCTCTTTGCACCAAAGGAAAAAGACCGAGAGACGGGAATTGTAAATTTCCCTAGTAGAAACCCTACGACTGGACATTAAAAAGTCCGCGGCTCTATCAGAGAGACCCGACTGTCTTGCAGATTCCCTGACAGGGGCCAAGCAGTCAAATGAGGAGACTCCGGATTGTGGTGAAGAATCCCCGATAGGGGCTGTAACACCAGATCCGCTCTTAACGGGAGAACTAACGGTTGAGCCCTTAGAAGGCTCATAAGTTCCGGAAACCAATTCCTCCTGGGCCAAAAGGGAGCTATTACAAGCACCCTCGCCCGATCTTCCCTGATTTTCCGCAAGACACGCGGAATCAGTTGGAAGGGAGGAAAGGCGAATCCCTGAAGGTTCTCCCAGCTGAGGGAGAAAGCATCGAGAGCCCATGCTCCCTGATCGCGAACACGGGAGCAAAACTTCGGCAGCTGGTGATTTAGCACCGACGCAAATAGATCCACTTCCAGTGGACCTAGGCAACTGCGAATGCGGCAAAATACCTCCGGATGGAGCGTCCATTCCGATGGAAGATACCTGCCCCGAGAAAGAAAATCCGCAATGAGGTTTTCCCAAACGGGGATGAAAGAGGCCACGGGTGTGATTGCCATGCGACGACACCACCTCCACAGCTGAGCTGCTAGGGCATTCAGGGCAACCGAACGAGTGCCTCCCTGCCGATTGATATATGCCGCCACAGTAACATTGTCCGTGAGAATCAGAACCGAACGACTGAGAAGTCGACTTCTGAAATGGAGCAAGGTCAACAGAACTGCCATAAACTCCAGGACATTGATATGAGGAAGAGTCCCAAAATGAGACCAATCCCCCACAACCGTGCTGCCGTTGCAGTGTCCTCCCCACCCCAACCGAGAGGCGTCCGTCGAAACCGATATCGACGGAAGAGGGGCAGAGAAGGACCTGCCTCGCGCGAGAAACACCTCGCTCGTCCAACAAGAGAGAAGAGACTTGATCCTTACTGGAACTGGAATCCAGACCAAAAGAGAGTCTTTTCCCGGCTTGAAGAACCTGAGGAGATGTCTCTGAAAGGGTCTCATGAGGAGCCGGCAGTCCTCTAAAACATCGACTAGACTGGCTAGATAACCTAAGACTTGAGTAAGAATGACGAGCAAACTAGTCTCGTCCAACAAACAATCGCGCAACTCCGCTAGGAGAAGCCAATCGTCCAGGTAGCAAAAATAGCCGAAGGCCGCATCGCCTCAGAGAGGCTGCCAGCACGGCTACAACCTGAGTAAGAACCCGAGGGACTGGGCACGGCCCGAAGTGAAGAGTGCGAAAACGATAAGTCTCTGAGAGGAAGAAAAACCCCAGAAGATCGCGCAAAGTGCGATGAACGGGAAAGTGGAAATACGCATCTTCGAAAACTATCAAGACCGCGTAGTCCTTCCTCTTGATCAACGGAAGAATGGAGGCGAGAGTCTCCATCCGAAAATGTACTGAAGTTTTCCCGAGCGCTTGGGAATAACAAAAGTCGGAGAAAGGGAAAAAGACAGCCTGTGAGGTGACCGAGTTCCTATAGCACCTCCGGGGAGCGGGGCGGACAGATCTATGAAGAATCCGTCTCGTCCGCCAAAGAGAACAAAAGCGTCCCCGGAGATGGCCTCCCAAGCGGGGAGAAAGGAACGAAGACAGCCACCAACCAATACTCTGCGACGGTACATGACCGAGGCAGCTGCAGTGGAAAACTATGACCACTGCAAACCAAACATGACGCTCAAAAGAAGCACCGCTTCATTGCGTCCAAAATCAGCTAGAAAACCTCCGCAAGAGAAAAACGCTCGGAGGAATCCCGCTGCCTGAACCCAAGCAAAGCCGAACCCTGCGCGCGGGTTGACTAAAAGTCAGGGAAAGTTTAGAACAAAGCAATCGCTTCTACCCCACAAAGGGAGAGCAACTAAGGCTCTGCCTGCCCCAGCGATTCGGAAACCGAAGCTTGAGAGGCCGCTTCCAAAACTGGATCCGCCTGAAATAATCGTGACAAAGAATCACGAACAAAGGCCGAAACGGTCGGATTCACGCATGAACCGCCATAAGCCTCCTCACCCGACGGAGCCCCGAAGCTGCGAGACTAGGAGGCGCATGTGATCCCATCACAGACAAAGAAGAATAAACCATAAAAGGCTAATTAGTCTCGATGTCCGACCCAAAAACGGGACAAGAGCAGGGGATGTGAATCCTGGTACAAGGGACCAACCCTGAGTCTGGGCAAGAGGCAGGCAAAGCCTTGCCTCTTTTAGCCCCTTCCCTAGGCTTCTGATTGGCCCAAAAAGAGCCTAAGTCGAAACCCGCTTTTCAGAGCGTTTATTCGGTTTCGTTCGGATCCCCGAAGCCCTTCGGGAACACGAACCGAACCCTCCGCTGAGGGACGCTCACCTCCCTTTATGGGAGAAGTGCGCTGAGGGTATTGAACCCAAAGACGCGCACCAATTACCCATATCGGCCGAGCAAGGAGATGCAACAGCCATGGGCCGGACGCCAAGGCGCCCAGAGCAAGGGCGGACCGGGATGACCCGGCAAAGGAACGCCAACAAGGGACTCAGCAGGAATCCCGCTGCTTAAACCAACGCGAAGTCGAACCCTGCGCGCGGGTTGACTAAAATTCAGAGAGATATCTGGATAACAAAGCAATCGCTTCCACCCCACAGAGGGCGAGCGATTGAGACTCCGCCTGCCCAAGCGATTCAAAAAAGAAGCTTGAGAGGCCACCTCCAAATCTGGTTCCACCCGAGTGGAAAGAGACAAAGGAACGCTAACAAAGGCCTCAGCAGGCAGAGCCCCGCATGGTTCAACGAAAGTCTCCTCGCCCAGCGGCGCCCCAAGGGCCGCGGGAATAGGAGGCACATGCGAAACCGACTCAGACAAAGACGAATCCAACACAAAAGGCTGATTAGTCTCAAAGTCAGACCCCTGAATAGGGACAGAAGTCAGGGTTGAAGTAGCCGGTACAAGGACCAACCCTGATTCTGAGCAAAAGCCCGCATCATGCTGAACATGTCAGCTTGAGAGGAGCTAGCTGGGTTAGCCAGGCCAGACGGGCAAGAGGCCGGCAAAGCCTTGCCACTTTTTGCCCTCTTCTTGGCCTTTTTCTTGGCTGGCTCGACAAGAGTCGTAGCCGAAACCCTTTTGTTAGAACGCTTAATCGGATTCGTTCGGATCTCCGAAGCCACTTCGGAAACACGAACCGATCCCTCCGCGGAGGGACGTTCACTTCCCCAAAAAGGGATTGGAGCGCTCATGGCGTAAGCCTAGAGAATCGCCCAAATCACCCATATTGGCTAAGCAAGAAGATGCAGTAGCCATGGGTTGGGAGCTAAAAGCTCCCAGTGCGTGGGCAGACCGAGATGACTCGGTATGTGCCCGATGACTACTAAAGGCGTGTGAACCCGCTATTGGACCGCTCGAAAGCAGCAATAGGGGAGCACTAGTAGTCACGCACTCAGGTGAAAACACCTGTTGCTCCGAAGAGCGTCCATAATTGTTAGCTCGAGCATTCCCATTAGCTGGCAATGTAGACAGCCCAGGAAGTACTCGTTCCCCCATATGGCGTTTGCCGGGGGCTAGGGTTTGAGAACCCAGACCAACATGGACTAAGCCCGTGGGTTGCCCTGCAGTAGTGGGGTGCGTCTCCCCTAACGGATCAGAGCGAGTGAACGCTACCGTACGGGAAACAACCGCCTCCCCCCTCTGGTCTCAGCGACCGGGGGATTGGAATCGTTAGATATCCAAACCACTAGAATCTGACGCCACCCACCCCGAAACCACGGGCTTCGGAGTTGACAATCCCGACTCAGTTAACGCCACCCGTCCCGAAGCCGCAAGCTACGAGACTGGCAAACTCTGCAAGGAAACACCACTAGGCAACTTACCCTTAGCCCTCCTCCCTCCCCCATGTACCGAAGTACTCGGGAGAGTTCTGGAAGGCCGAGTCGTCTTGCTAGACGACTCTTCGGAAGAAGCAGGTCTCCTTGACCTAGCTGCTTCTTCTTCCGAATCCATACCACTGCAATAAAACAGACAATAAAGTATACTTTTCAAATTAAGAAATACTTCAACTGAATGCAGTAAATTAAGGGTAAAATTATTTGGGAGATACGCACTAAAGAAATTTTCACAGCCTAAAAACCGTAAGAATAAACGCCGAACCCGAAGGCTCGGTGACAAACGGAAACACCCGCAAACACGGAAATATCTACGTGGGGCTGACCGTGAAAAAGAAAAATAAATGCCAAGAAAGGGAATCAAAAAATCCCTTGCAATCGGCAAGAGTGACTACTAAAACACAAAGTACTATAATCTAAACGAATATAGGTACCTAAAAGTGCTTTAACTATGTGAAAAAGCGCACCAAAAAGATACTATACGACCTGATTTCAGGAGCGCTGTGACTATACGTCCTAACTCGTCGGGGCGAGCAAGAAAGAGGAAGATGGCCGTAGCGTATTGACGCGCGTGAGTGGCGAAGGGGACAATAGGATTACGGGGGGTGCGCACAATATTGTGACTCATGTGTGATAAATTCTCGAAGGGGTCCCGTAGTCAAGACTACAGGCATAATAGGTAGGTATATATGATTTATTGCAGTAAATTGTTATAAGCTACTGAAATCCTAGCATCTGATTGGCTGAGAGCAAATTTGTCGGTGAAAATCACTGACAAAACACTTGATGAAACGCTCCCCAGAAGACCAAATTATTGGAGTTGTGTTGTAACTCGACAGGTCGATTTTGTGTCTCTACGACTTTAAAAATAAAATGGGAGTACCTAACCATTTTGCTTCTTATATCATTATATTATTTCATAAATAATTGATGTAAAATTCATGTGCTATCATAAGATAAAGTAGGGGGATTTTCATTCTACTTAGGGTATTTCCCTTGTTGATATGCTGAATGAATTAGACAGCTAAACCCATTTTTCTGCAGCGGAACACAAATACATCAACACTCACGCACATTAAACATAACAAAATCCAAACACTGTGAACATTCATAAGAATTATAGAAGATCATGTTTTGCCTCAGACAGAAAATCCTATTTTTGGTTTAATATATATCTTATAATAATATAAAAATCAAAATTTCCACATCCTTTGAATAAGCCAAAATGACTATCAAATGTGGAGAATTAAATAATTTGAATAAAATAAAATAAATGAAGTTATTGATGGCCTGCTGATATTAATATTGAACAAAACATTAATGCTTTAATTACTACAGGTAATACATAATTATTTCAATATAGAACTGAACTTTGAAAATAATCTGTAAGAATAATGATTATATCATGGTTCTTAATTTTAAATATATCTTTTAAAAATGTAATAGATATATTTCATAGTATTATACTATCTAATAAAATGTATAATAATGCAATAAAATACACTGTAATAAAATATAATATAATGCAATAACATTAGCTTGTGCAGCATTTAATCTACATGTACATAACATATCTTAAATCTATTTCTATGTAATATTGGCATAAAAATATATGCTATCTGCACCGAATATAAGAGTATAAAGTGTTCTTGATCCTGCAAATTTAGGGTTAATGGGTTAGTTTTTATTCAATGTAGTACGATGCATGAAGGCAATTAAACAATCAATGAATATTAGAGCAAGATTCATTAGAAGAACAATTAATAAAGCATTAACACAATGTGCAAGATCCACATGAATTTAACACTTGCTCCTGCTAAAATGTCCTTAAAATTGGGATGAGGTCTCTTTTTTTTCACCAAGGAAAGCTGACAAGGAAGCAAATTTCAGTGCAAATCTTTCAATAAAGTTCAAATGATTTTTCCCATGACCCTACATTTTAACCTTTCCTGCATTTATACACTTTTAATGAAATAGTTTCAAATGCTTTTTCTCATGACCCTAGAGTTATCTTTCCTTCATTATATACTCTTTTTCAGAGAATATCTTGAAGTCAGTATCAACCAAAGAAAGAGGAATAAAGGGAACTTTTGCTTTTAACCCTTTGAATAATAAAGCGCAAGATAACTTGGGCAGGAGTCAATGGGAAATGCGTGTTATACAAAAATTAAATCGTATCCAACAGGTTAATTATACTTACAAGTAAAAGTTATCAATTTCGCACATGTAGAAAGACCTAAAGAAGTGTAATTCTTTTGGTAACTTGTTTTATGTCAATACTCATTCATTAAATATGTGTCAGAAATACTTTTTTTTGTTCACATGAGTTCCTTGTTTGTTTGGCAGAAAATAAAATTCCCTCATACATATACATAGTTCCTTCTATCTTGTCTTCTTAGAGCTCTCTGCTCTCTTCTATCTTTTTCGTTGATTTAGATCTTAGCCAGCTTAACCCGTTGCTGAAAAATCGAATTTCGAATTACATGTACCATTGGGTATGTATTGAGAAGCCCATTCACCACCGGTCAACAGACTGGGCCAATATTCATAAAACCTTAGTAGGCCTGGGTGGCAACTAGCCACGTACTGTAGCCCATGTAATAAGCTGACAAATAGCTTAGTAAGGGTTTATGAATATGGGTCCAGAACTCTATAGAAAGATTCACCAGCTAATGAATTCCTTATCAGCTTGCACCCCTCATCCCAATTTTGAATTTGAAAGATGCAGTTAATGGATTGCAGGCTTGTGATTGGTTGCTTACCTCTGTAGCAAGGTTCTGATTGGCTCCATTGGCCAGGAGGAATTTGACAACTTTGACATGGTTCTCCTGGGCGGCCATGTACAGGGGTGTGAATCCATTCTGAAAGTTAACCGTTAATTATGATTATGATTAAAGTTACAATCATTACAAAAATGTTCAACTTAGTGTTACTTTGAAACACACACAAAAAAAAAAAACATGTGAAATTTTCACAGCTGGGGGGGAGGGTATGCTAAGGTAGTTAAACCTTATGCAAGGCCGTAAATATGAAGTCGAGTTCTGGACCTGTGAATACACCGTGAAAGAAACTGTCCAGGAGTTACTGGGAAAGGTTGCTTAAGTAGTCACTAAAGATAACGTTGAGTTCTGGTCATGCAATTTGAGATTACATTGTGAAAAAAAAAGCAATTGGTGAAAGGGTGACCATGTCTACATAGGAATTGTGTATACTTTGAGGTTTTGGAATCCTCAAAGTAATGAGAAATTGACCAAATCTCGCTGAAAAGCACATGGACTGCACACGAAAATGGGCATTTGGGACTGCACACACAAGAGGGCATGAATGTTCAGCCTCAACACTTCAGCTATTTCTCGTCATATTTCGAATATGAAGGCATTTGAAAAGCAATGTTTTCAGGGGACATGTCTACTATGATGTTCTTCTATACTGACATAAAACGAATGAGAATGAGAAAGCTCACAAATTATTTTTCACCTTTCCCAGAACTCAACCTTCTTCTTTAAGAATATTAGACGGTGTATTGTTGGGTTTGGGAATCATCAAAATAATAACATATCGGCATCAAAATAATAACATATCGGCATTAAAATAATAACATATCGGCATCAAAATAATAACATATCGGCATCAAAATAATAACATATCGGCATCAAAATTTGGTCCAAGGTTTTCATCTATATCTCATCACACTTGGAATACAAGGGCATTTCAAGAGCTTTCCTTATCATATGACATTGCTATCTTCCAAAAAGGAAGAAAAATAATAAGAAAGCTTACAGATTATTTTTACCATTCACAGAACTCAGCCCTCTTTTTAAATGGGGAACAATCAATTTGATTCATAGTGAGTGGTATGTTTTCTAAGTCCACATCTTCAGTGGATCAAGAAGCTCTTAAGCCTAAAATGACTGAAATACTTTCAGAGCAATTGCATCCTTCTTGCATGATCATGGGTCAAGGATGTATTAGGCTTAACACAAAGTGGGGGGAGCGAACCTTCGCTCAAGCTGGGCCGTCGATATGGAATACTCTTCCTCAAGGGATTAGAAATAGCAGTTCTGTTGAAATAATCTTAAAAAGTATCTGTTTAATTTGGCCTATAATTGATTACCATTACCTTTCATGTCCTTACCTCTCCTATTGCACTTTTGCTTATTTGTGATGTATTTCATCTTTTGCACAAGCTGCGCCTTGAGCATTTGATCATCAAGTGGATTCGGCGCCTTATAAATCTTATATATTATTAGGGGGAGTCCATCATATTTGCTGAAAGAGGCACATATGTCCTTCTTGCATCTTCATGGGTGAAGGATGTATTCTTATGTGAAGCCAGAAGGACACAATTGCCACATAAACTAGTACAATCTTTTCTACTGAATACAGTACATGCATCCTTCTAGCATCGTTCTGTATATGCTACGGAAAGTTCCAATAGAGCTAGGCAACATACATAGCCATGGATAATTTACATAGAGCTATCAACAATCTATCATTTATTGTCAATACACATGCTTCAGAGACAATTGCCCCACAATCATTTTATAACATTTATCGAATTCATAACTTTATGAAAGGACTGAACACTATGACCCCGTTTACACAGAGACTGAAGTCGACTTTAGTCGAATTTGAACTCGAGTTCATTTGTGTGTAAACAGGGTAGTCGCAATTAGAACTCGAGTTCAAAACTCGAATTCGAATGACGACCCAGAGCAACATTTATCGAATTCAAACTCGACTATTATCGAATTTAAATTCGCTATTTGCTGTGTGAACGGACACGTAATTGAAAGTCGACTAGCAAATATCCAGCCAGTGACCCCGTCATACGTCACTTCCGGTATTGCTAAGCAACGCGTCAGTAAATAAGCGTCATCCAACAAGTGAACTACAACGCACGAACGATCCTACAAAACCCGCCGAAGTCACCGGGACAATTCAGACAATGCATCCAAATCAATAGAAAAAACTGGCTATTTGAGCAATTTAGCTACAAGCAAGTCTTTAAAATAAAATTTTATCCATTACGGCAGGTTGGTGGGAGCGGGTCACATATCGATTCAGACCCATATACAAAAGGTAAATGTGTGAAAAACTGACATGGAGGCTTAACAGAGTTGTCAAGTTTATAGGTTTATTCAGACAAAGATATTGGAAAATTACACTATGAATGAAGCATTGCGTTGCATAGCTCAAACTATTTTAATGTTAAACAATATTTAACCAGTAAATCACTGAAGTATCTTGTAAATTCTACCTTTTGCAGTCTTTCTCCCCCCCCCCCCCCCAAAAAAAAAAGCGGCTGGATTGAAGAAAAAAATCTTCCCGCCATCTTCTTAAACGGTCTGCTCGACGAGCAGATCTGACACGTTGCTGTCGCATATAATTATTGATCAGGATATTCCTATTCCGACGTAAAATCATACGAAACCAGATCAAAATGACTGCGCTTACAATACTCGCTACCGCCATTCTGAACTCACTCGCAGGGTTTTCACAAATTTAACCCGGAAGTTGATAATCACGATATTCCCACCAAGCGAGGGCGTAATCAAGTCGAATTCACTTTCCTTCTGAATTCGAGTTTGTCCAACGCTTGGTGTAAACAGCCCACCGAAAAATAATTTATGCTAATCCAAGGTCGCAATTGAATTCGCTGTCGAATTTGAACTCGAGTTCACTCTGTGTAAACGTGGTCTATGTGTAACCATACACAATTGCGATTCACATCCTATAATCCCATATCTTTGACAGAATATATACCCCTGAGCAAATGCTGCTGGAGCATATATGTCTGATCACAGCATCAATATCACAAATATATACTTTTAATAAAGGCATAATGAAACTAATGAAAATTCACAATGAGCTATTAAGAATGCATCTATAACACAAATTTATACACAAGATTAATGTGAACACTTATATACATTATACTGGTTGACAGAGGTGCATTGAGAGACTTTGTTCAAACTTTCATCCAACAACGCTTAGCACAGTGTTTAAATATTCATTTTGACCGGTGTTTAACAACCATCTAAAGATGATATCTGTATGCATGCATTTAAGGATAGTGCGCATATGGCATCAGAAATGTCATTCTTCAAATGTGATTTGTTTGGCTATTCAAAATTCAATTATTTGAAGTCTTAATAAATACTGAAAGTATACAAGGCATATGATCCCTGAATTTTAGATTATATAAAACCTGTTTGTTGTATCATTGAAAATATGATTAATTCATTTTGAATGTAAGCCACAATAAGTGAGAGTGTACTGGCAATGTTGCAGCAATTTATTAATCCATTTTTAAATATTTTGTTTGTATATTTATTATTACGTATGATGGCATATCAGTTCAATATTTGAATCACTTTTTTCTAATCTTCTTTTCCTCTTTATTTCTTTTTTGTCTTGCAATTGTAGCCATCAAATCATAATGATATATATATATGGAAATTCTTTTAAAACACTTTAATGATTATCTGGATAAGCATTTTAAATTGGAAAGGAATACTAAAAGCAACCATTACACAACTAAACTTATTCTGACACCGAAAGCTAGTGTATAAGTGCGCAGCAAGCAAGCTTCCTAAAAAAATGTGTGTTTCTTTGAGAAGATTTATGATCGACATAGCAGCTAAATATGAATATAGAACTTTATATACAGGTTCACAAACTAGATTTACAAACTTGTAACAACTATAACTGCTTAAATTACAAAGCTATATTTCTAGTTACGCATTTGTATTTTCATTGTTCAATGAAAGCATATTGGTATTTATTGGGTTATGAAATGCGTTCTGTAAGATGATATCACCATTGTCCTAGACGAATCCAATGACAACATAGTCCACCGTGTGTTTTAAGTGTTTCTCTCTCATTAACTTCATCTTGACATCAAGTTATTTGCATATTGAAATTGAGAACAATTATTTGTATATCCAACCCTCCCAATCCAGCAAATTTATATAATCTGATGTGCATTCTATCTTAATTCATTTAATGTGTGAAATAAATTAATCATTTTATCAATATTGTCATTAGATCCCATGATAAGCAGTGGCTCTCGAAGTTTGTAGGCGCACTTTGCTTTCGGTCAATTTATCCTAAAGGGCAATCCAACCTTGGTAATACATAAGTTGATTTGTATGAAAGCAGAAAAATAAGAAAAACAGGATGGTGACAGTTTGAAAGAAATCGGACAAGGAATAAGAAAGTTATGGATGTTTGAAAAATGAGATCACTACATCTATGCGAATCTCAAATTGGCAATTTGGTGAGTCGATTGTGACATTCTGGTGGACAACTCTCCCGTTTGTCGTACTCAAAAATATCATTAATTTGCAGTTTTCTCCGAAGCACATTTACCCTCGGGGCAGTACTTAAAATATATTGCAGATAGCATATTGTTATAGGTCCTCATTAAAGAAAAAAAATACTGAGTAATACATTTTGAAAAAATGACATTTTAGTCATTTTGTGTGTTGGAGCAAATGGGGGAGTTGTCCACAACTTCATCACAGGGACATTACCTATTCAGCCAATTTGAAATTCCCATATGTATAGTGATTACAACTTTCAAAAATTCATAACTTTCTTATTGCTTGTCCAATTTCATTCAAACTTTTACCAATCTGCTTCTCTGATCTGATTTTTTCCTCTTTCTTTCAGAGCAACTTGCCATTAAGGTTGGATTTCCCTTTAATATCTCGGCTGTGTTTCTGTGCTGGATGAAAGTGCAAGAAAGCCTTCATGATTGATACAAAGTCGACACCTCTCTCACCAGTTTCTTTACCTGCGACTGGACATTCACGTTAGCCTTGAAATCAACAAGGACACGAACGATGTCCTCTTGGCCAGCAAGCGATGCGATGTGGAGAGCAGTGTTTCCTTTCTGTAATGGTATAAATGAATTATCGAAACAAAGAGTTATCAGTTATAAGGAAAAGATCATCATGACAGAAGCTTAAACCTACGTTTTTTTCATTAGGATTAATACGCCATTTACTATCTAAACATTTTTTATACACGCTTTGTAGACAAAAATTGCCCTTTGATAACCTTGAAGGCTTGTGTGAGATATGTCTGACCTAGCATTATCTAATGCATGTATAATGGGAATTTACCAAAGTAAAGTTTATATTAAAACGGTGAATGAAATGTTAATCTAAAATGTATTTCATTTAAAAAATTGTCTATAGAATAAGATCGACTTATGTTAATTCATTTTAGGCACAAATGAGCAGTTTCTACATATATCACGAACATTTTAATGCCTCTCAAACATCATAGATTTTAATTCTTGTAAGATTATTGCTGACACTTCTGCATGTTCTGCACTCTTTTATGATCATGAAAAGATTCTATATGACAAAATGAAATGAATACTAATGTCTAGAGCTACATATGGCATTCTAACCTTTATTATTCATAAGATTATTTGGGAAGGGCTTTCGAACAAATTTATGATTAGAATCTCTTACGCAGGGAATGTTATGGTTCATGGAGATAAAATACATGACACATCTTTATTAACTGAGTGATGCAAAATATGCACTGCTACGTGTGTTTTTAAATGACATATAGGCAAAAAGCTATTATTATATGAATAAAGATAATTGATTATGTCACCTTAATGTTGATTTTAATCATAAAGACTAGAGAGACCGCTAAATGAGTAACATTACAAAACCATCACTATAATCGTTCATCAAGACTACTACCGGTAATGCTCAAATCTGCATATTAAAATAAGAAAGGATGATTTTTCTGATAAACTGCTAATTATATATATTTCCTCCACAAATAAAATAGTATTGCATGTTTTTAAAAAATCAAGATTGAAGCTAAATGAGTTGTAAATGAGGATTCGCTTTGAATGGTCAGTGCTTACATTGTTTAAATTTTTTGTTTGTAATTCATACAGCCTAACTAAACGTCAAATGAAAACTTTTTTTTTTAATGACAAAGTATGAGAAGAAGTGTGAAAGGTTAAAGTGGAGGAGAAGTATAGAAACTATGAAAAGTAGAGAGAAAGACAAAGTAAATATATGAAAAGATAAGGTTCTATAACCTTAGTGAAATGAGAAGGAGATGGAAATAGAGAATTTGTAATTTCAGTTTGAAGGGGTGAGGTGGATGAGGGCATGGAGGAAAATATCAAATATGATTTCTGTCTTCTCTAAAACGCAAGGCTCGTCTACATTTTGTGAAGTAAATGGTTGGCACTTAATTTGAATGGTAAAGCAATGTAATGGAATAATTATTGATTGGCTGTTAAAACAGAAATAAAAGCTGAGAAATTCACAGGAAAAATAGGATTCTTTCCAAATCATAATTCATTTCATTTTAAAAAGATTTTAGTGATGAGTAGCAAATGATGAATTCCTGTATATGATTTTTCTTGTTTGCAAAATGGGAAGCCAAAGCCAAAATTTTCAAATTATTTCAAAAATAGGATAAATCTTTTACTTTCAGTTTAACTGGCTGTTCTTTCGAAGGTATTTGAATCGTTACTTCAGCGTTCTAATTTAAACATAAAAAGAGATGAAGTGAAGGAATAGATGATGTCTATTATTTGTCTGTTACTGTACAATATAAATGTGTTAAATAGACATGAATAAATCTATATAATAAAAGAAAATATTTTGTTTGATAAAAAAATTGAAACATGCAAAATCTAAAAAATTTAAATTAGAGTTATAAAAGCTCATGTACAGTCTGTACTCTTATTGAATTGCACATCATAATCAATTTAAAAAAATTATTTACAAATAATTCTTCAACGCCTTCAGATTTCCAATTCTGTAAACTGTATCAAGAACTTCCTAACATACGGCCGGGTGTGGTAATCATGTAAATGTTGGCCAACTGGGTTCATACCCTAATATTCAATGTATAACAACCATATTCTTTAATTTTTAAATTTGTCACAATGCAGACATATATCTAAGATAAAGTTTTGACAGATGCCGAAAATAGAACAAGCGCACACCTCCCGTCACTTCCTGAGGCCAAAAATATCCTCGCAAATCAATTCCTTGCACATCTACCGATCCCTAGACTAATCCCCAGATTGGCAACCCCCCACGTTGCATCAACGATGAGCTGTAACACTAATTTCCCTCCGGTAAATATACATTTTCCCAAGAATATTGTGGTGTAAACAAAGTTGGAAATAGAATTTCATGTGCACATGAAAATGATGGAAAGTGCACAGAGTAGGAGATTGAACCAAGAAGTGGTCCTCCTGGTGTTTAATCATGATAAGACGATATATAATCATAAAAAATATCATCTCAGCAAGCGGCAATACATTTTTAATCCCTTTCATTTGGTATGTTCCACATTATCAGTCTTTATCATAAATATCATTCACAGAGAGGAAGGTGTTGTACATGTATGTAATTGAAATTTTCAAATAATGTGACATTGAAGCTGTAAAGACCCATGAAATGAAGAGAGCGATATCTAAGGGATATAAAGCCTTCTAAACAAGTAAATTCACAACTTTTTAACTCTAAAGTCATTTGTTTTTGTAACAAGGAGCATTTAATTCCATGTAAAATGATACAAGTTAATTATCTTTTGCAACCTTGACAACCTACCCAACTTCACTGAACAGGAAAAAGCTAGCTAATGGTTATAGTTCCCAAAAAATGATTTATTGTAGATTAACTTCCATAAACAGGATAGCCTTCTAATGCAGATCTGTTTGGTTAAAAAAAAAAGTTCCAAGCTCGTTTCCTGACCGAAAATTAACCCCTCATTGTCCTGGGGTAGCCCCCCCCCCCTCCCCACCCTTTCCACTGACATGTAAAAACCATCATGTGATTGTGCCTAAGCCTACTAATCGTTTCCTTTCTCGACCGGAGCGACGATCACGCACCTCTGACACCTATCTCGTTCGGAGTGCACCCTTCACGTGCCTCTCGCTGAAGGCAGAGATGAAATGAAGATTTAGAATGGGCCATTTGGCATCAAGATCTTTGATTATTGAATACTAATTAACAGCTTTTGGATTTGATTATTCACTGCATCTGTCAGTAACACCATGGACCTACTAGAGAAGCGTCTAATAGAGTCTTTAGTAGGTCCATGGTAACATGTAACATCTAACTATAAAGAGGTCTTATGCAAAGCTTTATTGTTGGATAAAATAAATACATTTTTTTCTCAACTAGCTGCTATCAAACAAGTAACCAGAGATCAGCATGCTATAAAATCAATTAAATTCATGACATCCAAGTCCACTACCTTTCTATGTAAGGTGTCCTTTAAAAATATTGTCAAAAGCCAGGGTATTCTGTCCAGCTATATCTCTTGATGGTATAATCGTCTGATTTGTTTGGTTTTTTTTTTTTTTGTGAGGAGGGGGGGGCATTCATTAGTAGTTTTAAGCTTAGTTTTAAGTATAGAAACTTTGTCCTTATTCTGCAAGAACTATGGATTTTAAGCCAAGATCATATTGAAGCAAACAAGATCTTTGAAGCTGATTAGGAAGCTTGAAGAACTTAACAAGAGCCTCACATCCTGCTCAAGTATTAACCATGGTTAATTATCTTATGTATGAACATGCACCTTTCCAATGAACAAGAACTTGATAAAGTCATACATCCTGTTCAATTATCGACCATGGTTAATTTTAAAAAATGCCCTTGGCCGATGCACAAGAACTTCATAGAGCCCCGTATCCTGTTCATGTGTTAATATCTAAGCATTTTAGTGCCCCTTTCTAATTTCCTAAGTATAAACATATCCAATGCAAAGAAGCCTAGCGCTCATCGCCTGTTGAGAGCCACAAGGGCATTAACTGTATGTTAAAGCATATGAGTAAACGCCCTTCTTGCTCCAAACAGACGATATGCTATGTAAGATCATCCCATCCAACTCGCAATGCAAAATGTGTTGGGTAGGGTCTTGGAACCAATGTGCCTGGGAGCTGGGCTAATTTCCAATATAAGATGAACCTTGACAGAGCTCTCTAATCCTTATTAAACATGATTATTTTCTAAGTGTGAACAGACCCTTTCCTCCCATCCTCTTACCTTGGTAGCTGCATCCACATCAGCTCCTCTCTTCAGCAGTTCTGTGACAATGTTCAGATGGCCCTCCTTGGAGCTCAGATGAAGGGCGTTCAGTCCATTCTGAAGAGAGTGAAGAAGAAGAAAGTTTGTTCAACATTATATTGACGTTACAATCTACAAGGGGTCAGTACACCGACATCCCACATGACTGAATTCACAGAAGGTTCACTAGACCGTTAGCCCATGAGATTAACAAAACGGAGAAATATATAAAAATATAGAAAAGTTCCAAAGGTCCATGAGACCGATGGCATATGAGAACAACAGCCTACAAGACAGACAAAACAAGAGACAGGTAGACAAATTTCGGTCTCGGTGGCTCTCGGTCTTGCGGGCTAAAGCCATTCTAAAAGCACAGATCATGAAGACATAATGGACAATGTTCTACTAAAATTTAAACCCTATGCTGGGTTTACGCTCGGTCTAAAGTTTAGTTTAAAAAAGAAAGCTATACCAGAGTTTTAAGAGTTCCCCTTTTCAGTCCTCGCTTCTGGTTTAAATGAACTGGTAAAGAAAAGGATGAGATGATTTATAAGTTCTTTTGAACTAGGTTTCAAAATTAAATGAGCAGAATACCCCTTCAGTTGAATTAATTCACACTCACTTTACTTTCTTCATACATTCACACAAGAAGGTATCTCCCACATTCTTCAAACCTGCATATATCCGATTGAAAACTCACTACTGGTACACTGTGGACCATGTAGTTAATTTACAACTAACTGAGTAACTGGTAAATGGGTCTTGGCTGTTGATATCATTTACATGTGGTACTTCATTGGAAACCTCAATAAAACAGCTGCTAGGTCATGAGTTCCTCCTCATATTGAGTAACATGGATTAATTTTTTGAGCTACTGTACGTGTCAATGGAAACCTAAGTAAAATAATGCTAGGTGATCAGTTCTATACCTCATATTTTGTTACATGTAAGGATTAATTTTTGCCAACTCTTTCCATCATGCACCAAAACTTGAAACTAGAGATAAAGTTACACTTTTTAGATATGGCCTGTCATATTTAAAATCATTTCAGTCGAGCTTCTGCAGTGTATTCAAAATAGGACCTCATACATTATAGTTGATCATGGATAACGATACCAAAGTTTCTGAAAGCATACAAAAAGTTTCTGAGAGCTAACAAAAATCAACCCTTCCCTATAATTGAATTGCAAAACAAAATTGCCAAAAATTCAAAAGTTTTCATCATGCATAAGTCTTATTTATCCCAGTATTTAATAAATTTGTGAATTTGGGCCAAAAAGTCTGCAAGCTTCCCCGCAAAGCCCAGGAAACTTTGGATATCTGGTCGAACGTGACCTTCGTTCATGTCAGACCGCCTACGCTCTAATTTTGCTTTTTAAGTTTATTATCACTGTTTTGGTTGCCACAGTAACTAAACCAACAACACTGGTTAGAAAGTGTGTTGCCATTTCTGGCAAGGTTGCAAATTCCTCCAAATATGTCACACAATGAAAACAAATATATGTTTACATTTAAATGGACTAAAAATAAAAATCATAACACTGCCCTAAAAATAAACCACTTTCCCTTGGATCTGTGCAGGGGGGGGGGGGGGATGAAATGGAAAAAAATAACAGAAGACAATTTTTGTGGAAATATAATGGGGAAAGGGAATTTACTATGTCCTCTGACTTTTTAAAATGTGTATGCTGAGAGCCAGAAGGGCATTAACTGTGATTCAAATCCCTTCTAGCTCTCAAAAGATAATATATTCACAAGCATCAGTCTCTACTACAACATGCATGTTCCTAGGCATGGGCTTTATGAAATATTGAGAATGCCACCGGGTTTCAAAATATTTCATAATTCTGTTTGTATGCATTGATCATCTGCATTCATTAAGACAGATATAGACACATAACTTGATTAAAAGAAAGAAAAGCACATTTGTTGATTAAAAGAAAGAGAAGCAAATTTGTTGATTAAAAGAAAGAGAAGCACATTTGTTGATTAAAAGAAAGAGAAGCAAATTTGTTCATTAAAAGAAAGATATTCACATTTGTTGATTAAAAGCAAGAGAAGCACATTTGTTCATTAATTAATTAAATTGAAAAAAAAATTGAAATATGCAATTACAAAAGATGACTACCTCCAGATCAGTAGTAATGTACATCAAATCAACATTTTAAAAAGCTACTACTAAAGAGGAGCAAATTCAGTTTGTTTATAATGTCCATGAAACCAGTGTCCTAAAAAAAGCTACTAGCAGGAAAGAAGATATCGTCTGTTGAGAGCCAGAAGGGCGTTAACTCATATGTTTTAACACAGAGTTAACGCCCTTCTGGCTCTCAACACACGATATTCAGTTCATCTGTAATGTACAAGAAAGCCACGACTCAAAAAAGCTGATGCCAATATACAGTTCATTAGTAATGAACATGAAATGAACATCTCGGCGTAGTAGATACAGACAGATGCACCGCTATCTAGACGCAGCAGATCGTCTTACGTTCCTACAATCCTTCAATATTGTTAGAAGCGGTGAAAGACGGGCAAGACTCATGAAGCTAATTAAAGCTACTGATGTACAAATACGACAAGACGATCCCTTTAGCTGGGATATGTGCATACAACTTAAAAGAGAGAGGGGGGGGGGGGGAGTTAATACACAAATCTAGGAAGAAAGTAAGAAAATAAACAACAGAGATGAATATATCTAGGCCTACGTTTTTATTTTTAAAAAATGTCTTATTCATGTAGCCAATACATGGATGTATATCTATAAACTGTTCAATACAAATGCTTTGTTATGAAATTTAAAGGAATGTAGAGAAGGTAAATACTCCAATACAAGCATTTCTGTTAATTGTGAAACCAGTTTGTCACAGGTATGACTAACCATATTTTCACAAAAAAGGGAGAAAGTATAAAAATATTTACAGAGGAGGAAACTCGGATCAGAGCTTGTCCTTGACGTTTTGGTCAATGCTGATGACAGATTGTCCTAAGTTCCATCATTTCCTTGTGATCTAATCTCATCACATTGGAATTTTTTCTCTTAGAAATGATAGGTCTGTTGCTGGTATAATATATACAGATTTCAACACCTGCATGAGAGCAAATTTCAGATGAAGCCTTCATTACAATTTCAGGAAGAACACACCACATTTGAAATTCTTAGTAATCTTCCTTCAAATGAAATACAATACCATATCATACAAGGTATATTCAATAGATTCTTTGCACATGTTTACAGGATTTTCAAATATTTTTGAATTCCTATCGTACTGTGAAGCTTGGGTGCCATTATATACTTTACAAATGACAGCTGAGAAATTACTGAACAAAAGAGAATAAACTTAAAGTAAAAGACAAGTAAAAAAGAATCACATCTCAGAAATCAACACACAGCTTGACGGGTCCCTGATCACTTTCTGTTTGAAATTTTTATTTTTGTTTCTTTTCTTTCTTGAAAAGGTCACTTCTCCCACTGGACTATATTCGATAGAATCCAGGACAAAAGAGGGATGTTGATTTCATCCATAAACTCATGGGTGAGAATTTCGAATAGTCTCAAGCATAGAATACAATCATTTAGTTTAGTAATACAAAATGGATACTTTGATTGAAGTTCTAAAGGCTGGCATAAAAGTTTCCAGACAACGATGCAATTTTGGTGATATGCATTAGACAAAGTCAATGACAAGATTGTTAAAATCAAATTCAGATCAAGTATAAAATTTCACAAGATGCATTGAGGTCCAGTCAAGCCTAGATTTGAAAATAATTGATTAATATTATAGATGCATTAATTGATTTATTTAAGTGTTCTTTATGCAGGGTCGTCTTTTCAGTAAATACAACCGTTTTGCACAAGAGCCCTGTTAGGCGCCTTACGAAAAGTTTTTACAGCGGCGCCGAATGATTCGGCGCCGCCGAGGGCCCGCCGCTGTAAAAACTTTTCGTAAGGCGCCTTAGAGCCCTATTGCATCTGACAAAGAGGTAATTTTGTATTTTGCTAGCAGATAGAAATGCACACTCTGTGTTTATTTTTACATTTCATATTCCTCCATGTCATCAATTTTTGAGTGGGAGAAAATCTCAAATTTTCAGTGCCCTAAAAATTATCAATATCTCATTTTAAACTAATACTTGCCATGAAGTTCAAGGAGTATTTTCAAGGTAAAACTGAACAAAAATATACTAATTAAATCCCAATTAACGCCTACAAACTGCAACTACTGAATGTTTGTGCACATATTTCAGGTGGCCCCACGCATACATTAATATTGTAATGATCATGGTTGATAAGTCTATATCATAGTACATTACATTGAGTGAAATTCATGTTAGTGGTGTTCATTGCATATTCAAATTAAATAGGTTTGCATATTTCATAACAATGTCTACATTCATGTTTTCAAAGTAAGTTTCTCTCTTTCTCTCTCTCTCTATCTCCTTCTTTTCAAGTCACATATCATCTGTTGAGAGCCAGAAGGGCATTAACTCTGTGTTAAAATATATGAGTTAACGCCCTTATAGCTCCAAACAGAAAATATGCTAATTCCTGGGTAAACATAAGATGACTCCTGGCATTCTATCACCTTCAATCACTATTAAAAAATGTCAATCTAAGAGACAAATGCCAAACCGCAAGAGCTGCACATTTCTTTTTTACCCCCTTTTCCCTTCCTGTACAATGTTAGTCCTAATGAGGTAATGATTACTCACTGTTATAACTGTCATAAACTATGCATAAATCACAAATGATTTACCTACAAATTTGAAATTATCCCTGGTTGTTGTCTAATTTCTAAAAAACAATAGTAAAGTTTGAGCTCTGAATCCATGATGATTGGTTGAAGATATAGAAAGGAGACCTATTTCATGGACATACTGCTTCCACCATTGCTTGGCATCCTTGAAAATTAGAAATTGCTAATGTCATACTTCAACTTGGCAACTTTACAACGGTACATTATTTAAGTCTGTAAACAAATCTTTCGGCATATTACATGTACATTATTTGTAAGTCTGTTAAACCTTATCTTTTATATACATGAAAAATGTTGCTATTAACATTTGTAAATTATGAGTGAAAAGGGCAATTAGCAGGTGTTCTTGACGACCTTTTAAAAAAAAAGGCAAGAAACTTGTTTTTTTCTTTTGAAATGAAATAAAAAGTACTGAAATTAAAGACCATGTAAGAACTGTTAATGACATCTACAACATAATATATGTGATGACAATTTAGTGAGCACAGCTCAATGCTACTTTATTCAAAATCTATATCTTTAAATATATTCCCTTAAAAAAAAACCTTGTACAATTCTTGAAATGTCAGTTTGTATTCATAAAGTGCATTATTTCATTTTAGAATATGAAAAGACAAACATTGAATGAAGCATATATAGGAGACTTATCCCTTTAAAATTATCATCACTTTTCGGCGTGGAGAAGAAGGTGGTCAGAATATCATCATTAGGAAAAAGAATCTATACCACCACCACAGCGCTAACTAATGCAATCTGAATAATTGACCTAACAGATGTCCTGATTATCTGTTGCTAATGACAACTTAATCATGTGATTACATCAACTAGGATCCTGAAACTCCACCTAGCCATGTTCACATTCGCGTTCAGTCGGGATTAAACTGCTGCGTTTAACACAGGGATAGCACAAATCAAGATAGGTTGACAGTGCATACATGTGTACATTTCCTTTTATAAGTAATACTAGAGTCACTGCAAAACAACCGAAACTTGGCAATAGCGAGCTACGTTAAGATGCTCAAGCAACGAATGAAAGTATTCCCTCTCCTGGGTGGAGAGTGGCAGAATGCACATTAATGAGCAGAGCGATCCTTCCAATATTATTTTCTCATGTTACCATGTATGTTATTATATGTATGTTTTTAAATTTTGTAAATAAAATCATATCAATTCAACTCTTGCCAAAGAACGTCAACACTGTCAGAGGGATTTGAAGCAAGAACCATGTGATCCGCGGTCCCCTGATTTAGACCACTAGACCACGACACCTCTACATTGGTCTTATAATTTTCATAGCTAAATATACATGCAGTGTCCGCTGTGTAACTTGTGTGTCACTTTAAAAATGCAATGGCAAGAAGGGTTTGAGGAATCTTAACTTGCCATAGTCTGAACGCAGCATTCTTCCTCATCTAATAGGAGCCAAGCTTTCCATTAATACACACATGGCTACCCATCTCAGTGTATACTCTCAATATCTTGATCTGATCCCGAGCAGGCGTTTGGAGCCAGAAGGGTGTTAACTCATTTACTCTAACACAGAGTCAAAGCCCTTCTGGCTCTCAGCTGATATGTGCTCCATGTTCTTTGATTTCATTATCATTGAAAAGAATGTATGATAGAAATAGAAGCAAAGAGGGTTAGATTCTATATAAAATATAATTTGAAATGAAATTTATTTTTTTTGGACTGTGCATGCCTGTTTCTCAATAGCACTTCAATGTACATGTATATGTTATACATGACAAAAGGGCACCATTATTGCTTTTAGGAAATATATTATTTCATGCACTTTGTAATGATGCTATCAAAATACAAAAATCCACTACTGTAAGGTCATAATAACCAAAAAATAAGGGGATGTTTTGGATGTACTCAAATTTTATAGAGATTAACATTAGGGAAACCAACCAATTTAAGCCAATTTTACATTGGTATTCTTGCACTGTAAAAGAGGAAATCATTACATTTCAGTGACCAATTCAGTGCAATAGTAATCATAGAACTGTTGGCATTCCCCAAACTGTAAGACTATGTAAAGTGCTTGAAGGCTTAACAACACACAAACTCTACAATAAGCAGATGCAGTTTCATTCTTACTTTTATTCTGCTGTCGAATCCAAATTGCTTTGATTTCCATGGTAATGTCATGTTTAGCACAGACTGCATGAATTTTGAATGTAACTGGGCTCTCTCAAAAGAGAAATAGCGAATTTTAGTGCGAGAAGAAATACGTCCATACCATAACCCCAAAGTGATTTAAAAGGTTTGAACAGGTTTGATGGTTTATTTATTTAACGCCCTTCTGCCTCCCAGCCATCCACCCAAATATCACAGAGAGGACACTGCTGTCTTACACAGATGTGTCCCAGTACAGAACTAAACTGTACATACATCTGCTGAATACCTAAAGGACATTAACTCTATGTTGATATACAAGTTAACGCCCTTCTGGCTCTCAGCAATAACGCTGTAAAATGAAACATATTCTACCGCACCTCATCATAACATCCATCCACGATGCCTTTCAGGAGGCACGAGAAGATCTCATCCAGGATACGCTGCTCCTCTGTCTGTCGCTCCCCCTGGTTGCGATAGATGGAGTAGAGCTCGGTGCGCGTCGTCGGAAAGCTGCACGGCCGACCGTTCTTCATCTTCTGCAATGGGTGCTTGGGCTGACGATGGAGCAGGCTGTTAGCCCGCGAGATCTCAAGAGATGTCATCTTATTCATGGTTACGGGTGTCTTGTTGTTTGCGATACAAGCAATGTTTGTTGATTTCTCGTTATTTGCGATAGCTGCCGTGCTTGTTGGTTTCTCGTCGTTTACGATATTTGCTGTGTTAGTCGGTTTCTCGTTGTTTGCTACAATTCCAATATTTTTTAGTTTCGCATTGTCTGGGACACTCGCAATATTTGTTGGTTTTGCACTGTCTGCGATACTTGCATTACTTGTTGGTGTTGTGTTGACAATATTTACGATACCGTTAATTTTTCTGTGCACAAGGCAGTATATTTCCTGTGTGAAGTATTCAAGTATAATAACAAAGAAGAAAAGAAAAATGACAGCAGCTGAGACATATGTTGCTAGCTTTGTGAGCATCAGACTTGATCTCACACATCCAAAGTGGAAATTAATGTTTTTGTTCTCTCTCCACACAATCCACAGCTTTGCATCTATTTAGCTAGGCATTGACAATAATCCCATCCTACACACTATAACACGATCTTAGGCGGTATTCCAAAATATGTAATCCTCAGTAAGGCACTGTGCAGGAAGAGCGATGCGGTATTTCCATTTGTCGTATAAATCCAGACACTTAAAAAGGCACAACTGATTTGAGAAAAGAAAGGCACTTTACATGTATGCCATTACCTTATCTCTGAACAGATTTCAGCGAATGTTAATGACGGGAATCCTCTTTCTCTCGGATTATACTTGTCAATGTCTCTTTGAGGAGAATAATGAAAATGATCTATGATTTACTAATGCTTTTCTTCTCTGTTTTCATTAAGATTGTTTTGATCGTGTTTCAGGCAACCCTGCCCCAGCTGTCGTGTTCGGACGGGGTGCAAGCTTACGATTCTGAGCAGATTCCGCTCTGTTTCTGCTGTCAAAATTGTTGTCAGCGGTGGTGTTGGGCAAGACAAGTGGCGGCAAACTCTCCTGATGAGAAAGCCACAAAGTACAGGATTCAAGAATGCGATGAAGATGGGATGAGGGATATCCAAGGGCCTTGGATGGTATGAAAATAGGCTGCAGCTATTTAAGCTTCAGGCACGATCTATTCCCAGGATTCGATTCACACACCATGTGTCACAAATTCTTCCCCTTGATGAATCTCTCTCAAAGTCTTTGACCAAGACTAGTTCAGACACCAACGCCAGCTTACGCCTACTGTATAAAAGCTGAATGACCTCTCTGTACAGAGAGTCGTATTTTGGGATCCAGATCTAGCGAATCAATCACGCTACGCCGCAACAGATTCCAAGCTGAAAGCCGGACCTGAGAGGAGAATGTATGTACAGCGAGAGCGTGGATAGTGAGTGACAATGATGCAAGTAATAGATCCAAGATGAAAATCGTCATCGGCAACAACACAGCTGAGGCTATGTACAGGTCGCTCTTGGCAAAATAATGGCTTGTTCAAATACTGGGTGAAGACTTGTGAGGGCTCTTCTGGTACTAGTCTCCTCAAATGAAAATTGTTGAAGGAAAACTTTCAGTGATCTATGACCTTGATGCACTTTTGTTATGCAGTTCAGATAAAAACTGATTAATTCCCTCGACTGATGATTACCCACTCATCCGTTTGTCCTCAACGACTAGTTATGCCACGTGACGTGATGGGGGTCAGGGCTCTGCGAAGCTACAGGACTTGCGATATACGTGTGTTGTCCTGATCGCCTGCACAACAAACACTGGCTTGACTTTCGTCTTTACCCTCCGAGGAAGATCACGCACTTGCTGCCCACATATACCAGTTTCCTGCTTAGACGCACTCTGCGATGCATTGTGGGTAATAAGCTATTTCCCCCTTCCCCCACAAACTGAATCATAACGACTCTGTTCCTATGCAAAAACTCCAAACACTGCAACATGAGCGGTGTGGGTTAACTCATGTCCTGCGCTTTAAATGACCTCTCTCTGTAGTTCTGTACTTCTGCCACATTCCCATCCCGCCGTATATGTTCCATCGTCGCAACGATGGAAAATGATGACGGTCAAGTTATTGATTGGGAGGGCTAAAACACTAACGAGTTTGGGCAATTAAACGTCAAGCAGGAGAGCTGGGCAAACAGAATGGATGATTAGCATATATGCAGATGGACCGGCCATTAAACAGTCCTGAATAAAAGTGACAACTGTACTCAGGTTTTTATTAGTCACCAGATTCCCAGGTCACAACATCTCAGCTGGATTTGTCTGTTTCATGCACAGGAGTGTTTTAAAGGGAATGATTAAACATTTCAACACTCTCTTGATGCTAAACAAATAAAATATACCATAAAGATATAATTTGATTTTGTAATATTTCAGTATTCATTGTATTAAATTTGATCAAGATATCTAATTTATATCAAAGAAGACTGTTAAGATATGAACCGGTAAAATATATTGATATTTTTTATGCACAATCATTTATTTACCTCTACATCTATTCAGGAATCTATCTATATGTATCTCCAATCATTACATATGTCTTCTAGAGTATGCCTAGATCTCTCTTTTTATCTTGATGAATGATGCCCCCCCCCTCTCTCTCTCTCTCTCTCTTTATATCTCTCCAACTCCATCTCTCTCATCTCCATCTCTCTCATCTCACACTTGCTCTATTTAACCCTGTAACTCGCTGAATGTATTCATGAATGACATACTATAAAGCAGGATTTAACCCTGGACTTAGCTAATTAAGGGGTGGACCAAGGAAGTGCTAAATTTACTTTGTTGGGTCAATCACCCTCCTGTTATCGACAAAACCAGTTGGCTATTCTTTTACATCATCTTTAAACATTAACGCTTGGGTGAGGTGTGAGAGGAGAGGTGGTTAAAGCTTATAGGATGCAAGGTGATCCCTTTCCACAAAGTCATGTTTTAAAAAAGATAACGAATAAAAAATAAAGAAGATAATACAAACAATTAGAAGTCTGATTATTACAAATTTGTCATTATAGCAAAGCCAAAAGAAAATGGCCAATGTTCATAATGATGACTGTAGCAGTAATAATGATAATAATGGTAATATTCATAAATACAATTACACAAATGACTGTTTTCTAACAACAGTAAGTAAGAAGAATATAATTAGTGTCTTGAATCGAGATTTTGATTTCCCCATGATTTGAATTAGATCACAATACAATGAAACAAAATATTTAATGATCTTTAGATATATCCACACTCATTATCATTTCTTTTCTGCCATCCTGGTATGCATTCTGGTTTGGAGACAGAAATCAAACAAAATGTTGCTATTTTGGTCAAGAATCGATAATGCTAATTTTCTGTGCCAATAATCAAATAACTCTTTCCTCCCTCCCCCCCCCCCCTCCTCCTCACTGTCTTTACCTTATCCAATTTGCAAATGTCCTGTACTAATTTCCACCAATTAAAGCTTGTATCATTTCTTTTTTAATACATCCTGCACTTTAGTGATCATGCTTCATATTCTTCTCCTGTTATTTATCTCTACATAAGCTCTTCCACATTCTCTAATATAAATCACATTCCTATCATTTTCTTCCCTCAAATCCCCTTTTCTCCCTTCCTTCCTTCTGAACATCGATCCTTTTGGACTTTTTTTTTAACCCTGTAATCAATCAACCTTCTGTCTTCAAATTCTCCATTACTCATTCTTTCCCAATCTTATCACTCTTGCTCTCCCTAAAATTCTCATTTCAATAATGAAGAACTGCTGACAAATTGGTCCCCAAGTTGATTAATTATCCACAATCAAAAAGGAAATTTTGACCACGGGTCTGAGTCTTTAATTTTGTTCAGAAAGGGTTAAACTCAAGTTTACAGGGTTCTGGTAGAATTTGGAGAGGCAGGATAGAGGGCGCCCCTTTCTTAGGTGCGGAACCTCCTATCCATCCAATCCATCCATCCAATCCATTATTCAAAAGTGTGGGTATCAACCAATAAAACCATAAAAATGGGATGATATACATCTAATAACAGAGATTAGGCTAACATAGATGCAGTGATATCGGCAAAAGGTGTTTGTACTCCTGCATTCCTTTTCTTTAATTAAACACAGTCCTAGTGATATGAAAATATTAACAAACTTATTTTACTTGACTCATCCATATTCCCTATGTTCATCAACCATCTATTTATAATATTGTTTAAGATTTCAATAGAATTGCTATCACAGTACACGATCTCTAGTCAAACTTTATCTGTCTGCTATAATTCACACAGTCTATTATGACTAAAGTGGGTCATTTAAAATTTTCAACAAAAAGACGGCGGACTTGGAAAAATTAATATTATGAGAAACAAAAACAAGAGTTGAGGTCAAAATCTAGTTCCTGTGACTCATGATTTGCACCTTGACACGTCGCAACCATGCGAGGGCAGTCTAGCCGAAGATAATGGGTTAAGTAACAGAAACAATTAATGGACGGCGTCTTTCATCGGTCATGATATTTGCATACTAACTGAAATCAATATGAACAGGCTAAAATGACTCCAGTTACAAATCAATACTGCTCTGAGATACTATGAGGGAGAAGAGGAGAGAGAAGATGAGAGAGAAGAGGAGAGAGAAGATGAGAGAGAAGAGGAAAGGAGAGCGAGAAGAGGAGAGAAGAGAGAAAGAACAGGAGAGAAGAGAGAAGAGAGAGAGAGGAGAGAGAAGAGGAGAGAGGAGAGGAGAGAGAAGAGGAGAGAGAAGAGGAGAGAGAAGAGGAGAGAGAAGAGGAGAAAGAAGAGGAGAGAGAAGAGGAGAGAGAAGATCGAGGAGAGAGAAGATCGAGGAGAGAGAAGATCGAGGAGAGAGAAGAGGAGAAAAAGAGAAAATCGGGGAAAGAATGGAGGCTAAGAGAGAGAGACAGACAGAAAGACAGAGAAAGACAGAGGCAGAAACAGAAATGAAGATCAATACCTTGAGGCAGAGAGTAAGAGAAAGAGAGGGGAACAGAGAGCAAGAAAAAATGAAGTGGAAGAGAGAGAGAGAGAGAGAGAGATAGAGACACAGGTAGAGAGAAAGAAACTGAGATAGAGAGAAAGTGAGAGAGAGATACAAACATACAGAAACAAATAGAAGGAGACAGATTAAGGGAGAGACTTGACAAATTTCATTTCTGACAATGGGACTTGAAATAAGTAGTGAATTGACATGGCATTTTACTCCTGCATGTTTCCATTCCACTCAAATATCATGTTATCTTCGATGGGGAGGGGGGAGGGGGGGTGTTAGTATGTCCATTGAATATTTCTCTTCAGCATACCATACATGTATGTCTCCCCATGTGCTAAACAGTAGTTTCTACATTATGCTGTTTACTCATACCAGCTATTTTGCTCGTTAATCCTGATCCTAACACCCGAGTGCAAGATAGCCTGTGGTTACGAGACAACAGGGTTGCTAAGGACTGAGCGGTATGTCGCTATAGCGGATGAGTGTTTCGCTTTGTCACGATTATGTCACATGACCCCAAAAGCCTTGTCTCGTGAGCTCAAGAAATGATTGTCACAGGGTAACAGACAGGCTTAGATTCCAAACCACATTGGCATGCAGCTTGTGAAGTGGGAAGTGCTGTAAGGATTTGGTTCAATGGCGCACGTCGTAATGTTTTATTCTGATCACAAAACCTTTTTTGAACCTGTAAAGATTTTAAGATTTTTAAACCTTTAAACCTTTTTGCCAACATTGAAAGATCTTGTTCTCAGCTACAACCTTTTTTTAACATTTCATTCTCATAAAAAACAATTTAAACCTTTATGATTAGACACTTATCCCACAAACTTTTTGAAACTCTTTGGGTTCTGAAACATTTTAGTAACACCGAAAGATCTTGTTCTCATCCACAACCTTTTATGAACCTTTTAAAATTCCACACTCATCCACAATCATTTTTTAAAAACTTTTATAACCTTCATTGAGAGGTTTATGATTCTGAAACCTTTTATTAATATAACAAAGGCTTTGATAGATCTTGATCTCATCCATAACATTTTATGAACTTTCTTCTTTCCCATCTGAAACCTTGTTTGAACCTTGTATAACCTTCAGGAATCAGATTATGATTTGGAAACCTTTTTTTGGAACCTCTGAATAATTAAGTCTGATTTTGAAACCTTTCAAGAGTGCACTCTGATTTTGAAACCTTTTTGAAACCTTTTAAGATTGTACTCTGATTACAAAACCTTTTAATATTAAACCTTAGATTCTGACTCTGAAACCTTTTTGAAACCTTTCATGAAGAATTCAGTCTGAGAACAAAACCTTTGGTGATTTCAAGACCTTTCAAGATCTGATCTAAGAACCCTTTTCCAATGACAATGTCCTTTAGGAACTTTTCATTAAACTTTTGAACCAGAACATTCTGCACAATTCTGCTCATTAGTCCACTTTAAAAATCAGGGCAACTAAACACTGAAAAGTATAATTGTATCAAGAATAGCATGTGAGAATAGGATGAATACCTCAAATGTGAACTCAAATTTTCTATCCATTTCATGCCAATATTACAAGAATTTAATAACATAACCTGCATCTTATCATCAATTGATTATTCAGTTCTTCTCAAGCAAAACAAATCTTAGAACTTGACTTTTCCAAATGCCATCGTGAATCTTTGCTTCTTTATAAACTTTATCAGTCTGAAAAAAAGGACATCTAAATTTTTGCAAACCACATACAACAAAAAAATCTTAAAACTTGACTTTTCCAAATGCCACCGTGAATCTTTGCTTCTTTATAAACTTTATCAGTCTGAAAAAAGGGACATCTAAATTTTGACAAACCACATATGTAACACCAGTTAAAGTATGCAAGAGTGACCGTTTCTACAACTTTTTTGAATGAAAATAATGGCTGAAAATTCACATCCTTTCATCGGCTATTTAGCAGTGGAGCTCTAAACGAAGGCAGGAAGTCTGTAATCGTAACTGGTTATGGACCAAGGGAAAGCACTAATTGCAGCTTGTTAGTCAAAATCCTCATCTCTTGAGGAAACACTGCATAAATTCTTACCGAATGTCGGGCAAAGTCAGGAAGGAAGAATCATAAAAGTGCATTACCTTGTTGTCTCTTTCTGTAGTTTGTTTGTTTTCAAGAGCCAGGGTTGGTATTGGCTGGACAATGCTTTTTACAAAGAGTGGAAAATAGGCATGGATATCTAAAATGATATTTCTTTCAATCCTCATATTTTTTCTTTCTCCAGGGCTCTTTTAAAAAAAATCAAAAAGGACTCCCTAAGTTAAATTGGGGGTGAGGGGGGGGGGGGGGGGCTATTACCTGGTCTCCGGAGGCACAAATTTGAAAGTTATCCTATTTTTATTAATCATTCATTGCGCAGTCATCTTGGCAACAGGCAAAATTTTTCAATTTACATTCCCGTAAAGCTATTGTGGTTACCCCTAGATGTCGAGTAAGCGGTTTTGTCGTACCCTGGAAACAAAAATTGAGGTATGTCTCAAGTCTACTGGGATATTTTCATGATTTTTTCAAAAAAATAGCCCTCATCAACTCATTCCCAAGGGCTTTTTCAGTGCTTCATCAAGTGTTTTGTCAGTGATTTTTACCGACAACTGTTATAAGCTACTGAAATCCTTGGATCTGATTGGCTGAGAGCAAATTCGTCAGTAAAATTCACTGACAAAACGCTTGATGAAACGCTCCCACGTTTCTTTAGATCCACTTCATGTTTGTTTTCTTGCTTATCTTCCTGACTATTACAGTTCGAAGTTGTTTTGAGTCAAAACATTTCTGATATAATTAATTATCACTTCCACGTGTAGAGTATAACTAACAAAACACTACCGAAATTGAAACTTGATGTGTAATCTAGAAATTTTCCTTTTTCATGCAAGTTTAACAAGAACCTGACATTTACTACATGATTGTATAAATACTTAGTCTATTGTATGTATTCAAAAAATGAACTTTCAAAGTCAACTTTGGAGTAAAAATCTGATTCACTATATCAAAGTGGGCACCATTGTCTTTCAAAGGATCAAATTCACAGTGGAAAAATAGACAGAATTTGTTTTTGAGGAGATCAAAATACAATGGGCATCAGGCATAGGCACTGATAGTGTCAAAGTAAATTGATAGCTCCATATAAAAGATCAAAATCACATGTACTTGTTAGCTTGTTTAGCATACACTGGGCCAGCACTTATCAGTTGAAACTAACCAGTCGTGTGCTTACCCAAAGCTAGGCAAAAATAACCCAAGTATCTGATCAATAGATGGCGCCCTTTGTCTTCAGTCCTTGCATCATTGAGTGTTATCCATCGGTGCTATCCCATTTCGTCTGCATGAGTCATGGGTGTTATTTTCTGAGCATCCCTCTAGTGGCTGCATCAACATAACGACCCTTCTCATGTACACGCATACAGACTGGACTGGAGGCGCAGGTGAGGGGCGACGCCCACCACCTCTGCGTAATGCACAAGATCTGTATGCAGGCTTCTGTTAGCTGACTTCATCTCTTGGCTAGTGCGTGGGTTCTACTCTCCCACATCAATAATCTATGAAATTCTCTGATTTTCTCTGTTTTACTGGAATAACTCTTTATTCCAAAATGTTGTGTTTTGGCAAGGGTTGTGAAGATAAATGGAATATTAGCAGCCCTATGTTTGCAGACTCCATTTCTTGGCTAGTGAGTTCCATTCTACTACATCAGTAATTGATGAAATTCTCTGATTCACTCTATTATAAATCTTTCGGTAATGTACACGGGTTATGGGGAGAAATGAATAAAATTTGTAATTCTGGACATCCAAACATCTTTGATTAATTGCTTGCTTGTAACTATGAAGATGCCCTACTCCTACATGCAGTGATACACATTTGGTCTACATGCTTATAGGTTAGACTGAAAGCGCATGTGAGAGGTAACGCCCACCTCTGTGTACATAAATCAGTATTCAGCCCTATCCATTTGCGGATTTCATTTCTTGGCTCGTGGGTTAAACCCCCCCCCCCCCCCCCCCCTTCTCTGATTTTGTCCATTTCATAGGAATGAATCTTCTGTTAAAGTACAAATTTTGCTTGGGTTATAGAAGTGACGGCACTTCATATCTTTGGGCATTGAAGTAATTGTTCTTAATTACTTGCTCGTAATTATAAAAATGCCCTATTTGTACATGTACATGCATAGGTTGGACTGAATTTCCAATGAATATAAACAGTAAAATGAAATGTGTAGCTCTAAACCAAAATTACGCTGAGTGAATTGTTCAAATTGTTTTTTTGACAGAAGCAAGGATCTTCCATCTGGACTCAGATTATTAGGAAAATAACATGCAATAAAGGGTTATGTCCAATAGAATATATCACATAGCTCTGGTGAGGATAAGGGTTACCCATAATTAGTCTAGCATACTTCTGCCATTTGATGAGAGCAAGAAGGGCTTTGACTCAAGGTATAAGTATATGAACTGACACCCTCCTGACTATCAATAGATGATATCTCTTTGTAACCTTTATAAGTCATGGCTCTAGGCAGACAGCTCATTTTGTAGTCATTAACCACGATGGAATTCAATTAGGACACTTTAAATGATTGATGCAGTTATGATCACAGTAACATCTGGATACCTACATGCAAAATAGCTGAGAAACCATGACAACCTTACAATGTGGAAGACATCAAATGTGGGTATGGGATAACATCCATTATTCACCCTAAGTAGAACTTTTCTGACAAGGGTTTTTGCTTTCAATTTACAGAGATACCTGAACTAGTCAGGAGGATGTGAAACCTGTTGGAAATGCATGCTGAAAGAAAATTAAATTGTCTTCAATTGGTTAAGGGATCAAAGGAAGACATAGAAAGGTAAATCTATCTAATATCTATGAAACTTACTGCATTGCTTGTGTTGATGTCTGTGCTTCCCTGCAGATAGTCCAGTACTTTGTCCAGGTTTCCACCTCGAGCAGCCCTCAAGAAACTGGCATTGCCATCGGTCTAAGAGAGATGAATTAAACACGGAGAACATGTGCATGACTACACTGTACCAAACTCAACGTTAAAGATAAAGTGGAGTTCTGGTCATGAGATTGAATTGTGAAAGAAACTGTCTCAAATCAATTGGGAAATGTTGATTATATAGCAATTAAGAATTGGTGTATGCTGTAAGGTTTTGGAAGCACCAATATGATAAGAAATTGATTCAATCCTGCTGAGAGTCACATGCACTGCACACAGGATCATGTATATGGGACTAAACACAAACGTTGGGTCCGAACATTCAAGCTGTCATTTGAAGAGCAATCCTTTTCAGGGGACAATTCTACTATGATAATCTTCCAAACTAACATAAAAAGAATAAGAATGCTCTCAAATTATTTTTTACCTTTCCCAGAACTCAACATTCCCTTCAAACTATCAATAAATAAAATAGAATATTATCTACCAACATGTTATGATTTTCTTCAAGGGATGAAAGAGATGGTACAGGTTCATTCTTGGCTCATCTGGTTTTGACTACATCGTCCAGATGAGTCCGACTACACCAATTTTTACCAAAGACCACTAATAAAAAGTTGTATTACAGGTTGGATCTTTTAGGACGTGTATGGTTAGAGCTGGCTCAGTCAAGATGAGATCAGGCTGAATCGGTTTCAACCTACCAGCATCCTACAAGTATCATCTCAACTAAGGAGAGTGCAAAGCTTTGTTTGGACTGGATCATTCCAGATGAACTTAGACTAACCCTGATTAGTCTGGTCTTTCTCAAGCTGTATGCACCCGGTCAGAGGAGAAAGGATAGATCATTCTTTTCAAGCTTGTCGGGGGTTTAAACTACATCATTCCAGATTTGTAAAATCAGCACTGATTTTCTTATTTACTATATAAATCTATATACCTACCTATTATGCCTGTAGTCTTGACTACGGGACCCCTTCGAGAATTTATCACACATGAGTCACAATATTGTGCGCACCCCCGTAATCCTATTGTCCCCTTCGCCACTCACGCGCGTCAATACGCTACGGCCATCTTCCTCTTTTGCGAGCAATCCCAAGTAGAAACATGTTGCTTGCAAGGTGAGGGGAAGGAGGGAGGGTCATAGGTAGGTATATAGATTTATATAGTAAATAAGAAAATCAGTGCTGATTTTACAAATTTACTGCAATAAATCATATATACCTACCTATTATGCCAGACCAGCGCCAACTCAAAGCCCGGGAGGCATGTTTCGAGCAGAAGGGAATAGGATTACACCAAAGACTACAAACAAAGGTAGCAAGAAATGAAGGAATTGGGCGAACGCCAATAAGCAGCCTTCAAAATATCAACAAGCGCCACACCTTGAAACAGAGCCCAAGAAGTGCTGACACTACGAGTATCATGAGCACGAGGCTTACTGTCGGATAAAAGAGCCTCTGTGCCAGCGGCCCTAATAGCTTCAACGATCCATCTAGAGATGGAATCAAGAGAGGCAGGAGAAAAAGGCTCTCTAGTGATCAGGAACAACTGATCATCCTTACGATAAGACTTAGTCTTATCAATATACCATTTGAGAGCCCTTACAGGACACCAAACTTTGTCCTCACGCACCGAAGAAAAGTTAGAAAGCGGACAAAGAAAAATCTCAACAGGACCAGAGGCAGCTGTCTGATTCTTGGCCACAAAAGAAGCCCTAGGAATCAATCTAACGCCTTTTCTCTCCCAGCGAACATGACCAGGAGTAAGACAGAGAGCATGAAGAGTACTGCGCCTCTGCCCAGAGGCAATAGCTACCAAAAAGAGCGTCTTAACCGTAAGATGATGAAGCAAAGCTTCACCTAACGGTTCAAAAGGAGGTTTCGCCAAGGCCTCCAGGACCTTAGGCAGACTCCAAGACGGCACTAACTTAGAAAACGAAGGTCGTTTCAGAAAGAACGAACGAATCAAACCACTTAGTAGCGGGGAATTGGAAATCCCCGAACCATCCGAAAAACCCGAATGAATGGCCCCGATCGCCGAACGGTAGCCTCGGATAGTAGAAATAGATCTCCCTTTGTCAAATAACGAGATTAAGAAATCCGCAATTGAACCAATAGGAGCCTTAGAAGGTGTTTGATTTCTCTCTTTGCACCAAAGGAAAAAGACCGAGAGACGGGAATTGTAAATTTCCCTAGTAGAAACCCTACGACTGGACATTAAAAAGTCCGCGGCTCTATCAGAGAGACCCGACTGTCTTGCAGATTCCCTGACAGG
Organism: Heliocidaris erythrogramma; assembly: GCA_025617745.1. NCBI lineage: Eukaryota > Metazoa > Echinodermata > Echinoidea > Camarodonta > Echinometridae > Heliocidaris > Heliocidaris erythrogramma. Next base: position 8,317,003 of record CM046872.1, on the reverse strand, counting down.
GGCCAAGCAGTCAAATGAAGAGACTCCGGATTGTGGTGAAGAATCCCCGATAGGGGCTGTAACACCAGATCCGCTCTTAACGGGAGAACTAACGGTTGAGCCCTTAGAAGGCTCATAAGTTCCGGAAACCAATTCCTCCTGGGCCAAAAGGGAGCTATTACAAGCACCCTCGGCCGATCTTCCCTGATTTTCGGCAAGACACGCGGAATCAGTTGGAAGGGAGGAAAGGCGAATCCCTGAAGGTTCTCCCAGCTGAGGGAGAAAGCATCGAGAGCCCATGCTCCCTGATCGCGAACACGGGAGCAATACTTCGGCAGCTGGTGATTTAGCACCGACGCAAATAGATCCACTTCCAGTGGACCTAGGCAACTGCGAATGCGGCAAAATACCTCCGGATGGAGCATCCATTCCGATGGAAGATACCTGCCCCGGGACAGAAAATCCGCAATGAGGTTTTCCCGACCGGGGATGAAAGAGGCCACGGGTGTGATTGCCATGCGACGACACCACCTCCACAGCTGAGCTGCTAGGGCATTCAGGGCAACCGAACGAGTGCCTCCCTGCCGATTGATATATGCCGCCACAGTAACATTGTCCGTGAGAATCAGAACCGAACGACTGAGAAGTCGACTTCTGAAATGGAGCAAGGTCAACAGAACTGCCATAAACTCCAGGACATTGATATGAGGAAGAGTCCCAAGATGAGACCAATCCCCCGCAACCGTGCTGCCGTTGCAGTGTCCTCCCCACCCCAACCGAGAGGCGTCCGTCGAAACCGATATCGACGGAAGAGGGGCAGAGAAGGACCTGCCTCGCGCGAGAAACACCTCGCTCGTCCAACAAGAGAGAAGAGACTTGATCCCTACTGGTACTGGAACCCAGACCGAAAGAGAGTCTTTTCCCGGCTTGAAGAACCTGAGGAGATGTCTCTGAAAGGGTCTCATGAGGAGCCGGCAGTCCTCTAGGACATCGACTAGACTGGCTAGATAACCTAGAAACTGAAGCCACTGTCTGGCCAAGACTCTTCTGGCCAGCAAGAGCTTGCGAGCCGCAGAGACAATGGTGAGAATCCTGACTCGACTGGGCCGAGCCAACTGATTCCTTATGTCTAACACCGCCCCCAGAAAAACTGGGCTGCGAGTGGGAACTAACTCTGACTTCTCCCAATTTATTAGGAAACCTAAGTCTTGAGTAAGAGAGACGAGCAAACGAGTCTCGTCCACCAAGCGATCGCGCGACTCCGCAAGGAGAAGCCAATCGTCTAGGTAACAAAACAACCGCAGGCCGCGACGCCTCAGAGAGGCCGCTAGCACCGCTACAACTTGAGTAAAAACCCGAGGGGCCGGGCGCAGCCCGAAGGGAAGAGCACGAAAACGATAAGTCTCCGAGAGGAAGGAGAACCCCAGAAGATCGCGAGATGCGCGATGAATGGGAATGTGAAAGTACGCGTCCTTGAGATCTATCGAGACCGCGTAGTCTTCCCTTTTGATCAACGGAAGAATGGAGGCAAGAGTCTCCATCCGAAAATGAACCTGAGGAATGAATTTGTTTATTCTTTTCAGGTTCAGTATCAAACGAAGTTTTCCCGAGCGCTTGGGAATAACGAAAATTGGAGAAAGGGAAAGAGACGGCCTGTCTCTTACCCTTTCTATAGCCCCCTTTTCCAAAAGAGACTCGATCTCCTTTGAAGCATGAGACCGAGACAGGGCAGACATGGGAGGTGACCGAATTCTTATAGCCCCTCCCGGGGAGCGAGGCGCAAAGATCTATGAAGAATCCGTCTCGCACGACGGAGAGAACAAACACGTCCCCGGAGATGGCCTCCCAAGCGGGGAGAAACGCATGAAGTCGGCCACCTACCACATTCGGTCGAACAAGCGCTCGGGGAAAAACATCAAAATCCAGGCTTGGCCTTCTGCGAAGCCATCGCCTTACCACGAGAACCTCTCGAAAAGCCCCTGCCACGACTCCCTCTCCCACGAGACGGAGCTGGCTGAGGCTCAGGAGGCGGGACCCTAGACACGCGACTGCGTTGACCCGAAACGGGACCAGCAGGTCTACGCCGAACAGGGGCCCGCGTTGGCTTAGAGCTAGTGTGAAACTGCTTAGTCATATCCGAGATCTGCTTTCGCGCATCGATCTCTCTTTGAAACACAGTAGCGAATTTACCACCAAAAAGCGAAGGACCCCGAGACGGAACATCTCGGAGAAGTTGAGCAATGCCCGACTCTCTAACACCCAGTGCTGAGAGAGCCGAGGTCCTGCGACGGAACGTAGCCGAAGCAGCTGCGGTGGAAAGCTGCGACCACTGCAGACAAAAAAGAGTATGCAGCAAGTCGTCAATAATCAGCTTGTCACCATCGGTAACATTCAACTCCTCCGCCCTGGACCTAAGGTCGGAGAGAAGCCCTTGAAAAGCCGCCAAACGCATCCCTGACCTAATGTGGTTTTCAATATTAGACCAAATCTTATCCTCCGCCCTGAACGCAGCGGAGGTAAGCGGATTAGTCGCCCGCAAGCGACGACCAACCTCTAAAATCTCAGGAGAAAGAATCTTAGCCTTGAAAAAGCTGTCTTGGTCCTGAGAACAAAAGGCAAAGGCCTTACCCCTGACCGCATTAGATCGCTTAACCAACAGCGCGGCCTCAATGCGGTCATACTCCAGCTTGAAAACCTCCTCAAGAGCAATACCCTCAGAGGAGACCTGCTGCTTGAAATTCCAACGCGCAGTCGAACCCTGCGCGCGGGTTGACTGAACTTCAGGGAGATATTTGGACAACAAAGCAATCGCTTCCACTCCACAGAGATTGAGCGATTGAGACTCCGCCTGCCCAAGCGATTCGGGAACCGAAGCTTGAGAGGACGCATCCAAATCTGGTTCCACCCGAGTGGAATGAGACAAAGGAACGCTAACAAAGGCCTCCGCAGGCAGGTCCCCGCATGATTCACCAAAAGTCTCCTCGCCCGGCGGAGCCCCGAGGGCCGCGGGAATAGGAGGCACATGCGAATCAGTCTCAGACAAAGAGGAATCAATCACAAAAGGCTGATTAGACTCAAAGCGAGATCCCTGAATAGGGACGGAAGTCAGGGTTGAAGAAGCCGGTACAAAGGACCAACCCTGATTCTGAGCAAAAGCCCGTATCCTACTGAACATGTCAGCTTGAGAGGAGCTAGCCGGGTTAGCCAGGCCAGACGGGCAAGAGGCCGGCAAAGCCTTGCCGCTTTTTGCCTTCTTCTTGGCCTTTTTCTTGGCTGGCTCGACAATAGTCGTAGCCGAAACCCTTTTCTTAGAACGCTTAATCGGATTCGTTCGGATCCCCGAAGCCTCTTCGGAAACACGAACCGATCCCTCCGCGGAGGGACGTTCACTTCCCATAAAGGGATTGGAGCGCTCATGGCGTAAGCCTAGAGAATCGCCCAAATCACCCATATTGGCTAGGCAAGAAGATGCCATAGCCATGGGTTGGGAGCTAAAAGCTCCCAGTGCGTGGGCAGACCGAGATGACTCGGTATGTGCCCGATGACTACTAAAGGCGTGTGAACCCACTATTGGACCGCTCGAAAGCAGCAATAGGGGAGCACTAGTAGTCACGCACTCAGGTGAAAACACCTGTTGCTCCGAAGAGCGTCCATAATTGTTAGCTCGAGCATTCCCATCAGCTGGCAACTGAGACAGCCTAGAAAGTACTCGTTCCCCCATATGGCGTTTGCCGGGGGCTAGGGTTTGAGAACCCAGACCAACATGGACTAAGCCCGTGGGTTGCCCTGCAGTAGTGGGGCGCGTCTCCCCTAACGGATCAGAGCGAGTGAACGCTACCGTACGGGAAACAACAGCCCCCCCCTCTGGTCTCAGCGACCGGGGGATTGGATTCGAGATATCCAAACCACTAGAATCTGACGCCACCCACCCCGAAACCACAGGCTTCGGAGTTGACAATCCCGATTCAGTTAACGCCACCCGTCCCGAAGCCGCAAGCTCCGAGACTGGCAAACTCTGCAAGGGAACACCACTAGGCAACTTACCTTTAGCCCTCCTCCCTCCCCCGCGTACCGCTGTACTCGGGGGAGTTCTGGAAGGCCGAGTCGTCTTGCTAGACAACTCTTCGGAAGAAGCAGGTCTCCTTGACCCAGCTGCTTCTTCTTCCGAATTCATACCACTGCAATAAAACAGACAATAAAGTATACTTTTCAAAATAGAAAATACTTCAACTGAATGCAGTAAATAAAACTAAAGTTTATTTGGGAGATACGCACTAAAGAAATTTTCACAGCCTAAAAACCGTAAGAACAAACACCGAACCCAAAGGCTCGGTGACAAACGGAAACACCCGCAAACACAGAAATATCTACGTGGGGCTGACCGTGAAAGAGAAAAATAAATGCCAAGAAAGGGAATCAAAAAATCCCTTGCAATCGGCAAGAGTGACTACTAAAACACAAAGTACTATAATCTAAACGAATATAGATACCTAAAAGTGCTTTAACTATGCGAAAAAGCGCACCTAAAAGATACTATACGACCTGATTTCAGTCGGGGGCGAGCAAGAAAGAGGAAGATGGCCGTAGCGTATTGACGCGCGTGAGTGGCGAAGGGGACAATAGGATTACGGGGGGTGCGCACAATATTGTGACTCATGTGTGATAAATTCTCGAAGGGGTCCCGTAGTCAAGACTACAGGCATAATAGGTAGGTATATATGATTTATTGCAGTAAATAAGAGCAGACTGAACCCAAACCAAACACATTCTGTGTGCATCATCAGGTTAGTAAAGGGACTGTACAGCTTGATTCTTTCCAGGGCCCCCTTGCATAAAAAGTTGCGTTTAATCGCAAGTCAAAATATTAAACGCAACTTGAATTTCAACCAATCAGGATCGCGTATTTTGGACTTGCGTATAATTTTTTGAGTTGCGTTTAATCGCAACTTTTTATGCAAGAGGGCCCTGGTCTAACTGGTTCAACTGAACTATTCCAGATGAAACCAGAGTAAACCGGTTTCCACTTACCAACATTCTATGTTCATCTTCTGGGGAGGAAGGGGACTGTACAGGTTGGTTCTTTTCAGGCTTGTCTGGTTTCTTGGGCGGTTTCTCAGCTGGCTGCTCTGCAGGGCCATTCTCCTTTCCTGCAGCCTCATTGGCTTCCTTCTGCAATGAGAAAATAAAAAAAGGGAGAATTCTGTCAGATGAGTGCCATCTCATTTAGGTAAAATTCTCAAAATATGCTGTGGGACACTGTAAGCTTAAAATATTCCTCTACACTCTCTGGTTCCTTGTTTTTCTTTTCCTCATTCATATCTTTTTCTTCTCCCTTTCCCCTTCTTGTCTTCCCTTCCTCCTCTGGAACTTCCATCTCCTTTTTGCCCTCCACTTAATCTCCTCCTCCCATCTCTCCATCTTCCTCCATCTCTCCCCTTCCCCTCCTCCTCTTTCCCATCTGTCAACACCTCCTCTTCTCCTCCACCCCTCTCCATCTCTCAATCCTCTTCATCTCCTTCTATTCCATCCATTTCTCAATCATATTCTTCTACATCCTCCTCCCACTTCCATTGTTCTCCTATTTTCTCCCCACCACTACATGAGAAGTACACAGTATCTTGATGTTCAAATGTTACTCAAGTGCACTAATTTGTGAAAGTGACTTTGGGAAGGGGAGGGTAATAACCCCACAATCTTAGAATTCAAACTACACTCATCTTATTTTTATGAGAAGCCCCTCTTTGAAGATACCTTATCCCCTTCCTTTCCTCCCCTACTCTTACCCCCATCAGGAAGTGTGCACCTGTTCTGGCGCTTGAATGTTAGTGAACTTCAATCGATCTGCGAGCATGTCTTTGGAATCAAAACAAGTATGGATTCTGAGAGAGCATTTGAGACGCTCAGTGAGAGTCAACCATGCAGAAAATTGATTTCCTCGGCCAGATGTGTCCAAGAAACAACCTGATAATAACATTCAGTGGTCTGAATGGTCATGCCAGGATATATATCGCCTAACCGTGTTGTGGGCTGTGATAAGCGAACATTTCTTCTGGCTCTTAACATATATGATATGAAGAAATGTAGAGATATGTGATTGACATGGAACATGGAATAAAAAACACAGTCAAATATTTTGTTTAGAAACATAATTTATAGATAATGACAGCAAAGCAGAACACACCATGATCTCTGTGACTGTCGACGGCCAATGCATGTAAAAATTATAGGTATCATACACACAGACAGCAAAAGTGTTTGCAAAGACTTTCAAGAAATCCAGGGTTGAGCAATTTCAATAGCCTAGCGCATCACCTGTTGAAATGTGTGATCTATACAATGACCTTTAAATAATCCACCTATCATTTCAACAGACAAAACAATATAATGAAATTGCTATGAGTGAACTTTTCAAGTTTTTCGTGATCGTGTAGCAAATTTCCCTTTCACAAATTGCACAAACTTCACAATATTTCCACTGGCAAGTTTTCATCACATCTCAAACAACAGATCAACCAATTTAGATTTAGATAACATATACCTAAGACTATCTGTCTAAGATATGAACCTACTTTCCAATGGATAGATAGCAGCTTACTATTTTTGGCAATCAAGTGGTAAATACATGTACTAGTTGATGATGATGAGTTATACTTTTGCTCCTAACCTGTAGCTTATTGCTACACATTCTGTCAACCATAAAGAGTAGATGAACAAATATATGTAAGAGAATAGTCACAGTCTTATCTCTCTATCTATAACTTAAAAACTACCCCACTAAATGTATGAGCTATTCAGGAAATAGTTTATCAGTTTATGGTTACAAAGAATATATATTCCATTTTTTCTGTTCTGTCTTATATGATATTAGAAGATGAATTCGAATTTTAAGTATTAATGCAAGGTGATTGAGGAAACGACAGATGATTTTTTGACCCTTCCCTCTATATTTTCAAGCTAAGTTTGAAACCTATTACATGTACTACTATCATGATTATTAATCTTCATTAGAAACATGACAAGTATCATTCTGTCTCCTCTATTTTGTTCATGACAAAAAGAAATGCAGGCACACAGGAAATACTACCAAGAAATGTTCACAACTCAACAATATTCTAATGCATCTGTCCCTTCCGGTATTCTGGTTTGAAAAACATTTTATTTTCGTCCTGAGACTCCTGACATTACAAAAAGGAAATCTTTTATACCTGCATGAATGCAGAATAGAGCACATCTCTCTCATTCTTCCAACTTCCCAAGGGATTTCTCTCTTCATTTCTCAAATCGATTTGCAGCTCTGTAATGTTCTTCTTATCCACCAAAGTACATGATGGAAGTAAAAATACATCTCATATACACCGCCACCGTTCATCGACATTACGAAAAAAATCTGTCTGCATGCCAATAACAGCTTTGAAATGGGGCCCAACTTCACAAATGTCATTCTTTATTGTTTTTTTCTTGAGAGTGCAAATAAACATTGCTCTAAATCATATGTGTTGAGAGTCATAAGGGCCTTAAGTATTTTCTTCTAGCATAGAGTTATCACCCTTTTGGCTCTTAATAGGAAAAAAAAACCTTTTTCCCCACTAACATAATTATGATTATATACTTTTCTACACTTGGTAATTCAATACAACTTGCCCATTCCTTGAGCTTTTCTAACATATCATGTCTAGCTACTTTGGGGTCAACTTCTACCCATTATAGGCATTCAAGAACATGAACAAATTTTTTTAAAGTTTTCCCATGAGAAATGTATCAACACAAATCACTCACAGGAACTTTTCTCACTGTTAGGTGATATCATAACCGTGCATGCTGACAAAGGCATGCAAATGCACGCTGTAATTATAGACTAGTAGAAGTGAAGACACCCCACTGATCATTTCACCACATGCCATATCTGTCAGAATTTATTCAGGGAAACCAGTCATATGCAAGATATATACTACACACGCTATTTATACTACACAGGCCATGCCCTATCACTTACGAGAACGGAATAGATAGTATCCCCAAATGAAAATACCGCAAATACCACTACGCATATTTCAACTCTTTTTTATAAAATGCTAGAATACTGAATGCCCTGTGCACTCCTTACCAATTTGCAAGAAAGAATGATTCATTGTAACTGTACAATGATGCTTGCATAGGCAGTGAAAAATATCCTAAGCATTTAAAAGCTTCTAGGCAACTGCTAAATGAATAACTACACAAGCTCCCCATCAAAACATACCATTTTTTTCATTAAATTATGCATACAAGTAGATAAACGAGTTACTCTCAGTTTATATGATATTTGTAGCATGTGTCCACCCATTTTTACTATATGATCAATGCATGTTTTCTTTTAATGTTTCTTTGGCAAATTTTGTACAATATCTCCCCTCTCACGTGAAAGAGCTATAACGTATGACTTTGACAGAGAATGATGGTTCCATTGGAATCCAATCCTTGGGTTTGAATGGATTAAGAGTAGACACCTCCTGGGTGGAATGCAGATTCAACAAGGTGACCAGGTCAAGATCAAAAGGATTATCTCCAGATTTCACTGGGAATCAAACAGTGTGCTGAGAGCTAGAAGGGGATAACTATTAAGTTTAAGAATATGAGTTAATGCCCTTCTGGTTCTCCGCAGACGAAATCCGTTGCAGCCTCTCAGATATCAGCCACATATGGTTCTCAATCACTCACTAATAAAGAGTGCAATAGATCCTCACTTCAACTTTAAATAGAATTATTTGGCCTTCCCTAAAACTGACTGCCGTGTAGCGAAAAATCCAAGAAAAAATCTGAGGGTTTCAGAAGTCTTTGTAATTGGTACTTTTTTTTTCTAATGGGGATGAACTACATTTGTATGCGCAATCTTTTAAAAATAATGGAAAAAGGAGGAGGAGGAGGAGAATGATGATGATGATGATGATGATGGTGGTAGAGGTGTTATGGTCTAGTTGATAAGTCTACAGACTGTGAACCACAAGGTCCTGGATTCGAATCCCTAGTGCAGCACTAGTGTCTTTTGGTAAGACATTTGCCACACTCGACCCAGGTGAGGTAAAAGGGTACCTGGCAGGAATAAATTCCTTAAAATGCTTAAGCGCTTTAGTAATGGCAGTCGGGGTAATAATAATAGAGCACCAGGAGTGGCAATGTGCCAAACATGAGTGCTATACAAGAATTTATCATTATTATATTATGAATATGATGTTGATGTTGATTGAGAAGACATGAAGATGTTCAAAACAATGGTAGCACCGATAATTCCATCAAAGGAAATTAAGGAACATTATGAAATCATCATTATCATCATTATAATCATCATCATCATGAATGGATCTCCAATACAGCAACCCTTAAACCATGACAGATACTGATGATCATGCTGGCAGTCATCAATAACATTAAGGTAGAAAACTTGGGCCAGGCTTGTCAGTTATAACAACATGGACAGCAGGACTTGTTGTGATGAAATTATCCTTTCACAATTTGAACGCAGACTAAAGAAGGCATGGATACAAATTTGTCTAGCAGTTTGAGAAGAAGCTGTAGAAAGGTCATCATGACAAAAAAAAAAAGAAGCAAATTATTCACCAGCTTACAATAAGAAATGTCAGACATTTTCCTACCGGATACTAGGTATTCAGACGAGTATTATGCCCTGATGGAATCTTAATGAGACTCATGATCATGAACCTGAACATTCATCACTCGATGGCTGGCAAACTCATCATGCTGCCAGTCCTAGCTAATATTGCTTGTTGGATAATGAAGCTGAGGGGAGGGAGGAGCAAGATATCAAGGAGCAAGAGGGAGGGGAGAGAGAGAGGGAAGGGAGGGGAGAGAGAGAGGGAAGGGAGGGGAGAGAGGGAAGGGAGGGAGAGGGGGAGGGGAGGGGGGAGGGAGGGAGAGGGGGAGGGGAGGGGGAGGGAGGGAGAGGGGAGGGGGAGGGAGGGAGAGGGGAGGGGAGGGAGAGAGAGGGGGAGGGGAGGGAGAGAGGGGGGAGGGGAGGAGAGAGAGAGGGGGAGGGGAGGGAGAGAGAGAGGGGGAGGGGAGGGAGAGAGAGGGGCAGGGGAGGGAGAGAGAGGGGGAGGGGAGGGAGAGAGAGGGGGGGGGAGGGGAGGGAGAGGGAGGGGAGGGGAGGGAGAGGGAGGGGAGGGGAGGGAGAGGGAGGGGAGGGAGAGGGAGGGGAGGGAGAGGGAGGGGAGGGAGGGGAGGGAGAGGGAGGGGATGGACAGGGGGGAGAGGGAGAGGGGGGAGAGGGAGGGGAGGGTGAGGGGGAGAGAGGGAGAGAGAGGGGGAGGGGAGGGAGAGGGAGGGGAGGGAGGGGAGGGAGAGGGAGGGGATGGAGAGGGGGGATTACAAAGGAATTAAACGTCCAAACTTAATATGCGACTGAAAATATGTCATAACAAACTGACTATCAAGGCAGTCTACACCTGCTCTGTTTAAGGATTTTCCTCAAAATTGCCGTATGAATAAGCTCAGGTTCTCTTCGATTCAAGACCTACCAACAGAGAGAGAGAGAGAGACATCGCCAAGACGATCCAAAGAATTGGGTGTCTACCCCACGGGCAAGTCTGAAACAAGATCTTCCAATTCAATTGTTTTCATTCACATGGGCAGTCTTAATTTAGAACGCCGGCTGTCACCATGCATGTTGTTCCTCCGATTTAGGTGACAGTTTGGATGCTGGGGATGGATGGGTGAAAAAACATATGCGCATGTCTGCCTCGTCTTCTTTCAAAACTCTTTCTCTTTGACGACGCAATATTTTGTATCAAATTTCTCTATCAAATCAATATCACTGTTATTTTCTAAAAGGGGAGATTAACCAAAGAAAATGTAGTGAAAAGTACAATATTTAGATTGTAGTGGGAATAAGAAGAATCTCCTCCATACCCAATCTACCAAGGTCAAATACAAAACACAGGGAGAGTTGTTCGTGTTATGGAGAGGAAAATGGTCTGATTTTTATTTGTCATATACATCTTATAAAAGTTTATGAAATCCTAATGATTCTTCTATAATACAGGTCTGTAATACCTTGATTTTTTAAAGAAATCTCACAAGATCACAAACTTGTAAAATCAGCACTGATTTTCTTATTTACTATATAAATCTATATACCTACCTATTATGCCTGTAGTCTTGACTACGGGACCCCTTCGAGAATTTAACACACATGCGTCACAATATTGTGCGCACCCCCCGTAATCCTATTGTCCCCTTCGCCACTCACGCGCGTCAACACGCTACGGCCATCTTCCTCTTTTGCGAGCAATCCCAAGTAGAAACATGTTGCTTGCAAGGAGCGGGGAAGGAGGGAGGGTCATAGGTAGGTATATAGATTTATATAGTAAATAAGAAAATCAGTGCTGATTTTACAAATTTACTGCAATAAATCATATATACCTACCTATTATGCCAGACCAGCGCCAACTCAAAGACCGGGAGGCATGTTTCGAGCGGAAGGAAATAGGATTACACCAAAGACTACAAAGAAGACACAGCGGCCTTCAAGGTGGCTGACGCAAACAAAGCTTCACCTGCGGGAATATCCCTAAGGTAGCAAGAAATGAAGGAATTGGGCGAACGCCAATAAGCAGCCTTCAAAATATCAACAAGCGCCACACCTTGAAACAGAGCCCAAGAAGTGCTGACACTACGAGTATCATGAGCACGAAGCTTACTGTCGGATAAAAGAGCCTCTGTGCCAGCGGCCCTAATAGCTTCAACGATCCATCTAGAAATGGAATCAAGAGAGGCAGGAGAAAAAGGCTCTCTAGTGATCAAGAACAACTGATCATCCTTACGATAAGACTTAGTCTTATCAATATACCATTTGAGAGCCCTAACAGGACACCAAACTTTGTCCTCACGCACCGAAGAAAAGTCAGAAAGCGGACAAAGAAAAATCTCAACAGGACCGGAGGTAGCTGTCTGATTCTTGGCAACGAAAGAAGCCCTAGGAATCAACCTAACACCTTTTCTCTCCCAGCGAACATGACCAGGAGTAAGACAGAGAGCATGAAGAGTACTGCGCCTCTGCCCAGAGGCAATAGCTACCAAAAAGAGCGTCTTAACCGTAAGATGATGAAGCGAAGCTTCACCTAACGGTTCAAAAGGAGGTTTCGCCAAGGCCTCCAGGACCTTAGGCAGACTCCAAGACGGCACTAACTTAGAAAACGAAGGTCGTTTCAGAAAGAACGAACGAATCAAACCACTTAGTAGCGGGGAATTGGAAATCCCCGAACCATCCGAAAAACCCGAATGAATGGCCCCGATCGCCGAACGGTAGCCTCGGATAGTAGAAATAGACCTCCCTTTGTCAAATAACGAGATTAAGAAATCCGCAATTGAACCAATAGGAGCCTTAGAAGGGGTTTGATTTCTCTCTTTGCACCAAAGGAAAAAGACCGAGAGACGGGAATTGTAAATTTCCCTAGTAGAAACCCTACGACTGGACATTAAAAAGTCCGCGGCTCTATCAGAGAGACCCGACTGTCTTGCAGATTCCCTGACAGGGGCCAAGCAGTCAAATGAAGAGACTCCGGATTGTGGTGAAGAATCCCCAATAGGGGCTGTAACACCAGATCCGCTCTTAACGGGAGAACTAACGGTTGAGCCCTTAGAAGGCTCATAAGTTCCGGAAACCAATTCCTCCTGGGCCAAAAGGGAGCTATTACAAGCACCCTCGCCCGATCTTCCCTGATTTTCCGCAAGACACGCGGAATCAGTTGGAAGGGAGGAAAGGCGAATCCCTGAAGGTTCTCCCAGCTGAGGGAGAAAGCATCGAGAGCCCATGCTCCCTGATCGCGAACACGGGAGCAATACTTCGGCAGCTGGTGATTTAGCACCGACGCAAATAGATCCACTTCCAGTGGACCTAGGCAACTGCGAAAGCGGCAAAATACTTCCGGATGGAGCATCCATTCCGATGGAAGATACCTGCCCCGGGACAGAAAATCCGCAAAGAGGTTTTCCCGACCGGGGATGAAAGAGGCCACGGGTGTGATTGCCATGCGACGACACCACCTCCACAGCTGAGCTGCTAGGGCATTCAGGGCAACCGAACGAGTGCCTCCCTGCCGATTGATATATGCCGCCACAGTAACATTGTCCGTGAGAATCAGAACCGAACGACTGAGAAGTCGACTTCTGAAATGGAGCAAGGTCAACAGAACTGCCATAAACTCCAGGACATTGATATGAGGAAGAGTCCCAAGATGAGACCAATCCCCCGCAACCGTGCTGCCGTTGCAGTGTCCTCCCCACCCCAACCGAGAGGCGTCCGTCGAAACCGATATCGACGGAAGAGGGGCAGAGAAGGACCTGCCTCGCGCGAGAAACACCTCGCTCGTCCAACTAGCGAGAAGAGACTTGATCTTTACTGGTACTGGAATCCAGACCAAAAGAGAGTCTTTTCCCGGCTTTAAGAACCTGAGGAGATGTCTCTGAAAGGGTCTCATGAGGAGCCGGCAGTCCTCTAAAACATCGACTAGACTGGCTAGATAACCTAGAAACTGAAGCCACTGTCTGGCCGAGACTCTTCTGGCCAGCAAGAGCTTGCGAGCCGCAGAGACAATGGTGAGAATCCTGTCTCGACTGGGCCGAGCTAACTGATTCCTTATGTCTAACACCGCCCCCAGAAAAACTGGGCTGCGAGTGGGGACTAACTCTGACTTTTCCCAATTTATTAGGAAACCTAAGTCTTGAGTAAGAGAGACTAGCAACGAGTCTCGTCCAACAAACGATCGCGCGACTCCGCAAGGAGAAGCCAATCGTCCAGGTAACAGAACAACCGCAGGCCGCGACGCCTCAGAAAGGCCGCTAGCACCGCTACAACTTGAGTAAAAACCCGAGGGGCCGGGCGCAGCCCGAAGGGAAGAGCCCGAAACCGGTAAGTCTCCGAGAGGAAGGAGAACCCCAGAAGATCGCGAGATGCGCGATGAATGGGAATGTGAAAGTACACGTCCTTGAGATCTATCGAGACCGCGTAATCTTCCCTTTTGATCAACGGAAGAATGGAGGCAAGAGTCTCCATACAAAAATGAACCGGAGGAATAAATTTGTTTATCCTCTTTAGGTTCAGTATCAAACGAAGTTTTCCCGAGCGCCTGGGAATAACAAAAGTCGGAGAAAGGGAAAAAGGACAGCCTGTGAGGTGTCCAAGTTCCTATAGCACCTCCGGGGAGCGGGGCGGACAGATCTATGAAGAAACCGTCTCGTCCGCCCGCTGCCTGAACCCAAGCAAAGTCGAACCCTGCGCGCGGGTTGACTAAAAGTCAGGGAAAGTTTAGAACAAAGCAATCGCTTCTACCCCACAAAGGGAGAGCAACTAAGGCTCTGCCTGCCCCAGCGATTCGGAGACCGAAGCTAGAGAGGCCGCTTCCAAAACTGGATCCGCCTGAAAAGATCGTGACAAAGAATCACGAACAAAGGCCGAAACGGTCGGATTCACGCATGAACCGCCATAAGCCTCCTCACCCGACGGAGCCCGAGGCTGCGAGACTAGGAGGCTCATGTGATCTCATCACAGACAAAGAAGAATAAACCATAAAAGGCTAATTAGTCTCGATGTCCGACCCAAAAAAGGGACAAGAGCAGGGGATGTGAATCCTGGTACAAGGAACCAACCCTGAGTCTGGGCAAAGCCCATCTCACACTGAACATCTCAGCTTGAGAGACCGAAGGGTTAGCTAAACCCGATGGGCAAGAGGCAGACAAAGCCTTGCCTCTTTTAGCCCCTTCCCTAGGCTTCTGATTGGCCCAAAAAGAGCCTAAGTCGAAACCCGCTTTTCAGAGCGTTTATCCGGTTTCGTTCGGATCCCCGAAGCCCTTCGGGAACACGAACCGAACCCTCCACTGAGGGACGCTCACCTCCCTTTATGGGAGAAGTGCGCTGAGGGTATTGAACCCAAAGACGCGCACCAATTACCCATATCGGCCGAGCAAGGAGATGCAACAGCCATGGGCCGGACGCCAGGGCGCCCAGACTCAGCAGAAATCCTGCTGCTTAAACCAACGCGAAGTCGAACCCTGCGCGCGGGTTGACTGAACTTCAGGGCGATATTTGGACAAGAAAACAATCGCTTCCACTCCACAGAGATTGAGCGATTGAGACTCCGCCTGCCCAAGCGATTCGGGAACCGAAGCTTGAGAGGACGCATCCAAATCTGGTTCCACCCGAGTGGAATGAGACAAAGGAACGTTAACAAAGGCCTCCGCAGGCGGGTCCCCGCATGGCTCACCAACAGTCTCCTCGCCCGGCGGAGCCCCAAGGGCCGCGGGAGTAGGAGGCACATGCGAATCAGTCTCAGACAAAGAGGAATCAAACACAAAAGGTTGATTAGTCTCAAAGTCAGACCCCTGAATAGGGACAGAAGTCAGGGTTGAAGTAGCCGGTACAAAGGACCAACCCTGATTCTGAGCAAAAGCCCGCATCATGCTGAACATGTCAGCTTGAGAGGAGCTAGCTGGGTTAGCCAGGCCAGACGGGCAAGAGGCCGGCAAAGCCTTGCCACTTTTTGCCTTCTTCTTGGCCTTTTTCTTGGCTGGCTCGACAAGAGTCGTAGCCGAAACCCTTTTGTTAGAACGCTTAATCGGATTCATTCGGATCTCCGAAGCCACTTCGGAAACACGAACCGATCCCTCCGCGGAGGGACGTTCACTTCCCAAAAAGGGATTGGAGCGCTCATGGCGTAAGCCTAGAGAATCGTCCAAAACACCCATATTGGCTAAGCAAGAGGATGCAGTAGCCATGGGTTGGGAGCTAAAAGCTCCCAGTGCGTGGGCAGACCGAGATGACTCGGTATGTGCCCGATGACTACTAAAGGCATGTGAACCCACTATTGGACCGCTCGGAAGCGGCAATAGGGGAGCACTAGTAGTCACGCACTCAGGTGAAAACCGATCCCTCCGCGGAGGGACGTTCACTTCCCAAAAAGGGATTGGAGCGCTCATGGCGTAAGCCTAGAGAATCGTCCAAAACACCCATATTGGCTAAGCAAGAGGATGCAGTAGCCATGGGTTGGGAGCTAAAAGCTCCCAGTGCGTGGGCAGACCGAGATGACTCGGTATGTGCCCGATGACTACTAAAGGTATGTGAACCCACTATTGGACCGCTCGAAAGCGGCAATAGGGGAGCACTAGTAGTCACGCACTCAGGTGAAAACACCTGTTGCTCCGAAGAGCGTCCATAATTGTTAGCTCGAGCATTCCCATCAGCTGGCAACTGAGACAGCCCAGAAAGTACTCGTTCCCCCACATGGCGTTTGCCGGGGGCTAGGGTTTGTGAACCCAGACCAACATTGTTAGCTCGAGCATTCCCATTAGCTGGCAACTGAGACAGCCCAGAAAGTACTCGTTCCCCCATATGGCGTTTGCCGGGGGCTAGGGTTTGAGAACCCAGACCAACATGGACTAAGCCCGTGGGTTGCCCTGCAGTAGTGGGGCGCGTCTCCCCTAACGGATCAGAGCGAGTGAACGCTACCGTACGGGAAACAACAGCCCCCCCCTCTGGTCTCAGCGACCGGGGGATTGGATTCAAGATATCCAAACCACTAGAATCTGACGTCACCCACCCCGAAACCACAGGCTTCGGAGTTGACAATCCCGATTCAGTTAACGCCACCCGTCCCGAAGCCGCAAGCTCCGAAACTGGCAAACTCTGCAAGGGAACACCACTAGGCAACTTACCTTTAGCCCTCCTCCCTCCCCCGCGTACCGCTGTACTCGGGGGAGTTCTGGAAGGCCGAGTCGTCTTGCTAGACAACTCTTCGGAAGAAGCAGGTCTCCTTGACCCAGCTGCTTCTTCTTCCGAATTCATACCACTGCAATAAAACAGACAATAAAGTATACTTTTCAAATTAAGAAATACTTCAACTGAATGCAGTAAATAAAACTAAAGTTTATTTGGGAGATACGCACTAAAGAAATTTTCACAGCCTAAAAACCGTAAGAACAAACACCGAACCCGAAGGCTCGGTGACAAACGGAAACACCCGCAAACACAGAAATATCTACGTGGGGCTGACCGTGAAAGAGAAAAATAAATGCCAAGAAAGGGAATCAAAAAATCCCTTGCAATCGGCAAGAGTGACTAATAAAACACAAAGTACTATAATCTAAACGAATATAGGTACCTAAAAGTGCTTTAACTATGTGAAAAAGCGCACCAAAAAGATACTATACGACCTGATTTCAGGAGCGCTGTGACAATACGTCCTAACTCGTCGGGGGCGAGCAAGAAAGAGGAAGATGGCCGTAGCGTGTTGACGCGCGTGAGTGGCGAAGGGGACAATAGGATTACGGGGGGTGCGCACAATATTGTGACGCATGTGTGTTAAATTCTCGAAGGGGTCCCGTAGTCAAGACTACAGGCATAATAGGTAGGTATATATGATTTATTGCAGTAAATTCACAACCCTGACACAACACTGACAATTCCAAAAATGGAGGTGAGACGTTGAGTACAGTGACCTAAGGGAAGGTACATTACAAGAAAATCTCTTTGCCCTGACCATGAGCTTACACTCTGGTTTCATGCACACAATAATCTCCCCATTACTCTGCCATAAATCAATAAAATTATGACCCAAGATTGAGGTGTGATGACTGCAATGAAGAATTTGTCAAGCCATTAGTCTACAAGCAATAATACACTGCTCTGAAGTGTGTTCTACATGGCCAAGCTGGTGACAGAGAAAATATTGACCTCCTACCACAGAAATTTGTTCTCTAATGTATATTATCGTTAAGGTTATACTGTAAAATTACTGTAAATATGAAATATGAAACAATAAACTGAAACTGAAAAATATCTTTTTAACCATGAATTATGTAAATCTGTTGATCTACAAATGAAATTTTATACATTTGAAGAATGAATTAATAAAGTAATGAAGGATAGGTTTACAAATCAATTATATTGAATATTTTTTCTACCTTTGAGTTACAATTGAGCATAAGTTTTGGTCCTAGCATTTTCAGTCCTAACCAATAGCTTAGATGGCACATACGGCCCATGAGACAAACTTGTAAAATCAGCACTGATTTTCTTATTTACTATATAAATGTATATACCTACCTATTATGCCTGTAGTCTTGACTACGGGACCCCTTCGAGAATTATCACACATGTGTCACAATATTGTGCGCACCCCCCGTAATCCTATTGTCCCCTTCGCCACTCACACGCGTCAATACGCTACGGCCATCTTCCTCTTTTGCGAGCAACCCCAAGAAGAAACATGTTGCTTGCAAGGAGCGGGGAAGGAGGGAGGGTCATAGGTAGGTATATAGATTTATATAGTAAATAAGAAAATCAGTGCTGATTTTACAAATTTACTGCAATAAATCATATATACCTACCTATTATGCCAGACCAGCGCCAACTCAAAGACCGGGAGGCATGTTTCGAGCAGAAGGAAATAGGATTACACCAAAGACTACAAAGAAGACACAGCGGCCTTCAAGGTGGCTGACGCAAACAAAGCTTCACCTGCGGGAATATCCCTAAGGTAGCAAGAAATGAAGGAATTGGGCGAACGCCAATAAGCAGCCTTCAAAATATCAACAAGCGCCACACCTTGAAACAAAGCCCAAGAAGTGCTGACACTACGAGTATCATGAGCACGAGGCTTACTGTCGGATAAAAGAGCCTCTGTGCCAGCGGCCCTAATAGCTTCAACGATCCATCTAGAAATTGAATCAAGAGAGGCAGGAGAAAAAGGCTCTCTAGTGATCAGGAACAACTGATCATCCTTACGATAAGACTTAGTCTTATCAATATACCATTTGAGAGCCCTAACAGGACACCAAACTTTGTCCTCACGCACCGAAGAAAAGTTAGAAAGCGGACAAAGAAAAATCTCAACAGGACCAGAGGCAGCTGTCTGATTCTTGGCCACAAAAGAAGCCCTAGGAATCAATCTAACGCCTTTTCTCTCCCAGCGAACATGACCAGGAGTAAGACAGAGAGCATGAAGAGTACTGCGCCTCTGCCCAGAGGCAATAGCTACCAAAAAGAGCGTCTTAACCGTAAGATGATGAAGCAAAGCTTCACCTAACGGTTCAAAAGGAGGTTTCGCCAAGGCCTCAAGGACCTTAGGCAGACTCCAAGACGGCACTAACTTAGAAAACGAAGGTCGTTTCAGAAAGAACGAACGAATCAAACCACTTAGTAGCGGGGAATTGGAAATCCCCGAACCATCCGAAAAACCCGAATGAATGGCCCCGATCGCCGAACGGTAGCCTCGGATAGTAGAAATAGATCTCCCTTTGTCAAATAACGAGATTAAGAAATCCGCAATTGAACCAATAGGAGCCTTAGAAGGGGTTTGATTTCTCTCTTTGCACCAAAGGAAAAAGACCGAGAGACGGGAATTGTAAATTTCCCTAGTAGAAACCCTACGACTGGACATTAAAAAGTCCGCGGCTCTATCAGAGAGACCCCGACTGTCTTGCAGATTCCCTGACAGGGGCCAAGCAGTCAAATGAAGAGACTCCGGATTGTGGTGAAGAATCCCCGATAGGGGCTGTAACACCAGATCCGCTCTTAACGGGAGAACGAACGGTTGAGCCCTTAGGAGGCTCATAAGTTCTGGAAACCAATTCCTCCTGGGCCAAAAGGGAGCTATTACGAGCACCCGCGCCCGATCTTCCCTGATTTTCCGCAAGACACACGGAATCAGTTGGAAGGGAGGAAAGGCGAATCCCTGAAGGTTCTCCCAGCTGAGGGAGAAAGCATCGAGAGCCCATGCTCCCTGATCGCGAACACGGGAGCAATACTTCGGCAGCTGGTGATTTAGCACCGACGCAAATAGATCCACTTCCAGTGGACCTAGGCAACTGCGAATGCGGCAAAATACCTCCGGATGGAGCATCCATTCCGATGGAAGATACCTGCCCCGGGACAGAAAATCCGCAATGAGGTTTTCCCAACCATGAAAGAGGCCACGGGTGTGATTGCCATGCGACGACACCACCTCCACAGCTGAGCTGCTAGGGCATTCAGGGCAACCGAACGAGTGCCTCCCTGCCGATTGATATATGCCGCCACAGTAACATTGTCCGTGAGAATCAGAACCGAACGACTGAGAAGTCGACTTCTGAAATGGAGCAAGGTCAACAGAACTGCCATAAACTCCAGGACATTGATATGAGGAAGAGTCCCCAGATGAGACCAAACCCCTGCAACCGTGCTGCCGTTGCAGTGTCCTCCCCACCCCAACCGAGAGGCGTCCGTCGAAACCGATATCGACGGAAGAGGGGCAGAGAAGGACCTGCCTCGCGCGAGAAACACCTCGCTCGTCCAACAAGAGAGAAGAGACTTGATCCCAACTGGTACTGGAACCCAGACCGAAAGAGAGTCTCTTCCCGGCTTGAAGAACCTGAGGAGATGTCTCCGAAAGGGTCTCATGAGGAGCCGGCAGTCCTCTAGGACAACGACTAGACTGGCTAGATAACCTAGAAACTGAAGCCACTGTCTGGCCGAGACTCTTCTGGCCAGCAAGAGCTTGCGAGCCGCAGAGACAATGGTGAGAATCCTGACTCGACTGGGCCGAGCCAACTGATTCCTTATGTCTAACACCGCCCCCAGAAAAACTGGGCTGCGAGTGGGAACTAACTCTGACTTCTCCCAATTTATTAGGAAACCTAAGTCTTGAGTAAGAGAGACGAGCAAACGAGTCTCGTCCACCAAGCGATCGCGCGACTCCGCAAGGAGAAGCCAATCGTCTAGGTAACAAAACAACCGCAGGCCGCGACGCCTCAGAGAGGCCGCTAGCACCGCTACAACTTGAGTAAAAACCCGAGGGGCCGGGCGCAGCCCGAAGGGAAGAGCACGAAAACGATAAGTCTCCGAGAGGAAGGAGAACCCCAGAAGATCGCGAGATGCGCGATGAATGGGAATGTGAAAGTACGCGTCCTTGAGATCTATCGAGACCGCGTAGTCTTCCCTTTTGATCAACGGAAGAATGGAGGCAAGAGTCTCCATCCGAAAATGAACCTGAGGAATGAATTTGTTTATTCTTTTCAGGTTCAGTATCAAACGAAGTTTTCCCGAGCGCTTGGGAATAACGAAAATTGGAGAAAGGGAAAGAGACGGCCTGTCTCTTACCCTTTCTATAGCCCTCTTTTCCAAAAGAGACTCGATCTCCTTTGAAGCATGAGACCGAGACAGGGCAGACATGGGAGGTGACCGAATTCTTATAGCCCCTCCGGGGAGCGAGGCGCAAAGAACTATGAAGAATCCGTCTCGCACGACGGAGAGAACAAACACGTCCCCGGAGATGGCCTCCCAAGCGGGGAGAAACGCATGAAGTCGGCCACCTACCACATTCGGTCGAACAAGCGCTCGGGGAAAAACATCAAAATCCAGGCTTGGCCTTCTGCGAAGCCATCGCCTTACCACGAGAACCTCTCGAAAAGCCCCTGCCACGACTCCCTCTCCCACGAGACGGAGCTGGCTGAGGCTCAGGAGGCGGGACCCTAGACACGCGACTGCGTTGACCCGAAACGGGACCAGCAGGTCTACGCCGAACAGGGGCCCGCGTTGGCTTAGAGCTAGTGTGAAACTGCTTAGTCATATCCGAGATCTGCTTTCGCGCATCGATCTCTCTTTGAAACACCGTAGCGAATTTACCACCAAAAAGCGAAGGACCCCGAGACGGAACATCTCGGAGAAGTTGAGCAATGCCCGACTCTCTAACACCCAGTGCTGAGAGAGCCGAGGTCCTGCGACGGAACGTAGCCGAAGCAGCTGCGGTGGAAAGCTGCGACCACTGCAGACAAAAAAGAGTATGCAGCAAGTCGTCAATAATCAGCTTGTCACCATCGGTAACATTCAACTCCTCCGCCCTGGACCTAAGGTCGGAGAGAAGCCCTTGAAAAGCCGCCAAACGCATCCCTGACCTAATGTGGTTTTCAATATTAAACCAAATCTTATCCTCCGCCCTGAACGCAGCGGAGGTAAGCGGATTTGTCGCCCGCAAGCGACGACCAACCTCTAAAATCTCAGGAGAAAGAATCTTAGCCTTGAAAAAGCTGTCTTGGTCCTGAGAACAAAAGGCAAAGGCCTTACCCCTGACCGCATTAGATCGCTTAAGCAACAGCGCGGCCTCAATGCGGTCATACTCCAGCTTGAAAACCTCCTCAAGAGCAATACCCTCAGAGGAGACCTGCTGCTTGAAATTCCAACGCGAAGTCGAACCCTGCGCGCGGGTTGACTGAACTTCAGGGAGATATTTGGACAACAAAGCAATCGCTTCCACTCCACAGAGATTGAGCGATTGAGACTCCGCCTGCCCAAGCGATTCGGGAACCGAAGCTTGAGAGGACGCATCCAAATCTGGTTCCACCCGAGTGGAATGAGACAAAGGAACGCTAACAAAGGCCTCCGCAGGCAGGTCCCCGCATGATTCACCAAAAGTCTCCTCGCCCGGCGGAGCCCCGAGGGCCGCGGGAATAGGAGGCACATGCGAATCAGTCTCAGACAAAGAGGAATCAATCACAAAAGGCTGATTAGACTCAAAGCGAGATCCCTGAATAGGGACAGAAGTCAGGGTTGAAGAAGCCGGTACAAAGGACCAACCCTGATTCTGAGCAAAAGCCCGCATCATACTGAACATGTCAGCTTGAGAGGAGCTAGCCGGGTTAGCCAGGCCAGACGGGCAAGAGGCCGGCAAAGCCTTGCCGCTTTTTGCCTTCTTCTTGGCCTTTTTCTTGGCTGGCTCGACAAGAGTCGTAGCCGAAACCCTTTTCTTAGAACGCTTAATCGGATTCGTTCGGATCCCCGAAGCCTCTTCGGAAACACGAACCGATCCCTCCGCGGAGGGACGTTCACTTCCCATAAAGGGATTGGAGCGCTCATGGCGTAAGCCTAGAGAATCGCCCAAATCACCCATATTGGCTAGGCAAGAAGATGCCATAGCCATGGGTTGGGAGCTAAAAGCTCCCAGTGCGTGGGCAGACCGAGATGACTCGGTATGTGCCCGATGACTACTAAAGGCATGTGAACCCACTATTGGACCGCTCGAAAGCAGCAATAGGGGAGCACTAGTAGTCACGCACTCAGGTGAAAACACCTGTTGCTCCGAAGAGCGTCCATAATTGTTAGCTCGAGCATTCCCATCAGCTGGCAACTGAGACAGCCCAGAAAGTACTCGTTCCCCCATATGGCGTTTGCCGGGGGCTAGGGTTTGAGAACCCAGACCAACATGGACTAAGCCCGTGGGTTGCCCTGCAGTAGTGGGGCGCGTCTCCCCTAACGGATCAGAGCGAGTGAACGCTACCGTACGGGAAACAACAGCCCCCCCCTCTGGTCTCAGCGACCGGGGGATTGGATTCGAGATATCCAAACCACTAGAATCTGACGCCACCCACCCCGAAACCACAGGCTTCGGAGTTGACAATCCCGATTCAGTTAACGCCACCCGTCCCGAAGCCGCAAGCTCCGAAACTGGCAAACTCTGCAAGGGAACACCACTAGGCAACTTACCTTTAGCCCTCCTCCCTCCCCCGCGTACCGCTGTACTCGGGGGAGTTCTGGAAGGCCGAGTCGTCTTGCTAGACAACTCTTCGGAAGAAGCAGGTCTCCTTGACCCAGCTGCTTCTTCTTCCGAATTCATACCACTGCAATAAAACAGACAATAAAGTATACTTTTCAAAATAAGAAATACTTCAACTGAATGCAGTAAATAAAACTAAAGTTTATTTGGGAGATACGCACTAAAGAAATTTTCACAGCCTAAAAACCGTAAGAACAAACACCGAACCCAAAGGCTCGGTGACAAACGGAAACACCCGCAAACACAGAAATATCTACGTGGGGCTGACCGTGAAAGATAAATGCCAAGAAAGGGAATAAAAAAATCCCTTGCAATCGGCAAGAGTGACTACTAAAACACAAAGTACTATAATCTAAACGAATATAGATACCTAAAAGCTTAACTATGCGAAAAAGCGCACCTAAAAGATACTATACGACCTGATTTCAGGAGCGCTGTGACTATACGTCCTATCTCGTCGGGGGCGAGCAAGAAAGAGGAAGATGGCCGTAGCGTATTGACGCGCGTGAGTGGCGAAGGGGACAATAGGATTACGGGGGGTGCGCACAATATTGTGACACATGTGTGATAATTCTCGAAGGGGTCCCGTAGTCAAGACTACAGGCATAATAGGTAGGTATATATGATTTATTGCAGTAAATACAGACAATTTTGTGAACCCTTTGAAATGTTGTGAGAAAATTTCTACAGGACCAAGAGCCAACAAGACTGACATATTGATCTTGTGGGCCTTCTGACAATGTTTTTGAGGTTTTACAAGATTGCCAGGACAGTTTCACAGGGCATCGGTCTCACCATGGGCTGTCTGTCTTTCTGTCTGTCTGTTTGGCCACCAGTCAACTGGGGTGTCCCTCCATCCAAAGCCATTTCAAAGTATCTTTAACCAGAACACTATTTACCACAACTTCCACTTGACCCACTAGCTTGTGGTATGGCTATCTTGCCACCCCCGCCCCTTCTAATACAGCTGTCACTGAACACATTCCTAAGGATGACCATCCAACCACATGCATAGTCTTTGAAGTCAGACTCTACAATCAAACAACATGACAAATATGAATAATACAATCCACATTGCATACACTGGGCTAATATGCATACATTGGACATTTTGTCCTATGTTGAAACGGGGATATGTTACATTTCCCTGGTTGAAATAAGCTTCTGTAACTAAGCCTAACTCAAACTGCAAAATAGTTCCAATATTTTCCTTACAGAGGACATTTTGGAAGTGAAGACTTTGAGAAGGACCTCCAGGTTTTTCGGGTAAACTTACAGAGAAGAAATTTTGGAAGTATAATGCTTCATAAAATGAAATTTAAAATCATAATCACAATCATCTACAAAATGTACTATGATTTCCTTGTTTAGAATGAGGTTGATTAAAAAAAAACCTTAATGCTGAGAAGCCAGACTACTAGTATTGTATAACTGTCAGAAGATTAGTCTGGGTTATTCAATAGCAGGATAAAGGAACACAATAGTAGCTTGACCTCGGTTTAAGGTCTCTGTCCTTTGATAAGGACCATGCAATAGCATTTGGGTCCCTCTGGGTGTTATACCACATCAATACTACACACAGGAACAAGGACTGGTGTGTTGTTGTGATGCCAGCCAAAAAGACTGTTAGTGATGCTTCCATGTCTTGTTAGTGATGCTTTCATAACTTCTCAAACTTTAAAGATATGCCTTATTTCCATTCCCTTTAATTCCAATAAAACTATTGCATGCAATTGAATGTTGAGTTGGTTTGGGGGTATATTATGTCACTGGTCAGTAAAAAGATTCGCCTTGGAAAAAAAATCATGGTGCATATACAAGTCGGTCTACTTATTTCTGTTTCAGAGGAGAGCACATTATATTCTTGGTTTCAAAACATAAAACAACATCAAAAAGCTAGGGCATGATTTTAGCAACAGCATGACAAAACTGATATTATTATTGGTCAGTTCTAAAAAAATTTTGTTCTTGTTTTCTTCCTACAAGAACACTTTCTGAAGATAACATCACATACTAATTCATAATATTATTGAGTTATTAAATAGTGAATTAGATCAATCAGAACAACATCGAACTAATGGTTATAAGTGTGGTTCTAAAACCACAAAAAAAAATGAACTAGATGTTCTGCTAGGTATTGCATGTTTGTTATCTGCATTTTGAGCTAAGTACTGCTCTCTTTGTAAATAAATAATCTGGTGAGTGCCAGAAGGCAACAACTCAGATCAGGTTACAGGGCGAAGGCCCTTCTGGCTCTCAGCAGTCATCACCTACATGATACGAAAACCTTTCTACAGAATATCTTCATTAGCTCATACTCATTATACAGGCCTGCTATAAACCCTGCCTGGATGATCCCATTAATAACAATAGCATGTTTAAACCCAAACCTGACGGAATACATCCTCAGCCAATTTGTCAAAATTTTTCAGACGATCAGTCATGAATTGACCCAAAAAGCGGCCATCCATTAATCACTCGGAGATTGGCAACCTAAAGTGGTTTAGATAATGGTATCATTACTTGCCTATTCCCATCATACAAATTAAATGATCGTATTAAAGTATGCACTATTACTGCCTCCCATTGTACACTTAAGTCCAGAAGAAAAGATTTGGAAAGTAGTGGTTTGTTTGCTTACTTCGCATCTCCTGTTTCGTAATGCTAATTAACCACTATGGGAGTAGTGCACGGACCTACTGAGTTAGCATTAGATGATTAGTATTCTGGTAGAGGAGTAGTCAAATTGGCAATATGGTGGAGTGTCCCTCTCTGCATGCTAGATTTCGTAACTATAAGAATTCAAAATGTTCCTTTCTATGAATCAATGGAATTATTTTCCTCTAGAGGTACTATATGTACTCTATTACAAAAAGATCCAGTTGAGGAATACGCAAACAATGCTCATGTTTTTTATTTTTTTAAATTTCTTTGTTTTATTTCTTAAACTGGGGTGGGGAAGGGTAAGCATCTAAATTTCATAATTTTACCATCATATATACTGCAATATCCTACACACCTACAACAGTAACTACATGTACAACCAATGAGTTATCAGACCTGGGCCCTCTTGCATAAACGTTGCGTTTAATCGCAACTCAAAAAATTAAACCCCAAATCCACGATCCTGATTGGCTGGAAATCAAGTTGCGTTTAATTTTTTGAGTTGCGATTAAACGCAACTTTTTATGCAAGTGGGCCCTGGTCTGGAAACTCCTGGAACAACACAGCAACAGCTGAGCTTTACTCTTATTTCACAGCAAGAGAATCACTATACCATTCTAAAAGGGGGGAGTCAAACCAAATTTGCTAAAAAGTTAGCCAACCTCCCCCTCCCCAAATAGGTCATAATCTGTTCGCGATTTGCCAATAAGGCTATAAGATTCTGAATTTCCACACAGAAAATTTTGAATGGGGGCATCACATCACCCCCCCCCCCCCTCCCAGCCATGCCCCTTGTACAGTGAACACACCTTCTCCATACATGTTCCTTCGTACTCTGTCAGCAGACGAATCATTCTCTGGCGTCAAGACCATAACAAAGGCATATCAGATTTTATACACAAAACTCAAATCTCTCTCCTGCTTTCTGTAACATTATCACGCACCTGACGCTGAAGCTCAGACCCACTTTCAATAATTGCCAATGAACCTAACAATACCATGATGATAACAGGATACATATAAACAACTATAGTCCCACCTAGGCGATGACATTAACGATAACAATATTCATGGTTAAAGGTAAGATCTACTAATTTGCCTCTTTGGTATTTCAGACAGGCACTAGCTAGGTGAAAATACTCAAAATCTCCCGTAAATATTTTGAGAGAGAAATAAGCCGCTGTTTTTATTTGATGGATATTTGATCCAGGCACCCAAGCTCATTTTAAGAAGTAAATTTAATCAAAAGTATACCACCATTATTGGTTATGTGAGACTCGACCTTTATCAAATTTCCATGCATCAAGTGAACCAAATCCCAGTCTATTCCAACTATCCACCTGACTAAGCCAGGCACTCATTCACTCCCCCCATACCAAAGATGCTGGCAGGTGGTAAGAGAAATATGGATTGTCATGGAAACCAGATTGGGCTAAAAATAAAACATATTGCAGCATGAAAATTTGGAAGTGGATCCTTGCATATGGAAAACAGGTGTGCGAAATTGTGATGTGGACGTGTCTGTGCTTACAGGATGTGGTGGCCTGACATATTGCAGGCTTTACTTTGACATTTTGAAATGCCATACTTTATCCTTAATTCATCATTGCATTATTATGCTAACAAATAAAAGTCAATTTTCTCCCAAGAATGATAATGTTCAATAACACCATTACAGGCCTAATCATATATCATTTAAACGTAACTTCAGTTTAGAATATGAAAAAGTCTGCACGACTTGAAATTCATTTCATTATGAAAATAGTTCAACCATGGTTTACAGCATGAGAACGATAGATTTCCATCTTGGCAAAAATGAAAGTGCAAAGTTTCATTCTATGCACTTTGTATCTCATGAAAAGGCGCTTTACAAATGATATTTATTATTATTATTATTATTATTATTAATTATGATTATCATTATTATTATTATTAATTATGATTATTATTATTATCATTATTATCATTGTCATCATTCTTATCAATATCATGACAATTATTATAATTATCATTATTATAATTATTATTATTACTATTATTATTATTATTATTATTCTTATTATTAAAGACTAAAATTTGTCTGCCAAGAGCCAGTAGGGCATTGACTCAAAAAACTTAGATGGAAATTGAATTTTCCATATGCAGGCCAGCAATAACAAGTTTTAGTTTTCGTACGATTCTAAAAACAATTTACATAGGTCATATCTAGAAGAGGTCCGAAACAACAGCTCACTCTTCAATTCTGTACTTTTCGGATTCTGAGCTTCATGTTCCAATTCCTTATTTTTCTATATTCGATTTCCAGACGTAATCCTGTATTTTGAGCCAGTTGTTTTGTCTGGACTCAAATGCTCAGTGGGAGACTGACGATATTGAGAGCATGTTTGCACTTCTAGAAATGCTAAAAGGTCATTCTCATTTAAGTTCTTCAATGACCCACAAGAGATATTTTTTTAAAGTACTCATTGAATGGTCATGTACAGTATAATTTCCAATACTAAAATCTTTATTACATATTGTCTGTGTTACTGAACTGGAAATAAATAGACTTGAAACTTGAAGACACACTTCTTCTTTGTCTCCATATGCTTGCTTCCAAAGGGGAAATTATTACCCTGGCTTTAAGCTCCCACATCACCACATAATGCATTGCAAGGGATAAATCCCATCGGATACCCACTTAACACTCCTGTGTTGAGAGTGGCAAATGTACATGAATGTCTTGTCAAAAGAATTATTATGCTAGGGGGTTGGACTCCAGACATTTCAACTATCCAATCAAGGATTCAAACTATACTCAACTGCCACTTTTTTTTAATTCTTCTGTCTTTCCGAATTTCAAGGGACCAACAATGAAACCAAATTAGTGGATTATCATCAGTACTATGCAAAAAGTGCATAATAACACAGTATTCATCTAAAGATAAACCACGATTGCAAATGTAGCTGTCTATTAGATGTGTCTGTCACATGTGTTTACAGGTATCTCGCATTATTTGCCCTTCAAACGTTTTGCCGAAGTGTGAACATATCATAAAAAGACTGGGTAAGTGTGGCATCCACCTGCCTGCCAACCTAGCTAATTGTGGTTCAACATCTCCCCATGGAAGGAGAGAGAGAGAGGGGGGGGGAGACATAGCAAAGGAGACAGAGAGAAAGAGACAGAGGGAGAGAGAATATGAGTGATCAGAGAGAAAAAGTTGGAGAAAATGACTGCCACTCTCTCTGTCTGAAGGAAATTTATAGTAAGCATCTATTGAAAATTGTTTTGCACATCAAAACACTTTTATCATGTTGAACCTTCCTTGTAAAACTACTGGTGAAAATCCATACAGCGCTGCTTCCACATGGTCCGTTGAGAGCAAGAAGGGTGTAAATGCTAGGTAGTTAATGCCCTTCTAGCTCTTAGCAGAAGGTGCATTGAAAACAGTGACGTTATAAAGAACCAATACAAAACATGAATATCTATGTCAGCCACCTGGAAGCTATACAAGCTCATCCTATTTCATCAGGAATGGATCCTTTAGTTAAAGAGATGGTTGAGTTCCTGGAAGGGTGAAAAATAATTTGCAACTTTTGTCATTCCTTTTGTCAGTTTGGAAGAACATCATAGTCCCCTGAAAAGGATTGCTCTTCAAATGCCCTCATTTTCGAAATATGACGAAAAAATAAAGTCTTTTGGCCGAATTTCCATGCCACATGTATGTGTGTGCAGTCCCATGTACCCATTTCCGTGTGCAGTGCATTTGCTATTCAGCAAGAATGGGTCCATTTCTTATTATTTTGATGATTTCAAAACCTCAAAGCATACACCAATTCTTATGTAGACATGATCAACCTTTCCCAATTGCTTTGAATGTGATCGCATGACCAGAACTCAACTTTATCTTTAAATCCTGGACCCTGAATGTACAGCACTCTCTTGGAGGATCCATGTACTATCAATACCTTGCTCCCCTAAAAACTTGAATCTCACATTCCATCTCTGATTGAGAAAGAACATGTGATTTATTGTAGGAAATTAAAGCCCTTCTGACTCTATAAAAGTAGGCAGCATATCTTGCATTTATCAAACTAAACAATATTTGTGTAAATACAACAACATTAAACAATAGAACCGTGAATAGGCATCAGAGCATTTGCTGTGGTCTAGTGGATACGTCACCGGACTGTGTATCGCATGGTTCGCGGTTCGAGTCCCACCACGGCACTAACGTCCTTTGGCAAGACATTAATCTACATTGCCACTCTTACCCAGGAGATAATGGGTACCTGTGAGGATTGCCAAAAAGTCAATGTGACTGTATTTGCCATTGCCCTGCATGCATGCATGTGAACGGTGCAAAATGGTGGGAATGCTCCCTAAGGAGTGGAGATGGTGCACACTTGTGTGCAGGCTTGAAATCCAATGACCAGGGGTAATAACAAATAACATTGTACAGCGCATTGAGGTGTTCACGTAATGCGCTATATAAATGTAACATATTATTATTATTATTAACATTAGATACTATCATATTATTAACATTTTTCTAATATATGTCACACAATCATCAACCAAAAAAGCTGATTTTCTAAAGAAAGCATTAAACTGATATTGATTCCACATAATAATAAGTTGAATATTACAATTTTTATCACTTTATATTTGTTTGTTGTTGCTGTTGTTGTTTTTTTGTGGGGGGTGGAATACTTCAACATTTTACTGTGACATCTGAAGAAGCTATTCTTTCTCTAAGTGGAACAGGTGGCAATAGTTACCCGTCCATGCCATCAGAGGTAAAATGTTTTCATTCCTGGACACAAAATTTCATAAGTATAGAGTTTCATGTTTGTCAGAAAAACAAAATATGTGTTGTCACACCCTCAAAACATTTGGTACAATATTTCACTTACCAAAGGAATGCTCTCAAATGTCAGCCACCTTTTCTGAACATCATGGGCTTATTTTACATCCTATGTGTTGGAAACAGAAATGTTCAGTAACATCTGCAATTCTCTCTCCTTTATTTCTACTTTTCATCTTGCCTTCCTTCACATTTTTGTATTGTTTCATACCTTTGTCAATGTCTGCGAGCCTCTACATACATTTTAATAAACTTCTGCGAGCCTCTTTCGTATCAGATATAATTTCATCCTTCATTTGACTTTCACCATGCATGACCTTACTTGCTAGTACGTTGTTTCGCCCATTCTTTCCTTTGCATCTTCTTTCTCTATCTTTCTACCCCTCCATCTCTTTTTAAGTTCTCTCTTTCTTCCATTTTTGTTTTGTTTTTAACACAATTTATTGTGTCTGGGTGTTTTGCAACAACTCCCTTCTTTATTGCGATCTCTTTAGCTCTATATTTCTTGAATTACTATCTTTCTCTCTTTCTTTCATCACTCTCTCTCTCTCTCTCCATCTTTTATTTCCCTATGTCTGTCTGTCTATCTGTCTTTCTTTCTCTCCATCTCTCTCTCTCCCTCTCTCCCTCTCTCCCTTCATCACTCTCCCTCTTCCTACCCACCTACCTATAGTCTCATGTTTATATTCAATCTTTTGAGTCTTTATTTGGTAGTGGGGCAAACCATGTAACAGAATGGGGTCACGTTGTAAATGGGGTGAATTGGGTCAGAACTTTGTGGTTTAGGGCAACAAACTTGCATTCCATTCAGTTTACTCAAAAACTTTCTCATTTTGCTCTCTCACAGGGGATTTGGGAAGGGATTTACTCTCTCTCTCTCTCTCTCTCTCTCTCTCTTTCTCTTTCCTCCAATTCATGTGCGCTTGAAAACTTTGTCATATCATGAAATATTACTGTCATTCTGCTTATATGCATTTGACTTGTAAAATCTTTTAAAAGAAAAGAAATGTGCAGGTTAGAGTTGTAAACATTGGTGACCATTATTCTGTATATTACCAGTAACGCAGTATTCGTATCAGAGACAAAGTAGAATAATCGTTATCACGCTCCAAAGAGGCACCAAACATTCTGAACCCTGAAAATATAAACAAGTTTGGCTACAAACAGTCAATTACTGAGAATTAATCTTTCTATAAAAAAAAAAAAACACTGTTTGGAAGATTCAAGATTATTTTCAATAAAACTAAAAATTCAGCCTGCTCTAAAATGTATGAAAAAATATGTCCTATTTCAACACAAATTACAAATTTAACCTCTTCTAAAAAACTACAAATGATTGAATGTGGCAATGTAAACGACCATTTTCAACAAATTTAGAAAATCAGCTTCCTCCAAAAGCAAAGAAACACTCTAAATATTGGTGACAATGTGAACAGGCCTGTTGTCTGTACCCACTTTCATTTCGAATAACCCTAGGGTATGATTATCAACTTGACTTTATTGCTACAGTGTCTGGTGAGATGAAAGCAACCATTGATACTAACCAGCTGGAATGTGGACGGAACCCTTCCCTCAGCAACCCTCAATCAGTTCTAACTCCTTTTTTAACTTCGTACAAGTCGTACTGTAGGACCACAAACTATTGAGTGGCTGGGCCTGGGACTCACATAGTATTGATTGAATCACATTAATTTTGCAATTCATGAACATTTACGAGTAAGAATATAGTTATCACTGACAATTCATGACAGTTTATGGTTTAACATATATTTACAAAAAAGAAATGGTCATTGCACAAAGTGTTTAAACTGTTTTGGGGGCTGTTTTTGGTAAGCCCTCCCCCCCCCCCCCCCCAATAAAAAACAACAACAAAAAAAAACTTTTTGTCAACCTTTTTTATGTTTTAGAAGGGGAAAGGGAAAGAAGGCTTTTTGGTAAATAGCGAAACAAGAGCAATACTAAGCTGGTGTAATTGTTTTTCTCCCAAAGAAGAACAATCACTAAATGAGAGGTAAAGAACATTTATATGCCTGACATATCATGCACTTGCGATCTCAAAAGTCAAAATACATCATGTATGCATTTTATTTGTGTTTATTATGGAAATAAATACAAAGAAAGAAAGAAACCTTGACATCTACCGCAACCGCTGTAGACTACCTGCATCTTCATATTCCAATCATAGAGTTATTGCTACCACCATCTTGGTTCAACCACCAAATCTACTTCAGCAGTTTCACTCTTTAACTTTATAGATTTGCATAGGTTTTATAAACAAGCTTTATTGAAAGGCATCCCATCCCCACCCTTCCCTTATCTTGCTGCTTTACACTGTATCACTCTCCAGGCATCAGACGTTCGTTTATAGCCACTCATACATATTCCACCTGATCCATCTTCATCCAATTATTCATAAGACCCCTCTGTTCTTCAACCTCATATCCCCTCCAACCCAAAATAAATAAATAAAAAACACCTAGAAAACAAATCA
This sequence comes from Heliocidaris erythrogramma, assembly GCA_025617745.1. Classification (NCBI taxonomy): domain Eukaryota; kingdom Metazoa; phylum Echinodermata; class Echinoidea; order Camarodonta; family Echinometridae; genus Heliocidaris; species Heliocidaris erythrogramma. The sequence goes on along the minus strand of CM046872.1, from coordinate 8,283,449 downwards.
TGTATTTTCAAGCCTTGGTGCATGCATTATAATAGCAACACCTAAACCCCAAGGCATACTACACAACTCCCAAACAGCCCCTTCACAAGCTTTTACTTATCCCCCCCCCCCGCCCCAGTTACCCCTTTGTATACTGCCTCCTTGCCTCCCCTCACCAACTTGCCTTGAACCCCCTCTCCTCATCTACTGTCCGTTGAGAGCCAGAAGGGCATTACCTCTATGTTAAAGGATATGAGTTAACACCCTTCTGGCGCTCAGCAGACATTGATCATCACAGACCAATTTTATCATTATCATTATTGCTCCCACCCAGACATGCCCCCTTCGTACCCCACATCGTCACAGATCAATTTTATCATTGCCAGTACTGCTCCCCCACAACGTGCCCCTTCATATCCCGAACATATACAATCATCCCAGTTTTCCATCTCATTTTGTCACCCGCCTACCCTCCTCTAGACCTGTCACATATTCATTTCAAACCCACCACCACCAACACCTGTATCCCTTGCACCCTACCACCTCTCCCACACCCCCACCACCACCCTCCCTCTGACGTAAACACCCCCGGTAGGTAACCGGCAATGCATAGTTTATTCAATCATCAGAAGCAAACTTGCCGAATAGGAAGAGGCTTGGAGGGAATTTGCACCTGAGACGGCTAACCCCGGCTTGATGAAAATTTTCAATGTGAACCTCGGCAAAAGTGTGTTGGCATTTGGAAATACATAGAGGAGAGGTGTCCTGTCCATAATACAGCTACACACCCTCGTCAGCAGTACATGGATATTGGAGTAATATTGTACATTCAGAAGGGAGAAGATGCACCTTATGAAGAAGGTCACAAAGAAGCAATGCATAAAGTATGAGCTGAAGCAAGTAGGGCATTCAATGCCCTTTACCTATAAACACTTATTTGTATGAAATATGATACGGTGAAAGTTGCTCCTAGTCACCTTGTACCACTAGCTGAATTCCAAACCTCGACCCTGGACCCAGCACTGTACACAACAGTAACATCATCAGTTTTCCATACAGTACTTTGATTATATCTTTCCCAAAATTGTCCTAATGAAATCCAATTGCCATGAGATCTGACAGATGGCAATCACTAGTTAGGGACAAAATTATGTAAAAGAATAGCACTGAATATTCCTACTCACTATCTTTTCCAACTTATAGGTAACCGACTAACCGTACACTCAATATTTGCTTAGTCAATATTACAAGGTTCTGACATATGACTGTCCAGGCCAGGATTGTCTACATAGGGGGCCCCTCGTTAAAACTGACCTTGCTTCCAGGATTTCAAAGCCAAAGTCATTAACTCTTTGTATGCCACATAAATACTCTTCTATGGTATTTGTGTGTAGAGTCTGTGCCAAATGGCAAAATGGCACAGTAAGGGTTAAGTTTTATCTTTATATTTCTCTCCATTTCTACAGCACTTTAGATTTGAAGTCTGTTACATGGATATCTCCTCCCCTGGCTCCCCTGCTCCCACACCTGCTCCTTCCCTCCTTCATCTCCATCATTCTTCTCTCCTCTTCTCCGCCTCCTTCTTGTTATGTTCTTGTTTGACTCTTTACATTCAGTGTATAATTTCATACATATTTTTTGTTTTGTATTAATATGATCTCTACTTTGCAGGCATGATAGTGGCCTACCAAAAAAAAATCTACATTTCCGGGGTCCAGGGGCGGAGCCCCTGGCGGGGTACACTATTGCTCTTTCATGAGCACATTTAAAGGTGTCTAGAAGGCCTTTTTTTTGGAAATTTTTATATAACTGTAAAGGCAAATCACTGGGTAGTTTCCAACTTACATTAGGTTGGATGGCTTTCCAAGTGCTTTTTCTTGCCCATGTGTTGCCTGATGACCTGAAAACCACCCTTTCCGTAAGTTATGTCACATGCACACCATTCACAAAAGGCTTTTCCTGCCTGATCAGTCTTCCTAATACATTCACTCGCTAATGTCCCGTCCGCTGCCGGCCGCATCATCCAGTCCCACGACCACTTGTCACGTACAGTTGCATCTATTTCTTTCACCTTCGCTTCATCCTTCCTATCTAGAACATTTGGTTTAGCTTTAGATGCCATCTTAGTGTCAAAAATACATTATTCCAATTCCAGGGCCAACATACACGAACTAACAGTTCGGAAAAGACCGATGTCGAGATCGATATCGCCGAGGTACACGTGCACGTACGTACATGTACGATGTAAATCCACATGATGATAGAGCAAGTACAAAACAGCTGAGCCGCGTGCCTGGGCAGGCGGCAGCCGCTGACCTGGGCTGAATATATAGCGTCGCGAGTAAACAAACGCATGCTGTTCCGTTTACGTTTATGTTACGTTGCTATCGATAAAATTCGGCCAAAATAAAATCTACCCCAGTCACCACCTTGCTTCACGTACACGTGTGCACCACACCATGCAATGCTACACAAAACGAATCACTTGCAGGTGAGCCAGCACAAAAAAACAACGCTTACATACAGGTACAACCGACATACGAATCGCCCCAAATCTCATATCAACCACAAATTATTCGACCACAACAAAATTGGTTTTTTTAAACAGGATCGTTTATTACAATCGGGGAAAAATGCCCCAAAATCGAGATCATTGTCAGGAAAAGAAAAAAAATCGGAATTCCGATTTAAATCGGAAGAATATCATGCCTGACTTTGTTACTTTGATCATGATTCATATTTTTATGATTGCTTGCTGTAAGTATATTTATTTGTTCATATTATTTTTTGGGTTTGGACCCCTTTTAAAAACAGCTAGTATTAGCTGACAAGGGTAATCCAACACATGAGTGGAGAATAAATAAATCAAATCAAATCAAAATCCTCCCCTCTTTGCCCCCCCCCCCCAATTTCTCCTCCTTCTCTACCTTCCCCTTCCTCCTCCATACCTCCTATTTCCCCCTCTTCTGTTCCTACTCCTCTTCTACCCCCCCCCCTAATCCCCTCCCCTAATCCCCTCCTCCATATCCTCCGCTCGTTATCCTCCAACCCATCCACCAACCCATCCCCCTCTCCCCTACAACCTCACCACTTCATTCCCTCTCCTCCTCTCAGACATAAAATAGAACATCGAAAAAAAGCAAATTAAGACAGACTGGAGGGAACTCTATCTCTGGAAGAAGATCTCCCACTCCTACATTTGATAGCAATTTGTCTACTTTTCAAAAACAGGTAACATTCTTGTTCTAAGTGGATGTCAGGCCCTAGCTATCTCCACATCTCTCAAATCCCTTCTCAGCATGCCACCCCTGCACTAGCACATCCTCATGTCGAGTGTCTACTGGAGGAAAACGGAAAATGAAATTGTCATTTTATTGTCAAATTTTCTCATCAGACCGAAATTGCTTTGGAAACGAGTGGAGCAATATAAACATGTCGAAAATCCTTGAGATCTTTTGGAGATCAGGCCAGCCTTGATGGTCATATCTTGATTCGTATCTGATGTTTCATTCATTTCAATGCATCATTTATTTGCTCACGATGAAAATATTCAAGGTTTATGCGATGGTTGTCCTCCAAAATTCTCTTCTCATTATAAGTCTTCTTTACAACAATCTTCTTAATCAACATCTAACAAAAGCACCCATCTGAAATAGAATTGCATGATGATGATTCACATTTCATTTCCTAAGTTTTCTTTTCTTGGAGACCATCCAATAAAAAAAAAATACATCGATCTGGCCAGCTGAAAACTAAACAACTTCTCATCATCGCTTCTGAAAGCTGTTAAAAACTCACAAAAGAAAATTCACTTCCAAGGGCAGTGCCTTACCTAAGAATCGTTGGGTGGAGAAAAATAAGTGATTAGCTTTCTGCCTACAAGGTTATAAACTTTCATTTTCATCTTTTTCTTTTCTCCTCTCTTTTCATGACCTAACAGACGACCCACCTCATCTTTCTGCTTTCCAGGCCACTGTTACGTATGCATTGCACGTGCTGCCCCCAGAAGAAGTAAGAGGAGAGGTGATGGGATTGCACGAGATGAAAGGGAAGTCGTTCATTCTTTTGCGGCAATCTCAAAACGTCTCTGTCTCCCGTGGGATTCAGAGAAGAAGTACATGTTTTTGAGAAGCGTGAAGGCAGGGCATATATATAGAGAGAATTGGGTCTCTGACCTGACAGCATTGCATCACTTCAAATTTGTTCCACTTTTTATTATACACCACCCCCTCATGTCCATCCCCTTTCACTTTAAAGGAACTGATTAGAAACAGAAAGGATGAAAAAAATATAAAACTGAATGTTCAACATCAAGCCTATGAAATGTACATTATCCCTTCTTTTATCCTTTTTGAATTATGGAAAATAAAACAACAGAAACACAAGTATTTTCTCGAAAGAAAGAGGAAAATCATCAGTGCCATGAGTATCTTTTAAGACAGGCCAAGAACAGAAAATTGAGGTGAAGCTTACATTTCATGTCAATTTCCTGGAATGAAAAATGAGAGATGGATCGCATAATTTCCACTTGAGTTAGAGAAAGAAAGACATGGAAGCCATGTGATATTTTTTTAGTTTTTCAAAAGGGCCAGCAGACAACGAATTAACATGTGTATACTGGCCAAGGGTGATTAACAACTCTGGAAGCTGCCTAATTTTAATTGCATTCTGATGTCAGCAGGGAACATATTACTCAGCGCCTGCTTAAAGGTGGTGTCATCCATTTTAAAGACACACAGAGCAGATTTTTCTCAAAGTATGGACAAACACTCATAACTAGTTATAAAAGTAGACTTCTCACCAAGCCAGACAGCAAAGCAATGTGATTTTGTAGCTTGAAATTTCACGGAAAACAAAATATTGGGCATTTCTCATAACACTTTAACATATTCAGCTATCTGTACATTCACTCACTGAAGGTAATGTGGGATACATGTATTAAAATAAGATATGACATATTTATGTTTAGAAACACCTTGATGAAAATAAGATTAGGAAGAATTCAAAAGAATAGTGCAGAAATCACCTCAAAACAATTTAAAAACTTGTGCACCAGATTTAATTTGGAGTCTGCACTCTGCTCTCCAACATTAAAAGTATATACCATACATAATTTTTTTGATTATTTTCCCTTCAATACTGAGATTCTTTCTTCTACAAATTGCTTTATTGGACAAGATCTGTCATTTACTTCAGTGATTTAAAAATTGGCACCCTGCTCAAAAGGCTGCCATCACTTTTACCGGCAAGGCTGGAGATAAGATTGGGTATAAGGCTGGAGATAAGATTGGGTATATTAAAGGTGCACCTGTATACATTCAATCTTGTTTATTACATATAGGGTTCTAGACTAATTTGTATGATGATACCTTTGTAGTAGGCGGCAGAACTAATTTTGAGACGATATTGAGTAACAAACATTGAGAGAAATCAGCAGTGGAGATGTGGGGGTGGGAGTAAGGAGCATCTTGGCCTCCTAACTACAATTAAACACAAGCATATTCATTACAGGATTGATAGGGCTCTAGACAAACTTTTTGTCCTGGGGTACATCGCAAAATACTGTCCGGGGATCTGCGCAAACAACAAATTTGCCAAATTTTTTAATCATTGGGGGGGGGTCAGAAGTGATCTTTTTTTTTGGGGGGGGGGTGTACTAAAGCCCTGTAAGTATTGTGTCTTGATTAATTGAATTGTGCATGCATTTATCAAAATTGATTTAATATATGAATACTTCAACATTCTATTCTATCTAAAAAAGCTGGCATCGTACTTTTAATAAATGTGAGCACGCATAGAGGTGATATACATTCTAAATATACAAACCATTTGTATATATTTATATCCCAATTTTCACTTACTTAAAGTTTTTAAAAAGATTAGAGAGTTGAGTGGAGGGGAGGGTTTACATATCAAACGAATAAAGGATTAGAATTTTCTTTTGTGCAGCTGCATGAGCACTGCAAAATATATTGCTCCTTTATCACGAGCAACATCGAAATGTTTTTTATCAAAATATCTTTCAGTTGATTAATTTTCAGCCTTGAATGTCTCTGGCATATATATAAAATATTCATTGCTCGCTGGATGCCTATACAATCATCTTAGCATTGACATCTGCATTTACATCAAAGAACATTATAACAGCGCATTGTTACAGACGCATGAAATGTTGCAGTGTGCATGCAAACCAAGGTCTATCATCAAACTTCTATGCATGGCTAATAAGAAGGATCGAGAGGTGTTCACATTAGAATTAAATCTAGTTTTAAACACGATTATCTTAGCAATGACATCTGCATTGTATGAAAGAACGTTATTTAATATGTATGAAATGTTGCAGAACGCATACTATACACTTATCGAGGACGAATTCAATGCACGGCTAAGTGTGTTTACATCAAAATCAAATGGTGTACTAAAAAGTTGGTTCACACAGACATCTTAACGACAACTTAAGATAGTTTTATATGATATTGCTGCCGTTACAAATGCAATTGGCTATACATCTAGCCATGGGAAAGTATATTCCATATCGTTAAAGAGTAACAACTATTCTATAATGTATCTATCGCACGCTCTCTCTCTCTCTCTCTCTATCTCTAAAAAGAGGGACGGGTAAGGGATGGGTGATTGATCTTGTCGTGATCACTGTCAAAATTTCCACTGCCCATTCTTCTACTAGGCTACACTTGTGCATCAATCGACTAAAACGTTTGATTTTCAACACACGAATAGATCTGACTCAGCTCTTTTCTACAAAGACAGAGCGAAGAGAATGAATGTGTGCAATCACCTAGAACTACTGAATAAAACATGGTATCTCGTTCATAAATGTGATAAAGTCTTATTTCAGAATGCACAAGTACATACATCTCATCAAGTAATCCCCTATTTTTGAATTTGAGCTAATAAAGATGTGCAATCGCCTATGGAATTACAGCATGAAGCAATGTACACCGCTGTCTCTCATTCACAAACGTGAACATGCCTTATTGAGATGGGCATGGAGGTAATCAAATGCATGAGTACATGTCTCAACGAGCAACAAATGTGTGCAACCACCTAGAATTACAGCATAAAATATGGTATAACACAGTTTGTCGTCATAAGTACAAGTTTACCACATGATCCACATCCCATCGAAATGCGTGTTCGTCTTAAGTAATACACATTTCAATGTAATGTCGGTGAACTTGTTCTTATGACAGTTTCGTGAAAACACTACCTTGAATACTCATGTGAACACATCCTATTGGAAAAAGCCATAGAAGTAATCAAATGCATGGGTACATACATAATCAAGTAATCCCCTATTTCTGATTCGAGTATGCTTCACTGCCTGCACACTGAGTAATCTTTTTGATGCAACTTATTTATTCAGCTTGACTTCACTGCATAATTTGACATGCTAATTGTGTCTGTACTTTGCCGCATACAACAAGGTAAATCTTACAAACACTTTGAGGACATTGCATTACAAGGAACCTTATGCTCTAAAGTTATTCAATATTTCTTTCCATAAGCAAAAAAAATACATATCCCCCAACCCCCCTTCTTCCCCACCTGCCCAAAAAAAGTTTATAGGCTAATTAAGTGAATCCATTTATCTGCCCAATAATAAATTATGCTTACAAGAGCAAAAGTGAAATTTATTCCTTCGAAACTGCTTGAAACATCAACGTAACAAGATTTTACAAATTGCTTTCCTGAAATGACATTAGCCCTGGGCCAAGCGGGCAAGTGATTACCTGTACAACATACCACATGGAAGATAATGCATGGTGCTATGTCTACAGCTAAATGTCAAACAATACATAATGCATGGCAGGCCCAACATGTTTATATATAGTCCGGTAAGCTAATCAACTTCTTGCATCGTGATTCATTAGCGATCCACGGTTAATTAGGCATTTTCTTCATCAAGTCTTCTATTCTGTAGTTTACAGCGACTGATCGACTAAATTTATTTTGAATTGTAGGCTTTGTTTTTCAGGGTTACAGCTTACACCATGGTGTAACCCTAAAAAACTAAACCTACAATTCAGTTTCTCCACCATGAAAAGTATCGCCGATAATTCACGAAATTTATTTGATCTGTAAGTTTGGAGTTCCACCTGGCATCCTGTACATCTAAAATATCTGCTTTAAATATTTACTTCAGTAAAGAAATTTGGAAGTTAATTTTTAAAAATATCGGAATAGCACTATAAACGAAGGTAAATGCAACTTGGGAATCGACTGGTCCAAGCACTTCTCCTCAAACGGACTCTTACTTCAAGTCGACTTTTGTGCTGTAACGATACCAAAAAAAATCCTTCATAGGCTCTTTATAGCATCCACCATTTGAATGTTGTTGAGGATGAAAAAACACTTCATAGACTATTGAAGTAAGTGAATGTATTGAGATATACATGTACATAAAAAATATAGAGAGTTTGAGTGAGCACTTCAATATACCTTTCAGATATCGTATCCACAAATCTGATTTAATATACTGATTCATATTCCATACTTTAGTTTACTGGTAATGTAAATAAAAGGGAATGTAGAGATAAGGCAAAAATATACAAAGGTTTATGAGAACCAACAACACACCTACTCCTTCATTCGAGTATACATATTTGATCACAGTCTTCAGTTGTAGTCTTGAAATACATAAGCCAAATAATCTACTTTTTATATTTATCAGATAATTCATTATATACATGTATGTTCTCCTTGAGTGTCACCTGACAATGAGACTGGCCAAAAAATAAAATGAATTTTGACTGCTGGAGATGAAAGAAAACTCAAGGAGATGATCAAAGAAAACAGCCTTGATAAGAGACTAGACAGACAGCCAATGGATAATTGATCGAGGGGACTCTTAACAAAACATAGAGTCGCTAAATATTTGACGAGAGGCAGCTAACATTAAAACCATCTCACGTACCTACAAATACCCGGGCATGGCCAATCATGTATTAAAAGCGTTGCACACATTGAATTGTATCTTTCACGACATTAGCATAAAATGTTGGTGCTGAACATGGCGAAACAAGGCGAAACAAAACGATGTAAATTCATCTTATTTTGAGAGCTGCTTTTTAATTAAGCCAACTTGACATGTCTATCATGTTCACTATGAGAAATTCTCTTTTTGTTCATCCAAGCTCTTGCAGGATTTTTCTCTTTTTCTTTTTACAGAAAATGGTAAGAATTTCTCAGGGGATATCTTTATATTCATTTCTTTCCAGAGCTCTTTAATAACAAGATGAATTTCTACCTGTTTGGTGATCTGTGTTTGGTGATCTGTTTCTGTGTAATCTTAAATTCATTTTTGTAAAATTGAGAGTTCATCAATTGGAATTCAAAACTGATTGACTCAAATCATTCAATAATTTGCAAAATAGACGAGTGCTGAACTAATGAATAACTCAGAACCAGCGAACATCTGCAAATAATATCTTCAAAAGTTCAAACTCTACTAAAGTGAATACTCATAGCATAATATATGAGACAGTGTCTGAAGTATAATACAAAGGTTACAGCTAAAATGAAAGTGCAGAATACTGAATGTACTTTAGTACCGTTATCTTGAGAAAATATTATGTCTATGTCCCCATTGTATAAACATTCCCCTTTTTTTAACCCTTACTGTTCCAAGGGGTTTAGCTCTCTTCAAAATTTTACCAAAATGTGATCAATGCTTGCTTTTCAAATGTCTGCACTTCGTTAACCATCCATTATTTCACAAAATATTGTGTACAAAACTTGTAGGAAAATTATTACCATTTCTTATGATACAACACATTATTACTTTACCCAATTTTATGCATAAGAATTATTGAAAATTACATTTAAGTTTCTGTTTTGTCCATTATTTTGGGGTTTCTTATTTGTTTTTTATTGTTTAATGTTGAAAAGGATAATATCTTTTTAAACATCTGCAATTTTCTCTGACAATTTCTTTGGTAGCATATATTCATAATCATATATTTAGAATGCTAGCTTTATTCTCACAATGTTAATAAACATTGACCACCATACAACTTTCCTGTGGTCGAGCAATTGGTGAATGAAAATGACAAGTCTATCTGTCACATATAAGTGACATTGGCACTGAAAGAGTTAACAATGCTGGCTAATCTCATTCACATTTTTAAAAGATTTTAAGGTCAGACAGATACAATTAACAAAAAAAAATCTTACTCGATAAATAACTCTATATAGAATATTTATGTGGAAAAACTGTTACTTCATTATAAAAACATGCGTTCCTTGTATGAAAATCCTCTTAGTTATCATAATTTTAAAGCCATGGACAATGGTGAACATCTTTCATATATCATCATTTATTTAGAATAAAGTTGATTTCCTCAAAATCTCAAACTATTATTGAAAGTAGACACACAGGATTACAGACATCTCATTTCTTGGGGCATATGCATTTTGTTATTTCTTTCTGACATCTAATCCCTAATGAATTGCATTTCTAAAGAACATTCGTTGACTTTTCTGGCAGAGATTGAGCTACAGAAAAAAAAAAGAAATACGCTTTACACTGTGCCAATTCAGTCTGTACTAATGACAATCCATTTTTTACAGAAAATTTGATGGAAAAACTTCTCATGTTAAAATTCAACAAATTGTCACCAGTACTCTACATCTGATTCTTGTAACACAAGACCTGACAATAATTGATTTAAATGTCCTAAAAATCTTTTGTATCTCCCCAGACAATTGTTTCTCAATGTAATTTCACCATGATTGACACAGAGGAACTTTTGATTGATTTTCTTTTTACCACTCATTGTTACAACAGGGGGTCCATCTCAAAAGAAACACCAGGCAACATAAAGCATGCATGAAGGCCAGGAACAATGGTGCCAGAGTCAGAGTAAACAAATGAAGAGTGAGCCTGTTCATGTTATGTGACATGGACAACTTCTAAACTACAATTTACTTTAAAAACATTGAGGAAAGCTTTGTTAGGGACTATGGAAATAAAGGGAAAACATTATGCTCATTTACAATATGACTCCTTCACCTGCATGTTGTTGTTGTTTTTCTTTTACTCTACTATCAACTGTTATTCAAATTGCAGAGTTTAAAATTATTAGTAATGCAAATTCCAATAGAAGAAACAAAAATCTGACAAATTATTAAACATGTTAAAGGGGTTGTGTATGTCAGACAAGGGTTAAAATATTCACGATATGATACACAAAATCCCTGAACAGGACACAAATGTTAGAATGCCAGAAAAGTGTAATTGGTATTGATTTAGGCAAATCTGCAATTTAAATCAACAGAACAAAATTGCAAGGCAATAATTAATTTCAAGGATGAGGTTCCATCCACAGTTATTGAGCAATTGTTTCGTTTTTTTCAATTAAATGGTAAATTGGTGTTCTTTTGTTTACAATTTCCCTACCAATTTCCTCAAAAGGAACACAATTACAGGTATGAATCCATGACTGTCAAGGACAGACTGTGCTATCAAAACAGAAGGAAAAAAACTTGAGGGCAAATTTATTGATGCTTCTCTTCCACCTCTTTGCTTCCATGATGAACTTCCGCACAATCACAACAGCAGCACACCAATTTGTATTCAAGTCTGAAGTTTGCTGCTTTCAGCAGGCAATATTTTGCTTTGTAAAAAGCACAATTGTCGGTACTATTAGTGACCCAAAAAATGAAGTGATTCCAGGCTTGACTGTCAAGTTGTCAATCTTGGTGTCAAATTTGAAAGCAAAGCTGTATGTAATAACATTGATTCAATTGAATTTACAAAATATTTACCTAACAAGAGAAACCACAAATTCCTGACATGGCCGGTACATGTACACCTGGTTTTTTAAACAGGGGAAGTGTACTATTTCATTAATTTTCGTAGACATATTATCTGAATGTTTTGCACGATAATATTCTAAGCAGGTTTGACAGTTTTTCATTCACAATTTAAATCAGGAATTGAAACCAAACCCAGATTAAAGGTACACAACCATTAATGTCCAATCACAAGAAATTCCAGATCACTATGTGTGTGTGAGTTATTAGATGAATCCTCTCCATTTACACAGGTAACACGAACACAGCCACTTTATGCAAACAAATATATGAAATTTCTTGTCAGGTTATAACATAAGATTCATCGTTCCAGATTTACATTCATTTTGAAAATAAATATTCATGAAAAGTCTGATACAAGTCATAACTCATTGTACATTGTAAAGCCTTGCCTCTATTTCCCTTTTACTTCTCAAATAAGCATAACATTCGTATTCCTTTTTCTGTCTTTTTTTCTAAAGACATCACACTTTCATCCTACCTCGTATTCATCCTCCTCCAACGCGATTCTGACTCGCTTCTCATTGGAAATCACCACGCTCATCTTGCGTTAAATCCTTTTCTTAAATCCACCAAGATCCCACACCACATATATGTCCACGAAGATGATCCGATTTATATAATCCAAGAGATTAGATGATTTAATCCGAGGTGTAACAGAGATTATTTAAAGCTTGCTGAGATGGTATTTAAACTAGACTAGGAGGCAGGAACATGAGATTCCTTATGAAAAGGTATACAGATACAGAGAAGATGTGTGCTGGAGTCAGTGATCCTTTTCTCAGACGAGATGCATGCGACAGCATATGGGTTCAAAAGGAAGAGATGGGATATGTTATCCAGCATGTATTAATCCAGGTGGATGGATAGGTTACATGTAGATGAGGCTTGTTGGATAATCCATGGTAAAGGCTTAATCCCAATCGGGAAGCGTTTTCCAGGATGGATGTCCGTCTACGTCGTCGTCGGTGAGATGCAGCACGAATTCCACACTGGTGTTGGGTTGAGACTGCTGGCTGAGCTGCTCAGACTCAAAAGGCGTGTCTACCAAAACACACACACACCACACAGAGCTCACATGCTTCAGTGTGTACACACAGCACATAGGCATACACACTGCTCTCTTTCTCTCTCTCTCGCTCTCTCTCTCTCTCTCTTTCTCTTTCTCTCTCTCATTTGTATCTTACAAGGTAAGCCAACACTGTAGGGGCGCTCAATGCAGGCTGCTAGCTTCAATCCAAACAAGCACAGCATGGGTTAGTAGGTTCAGTTGGTTGGTGTGGGCGCTCGCAGGCAGATGGGCGCGGACGCTAGATGAAAATCTTGCAGCGCTGTGTTGCTTGCAATTTCGCACTTTAGGATGTAAGCACATGCGTGCAACATGGAGCAAAATAAGGAGCAATCAAGAAAGGGATGGTGGAAGGGTACAGTCTAAGGGTACAGTCTAAGGGTACAGTCTAAGGGTACAGTGTGCAACATGGAGCAAAATAAGGAGCAATCAAGAAAGGGATGGTGGAAGGGTACAGTGGAAGGGTACAGTGGGGTAAATCATGGGAAACACTGGGGCTTGGGGAAACAGGGGGGGGGGCCAAACACGTTAGTTCACCATGTAACAAAATCAGACAGGAAAACGGACGGGGGAGTTGGAAATCAGGAAGGGGTGATGGGAGAGGGGGTAAAGTAGAGTAAAGAGTAACAAAGTGAGAGAGATGGGCTGAAAGCTCTAATGGAGACATTGGGAACTGCAAGTATTAATTCCTTTAACTTTTTAGTAATCATCATCATTATCAACTCGTTAACATTTCATGGTTGTGAGGTCATTGACTCATACATTTGTCTTACAATGTAAGAAAACAACATTAAGATTTTTGAAAAATGATCAACATTTATATAGCAAAAAATCATTAATTTTCAATGAGAAGTCCATTCAGACAACAGGATGAAAAACTCTTAAGTCATAGGTATTCCCAAACTCGAACTTTTTTCAAGGCAATTCCATGCTATTGTCACAAAGCATAAAATATTGCTTCTTATCACCTTTCGGACCTATTCTTTAACATGTATTTTTAAAAGTTATAACCTCAAAAAACAGTTCCACCATGAAGCTGGAGGGCTCCTACTCCTACTCCTACTCCTACTCCTACTCCTACTCCTACTCCTACTCCTACTCCTACTCCTACTCCTACTCCTACTCCTACTCCTACTCCTACTCCTACTCCTACTCCTACTCCTACTCCTACTCCTACTCCTACTCCTACTCCTACTCCTACTCCTACTCCTACTCCTACTCCTACTCCTACTCCTACTCCTACTCCTACTCCTACTCCTACTCCTACTCCTACTCCTACTCCTACTCCTACTCCTACTCCTATTCCTATTCACTTCTGCGACAGACCTACAGGTCTTACGTAAAGCTTGAGACCCCTCCCCCCAAAAAAACATCTTAAGTTCCGCCCAGCAAGGAAAAGTAATCATCATACACAAAGCATCCGAAAGAAGACAGGCATTTTTCCGATCTCTTGCAGAAAACTCCTGGTGTACCGTCAAATTCTGCTGGTGTGTGAGAAATTTAGGCCTACACGCATTAATTCAATTCCAGCAAGTCAGAGTATGCGAGCTATGCCGCAATGCACATGGATACTGGTGACTCTGTCCCTTTAAAGCACTGGGGAAGGGATTACATGGAAAAGAGAGAATGTTGCAGCAAACCTGGAGGATAAAATGCAATGGGGAGATGCAGACTCATTAACAGAGAAGGAGAAGGAAGAGACACATTATCTGTTTGGAGCCAGAAGGGCGTTAACTCACATCTTTTGTACAGAGTAAATGCCCTTCTGGCTCCAACCAGACGATATCATCTACCGAGGGCCAGAAGGGCATTAACTCATATACTTCAAATCGAGTTAACGCCCTTCTGGCTCTCAACAAACTGTACAGCCGAGACAACATCTGGACCGGGTAGATTGAGAGAAATTTGGGTTTATTGCTAAATGGGTGATTGGGGTGGCCAGCCCGAGAAGCAGGCATGTCGCCGTGAATACCAAATGAATTGACAGATGCAGGTACATGTCTTCTATTTAAGTTATTGCATGAGCCCCAGCACTGCATCAGGTTGTTATCATTCCACAGAAACATCCTACCTTTGAATTTCATTGAAAACAGACAGTTTTCTTTTAAAATTCACTAGATGTAATGTCTGCTTTCAAATATTCTATCCCTTTAACAGAAATCATGCCCCAAAAAGATCAAAATAAGCAACAATTTCATAATCATACAAATATTCTATGTATTTTATACTACTCCTGTTTAATAAATTAGTTTAAATTATTTTTGAGGAACATCTACCCTGCAAATCTATTCAGAACTATAGAGAATCTTATCATGTTGCACTGAATTAAATCCGTCTGGCTTTCTGTGGACAACATTCATTTCATAAAGCAGTATAATTTCACAAAGCAATAGAAGCTCTGCACAGTCAAATTTCACAGTGGAGAGTAAGCTACCGGGTTTGAGCAATGAATCTACAAAATCTATTACATGGCAAGATAAAAAGCAAATACAGTACATTTGCGACCATTATAAAGTTATAATGTAAGTCCACCATGCCTGTAATATGTTATCAACCCACGCATATCCTTATGTATACACCACACATTAACAAACATGCTGCCCAACCCTAGACTGAACATATTTACTCATCTTCTTTCAACTAATCAAACGCAAGCTGATATTGGCCAGCCAGGCATGCAGTAGTCTTACCCTGCATGCAAGGCCTCCCGCCATTGGTCGGTCAACAAGAAATGAGTCATTCATGGGAATTCTACCTACTCTCGTTCTCCCAGCATGTACAATACATGTCTGGGTTTTCCAAAACTTGATTTTTTTTTATTTTTCTTTTTTCAAGGTTTTAACAATTATCCTTGAGGCTGGAATAAATCACAAACCAACCCAGTCTTCTTCACAACACAAACAATCTTGTATTATGATGGAGTGAGCTAGAAGTTATATTTCAATGCATTCATGACCCTTGAAGAAATAGGTCTTTTAATCAAGGATGTTCTTTACACAGGAAATCTGGCCGTGAAAATGATTGAAGTCTTAATATATAAGTACTCATTTCTTTTTACATTTTTCCGAATGCTGCTGTAGGCCTAGAAGCATGTGGAGAACTACAAATTGTAACCAAGCAAACATTTTGTTACCAAATGCCCAATATGGCTCTGTTCTTGATCGATAAAGAAGTCATGAAACACTCCCTAAAAGAAATAATAAATCAATTTACAAAAAACTGCATTTCACAGCTTAGAGAAAGAAATTGAGCACTACCAACCCAACCCCCCCCCCCCCAACCCCCGTCCACCTTTTTCAATGAATTGCAAATTATATCTCATCCTTCTTCAAATATGTAACTTCAATCCTACATTTTCTAATATTATCTAATATTTTGCAAAAGTGTTCCTTTTTAATACTGGCCTTACTTACACTACAGTAACATCATTATTGGCAATTCTGGACATAAACACACAAAAAATAAAAACATACAGGTCTATAAACTGGATTCATTAATCCACATTCACATTTCTGTCTGACCTACATAACCAATGCCGTACATAAAGTGGATAAATCGTACATTTCGTAATTAAGACTGGCCAATTAACTGGAAAAAGGGCTGAATCGTTGGGTACACTCTCCATTCGCCCTTCCCTCGCTACATTTTCAACTGCATCATTTACCTTTTCCCTCAAACTGTCATCTAAATGATCTCCTAGAGAGCATCGGAGTATCCGATATAAATGCCTGCTGTTCGGTTTAATGAATTCTAGACATACCGACCAGACATAGCAGATGCCTTTGAAGGTTTATTTCAAGTTCATTTTCATTATTAAGTTCAATTCTAGACATACCATATAGAGGCACTGCACATAGCTTGACTGTTCATTTCAAGTTCATTTCATCATGACATGTACATTAATAAATGTTACAAATTTCAAGACATTACATAGCTTAAGTGTTCATTTCATCATGACATTAATGAATGTTAACATTTCAATAAATGCCTTGAAGATTATTCCAACTTTTCATTTAAAGTTGCTACCTTCGAATTTGTAAAATGTTCCATGTAGAACTACATATTTTGTACTGGCAATACTTAATCATATATTTGTTGGCTTTTTGTTACTATTTGTTATAGCAACAAATATCACATATTTGTTATTTGTTGCTATTTGTTGGCTCCATGTATACATGCACTTACAATTTGTCATGCCAAAATTCAATGTCTCTTGAATATGTTTGTCATAAATGAATTCATTAATTAAATAATTGTTTCTTGAACATTTTGGTAATAAATGAATTAATTAATAATTAATGAAGGATTATATTATATTTAACTGTAATATAAGTGAACAATTCAACCTCTAGGTTGCAATTTCTAATCAAACACACTCATTTTACAGCAGTGTTGTAGCCTTGCACTAAACATTAGAGGCAATACAGATGTATTTTTCCACACATCCAAAGTATATCTCAAAGCATGCCAATTACGAAATACAAAAATAAATTTGTAAAATTGGGTGTATCTGAATAACAATGATACATTATTAATGCAATGATAACAATATGAAAATGAGCATGATTGGATATTTATGTATTTGTAAATGTATGTGGTTAACGCAAGTCAATAGAACCCTGAATTATTTATTACATTCTGTCTGGGTGTTAAAGCGATCTAGACAAGATGTGACCTATGGCTAAGAAGTAAAACTAACACGATGAAGCAAACAGGTCATCCCTTTACAAACTATAAAATGGCAAATACATCAATGTCTCTGTGTGTGCATGGTTTATCATTACAAACAGGTGATCAAATACAGACCAATTAATCATCGTTGAACGACCCTTCAGATGGAGTGTGTTCAAAACTTAACAACGCTTTTGTTCCCCTTTTTGCAGTTTACATGCATGCATATTGCTCATTAACAAAAAAATAATTCCTTTAAAAAGCCCATATACAAGGATGACTCTTTCAAATAAAGAATAATCAATTCTCTTGGAATATGTTCCCATTTGGACGTGAAACTTTAATTTCTTTTAAAGACCTCAGCCTGACCCAAAACAACCATATCTTGACGTAAAGCTTAGTAAACAAAGAATATAATTACCCTGGGTATTCATAAATTTTCGTCTCCGTTTATCCATAAAAAATAAAAAAGATAATTTTTTTTGGTCCGCCCCCTCCCTATGGCGTAACAACAGAGGAAACTGCAGGGGGTCGCTAGACGTGTGACGACATGTCATGTATACAGCTCCGAGTGCGTCTACACGATATGTCGTCATCAAATTTTCACCCCCCGCAAAGTAGCGTTCCTCAGAGACGGGGCCCTCGTCAGAAAAACCACCGGGGCTCAACATTCGGGACGCTGTTACTCATTCCACAGGAAACGGAATCTCATGAAGTTGGTTTCAATTTGTTCAGAAAATATATAGCTCCCCGTGGATGAATAAAGGGTATATTTCAAAATTTGGTCAGGCTGAGGTCTTTAAAGCTTGTACCTAACACATCCTAAATAGACCTATTCCTATTTACACCCCTTTTGTTAGGTTGATGTGTTTCAATACTTTCTTATACCTTTTTTAATCATCTCTATTTGAACATTTTTCCTTTTTCAGTTAACTGTCCTTTTGTGCTTATTTAAGTTATCGTAGAAAATGGAAAACATATGCCTGAAATGGGGATTTATCAAATACAACAGTCTTATATGACATGTTCCTACAGGTCATTAGGGTAACATACGACTGTCGCTTGTATTAGCATAAAAACCATTAACCTGCATCTCACCATTAATATTATATACTTCCAATAATCATCATCGCATAATATGAATTATATGTCATTAAGTACTCCCCCCCCCCCCCCCCCCCCCCCATGAAGTAACCTTTGACATTTCTAAGTCAACTTTTTTCAGGACAACAAACAATGGCTGTAGTAATATTTAATGTGACTCAGACAACGGTTGTAATTTGTATTAATACTACTTCCAAAGTCAAGACTCAAAGTCCAATTAAACAGCTGAATGGGTCGAGCAATACGTTATCATGCTCTTCCCGCATGTGGATATGATTACAGTATGAACATCTGTTAAAAGGAGGGAAAAAAATCATTCCAATAACACACACTTAGAATGGTCCATTATGTCTTGTGAAAGGCATTGTGTAGACATTACTTCATTTCAAATGCTATTATTTCTATGTCATATAGATCTGCAATTGCTGTAAAATGTTACTTTACACTATTTTGCCAGGGCTTCCTGTGCATTCATTATAAAAAGGAAATTATTTGTACAGTGTCTCCCACATGCAACTGCAATATTCCATTGAAAAAGGATTTTACCAGGATTTATCAGTCCATATTACTAAACTACAAAAGTTCTCGTGAAATTAGCTGTCACACATACATGGCTACAGACGTTGATCAGAATATTTTCACTTTCGATATGCAAACTACAAACTAAATAACTTCTAAAGAACATCAAAAACTTTTTTGTAGTCTGGCCATAGTACAGACTATATATTTCATGGGTCATTTAAGGTCATCTAATGTCATCTAATGTAACAGAGGCGTGGGCAGGAAGTTCTTTTGAACAGGAGAACAGAATGTTGCTCTGTTTGTTGTGCAACCAACATGAAATTGAGCCGAGATGTACATGTAGGGCTAGGTATATTGGAATGGTATGAAATGATGCGTGAATGAGAGATTTATTGGCTGCGTGGGAGTAGGATAGGGCCCCATTAGCTTGGTGACAACTTGCCAAGAGATGGGGGTGGGACAAATAGGAACAAGGCCCCATTCACACTCCCAAAATACACATGCTCTTGGCCTGATCAGATGCAATAAGATATATCTGTTTCAGAGGTGAGCATCAATACATGAATCTGAGTAAAGGCTCTTTCAGACATGAGGCAGTTAAACTGGTTCAAAAAACAGCAGTGGCAAAATAAAATGGGATATTAAGGAAAGTGTGATTCAACAGTAAGTAGGGCCTACGTTTGTCATACACAGATTGCGTAATACATACTCTCAACCGAACATGTTTATGCTCAGTAGGGCCCAACATTGTACACATCCTGATCAAGATACGGCGGCCATTGCTTGGCATACATGTGCCTAGTTACACATTTTTACTCCTGCTGCAGTTTTTGCTTTGCCGTGTCTGAACAGGGCTCTTCAAAGAGCGCTCATGCGTTTAATTTCTTGTGTGAACATGGTCTAAGAAACATAATGTTCTTTCAAGGAGAAAGAATCCAGTTTGTGATAACATGTATTTAGAATGTCTGGAGTCAAGTTTGCTGTCTACAGCCAAAGCTAATTGCAGTCTGATACCCTCATCATACTTCACTCCAAGCCAAACTTTTCATCCTTCTTTCTTCTTTTCTATCTCTCTTTCCTTTGTTTTTCTTCTTTCTTCCTTTCTTTCTATCTTTTCTCAAGTTATTCTTTGTTGTTCATTCTATTTTCTACTCTCTTCCCTTTCTATCATTCCTTATGCTCTCATTATGTTATTCTTCATTTTTATCCTATCATTTCTTCTTTCTATCTTCCTTATGTTACTAATCTTCAGAATCTTGCCCACTGGAGGTAATGTATCTCTTTGGTAAATCTATTGTCAGTCTGGTATTGATCTCATACCTCACCAGTGTGACTCTGGTATGAAAACTGGGGAGCGTTTCATCAAGTGTTTTGTCAGTGATTTTTACCGACAAATTTGCTCTCAGCCAATCAGATGCAAGGATTTCAGTAGCTTATAACAGTTGTCGGTAAACATCACTGACAAAACGCTTAATGAAACGCTCCCCAGAACTGTATAGGTCTTCAATATTGCCCAATATCCTAAAAGACCATCTCATAAACACAAAACAGAAAAAAAAAAAATCAATATGTAAACGATCATAACCTTCAGTCATCAGCTCACTCTCAATTATTCATAAGACATATTATATCCGCCTCACTCAAACCACAGCATACTATGAATAAACAACGTTTTCTATTACGTTTCACAGCCCACATGATAGTAGGGTGTGCTTAATATACTAGCGTTTCATTTTAAGTACACCTACATCACCACATCTGTTTAGACTTGACTTGAGATAGTAGGCTATCCAAAATTACCTAGACTATACAGCTAATATCAGAAACATGTGTGGGCATATAAATTCATGATGACTTTGGTATTATAGTGTCATCAGTATGCTTATTTAACCCATTGATCACTGAATGCTCAATATTCCCACTGACCTAACAGAAGAATTACCTGGTTCCCATAGGCAATAGCTTAAAATCCCCTACACATAACTTCTTCATTCACAGTAGAACTTTGCACAATATTTCTAAAATGTTGGAAAAATGTAATGGAAAGTTTTCTGCAAAATGAATATCATTTTTCATTTTGTGTGATAAGGGATGGTTCTAATTTCTTTATTTCTTTTGTTGTATGCTGTTTACGATTTTATCTCCTTTTCCTTTCATTTCATTTTCATATCAACTCAATAGTCTACTATCCTAAATAATACACTTTTGTTTTTCAAACAATCCAAGCATACACCACACACTGAAGTCATTAATACAAATCACTTGTCAGTTTAAGCGACTCACATACTAGACCCTGGAGACAGACGGTATAATATCATGACATGATCATCAAATAAGTCCTCCATTTCCAGTTTGAATTAGGTTAAATATGCTGCCCGTAAGAAATATAGACATTGTGACTAAGAAAAAGCCCAAATCATAAAACTTGGGGCATGGAGAAAGCGTGAGTCTGAATTAAGACTGTTATGCATTTCAATTATGATGAGACTAACATTAAAGTGACAGTAAACTAAGCTCCTAAATAGCGCCCTCTTTTAACAGGATTTGAAAAGTGTCTGTGCATCTCATTTTCCCATCATGCCCCATTCTAGTTTTGCAGAAGCTTAGAATGTACCTGCAGGTAATTTTCCACATTTGCCAAGTCATAAATATTAGTTTGAAAAATGAAATATGCCTATTATCCAAAAAATTGTTTGCCAAAAATCAAAATTAAATGGAATTAATTTTCAAATTATAATTTTAATATTGCAATCACTTTAAGATGGTGCCGTTCAAGTTTTACCAACTTAAAGGCCAAGTCCACCCTAACAAAAAGTTGATTTGAATAAATAGAGAAAAATCCAACAAGCATAACACTGAAAATTTCATCAAAATAGGATGTAAAATAAGAGAGTTATGGTATTTTAAAGTTTCGCTTAATTTCGCAAAACAGTTGTATGCACATCCTGCTCAGTATGCAAATGAGGGAACCAGTGACGTCACCCACTCACTATTTCTTTTATATTTTATTACATGAAATACGAAATATTTTAATTTTTCCTTGTTATAATGTGAAACAAGGTTTGATTCCTCGCTGAACATGTGTAATTGCCATTGTTGCAACCTATACACAATTCAATGAGAGCTTCCTAAATTGTGAAATCTGCAGAAATTAAAATATTTTATATTTCACATAATAAAATACAAAAGAAATAGTGAGTGGGTGACGTCACTG
The DNA here is from genome assembly GCA_025617745.1 of Heliocidaris erythrogramma. Taxonomy (NCBI): domain Eukaryota; kingdom Metazoa; phylum Echinodermata; class Echinoidea; order Camarodonta; family Echinometridae; genus Heliocidaris; species Heliocidaris erythrogramma. Next base: position 8,261,055 of record CM046872.1, on the reverse strand, counting down.
GTTCCCTCATTTCCATACTGAGCAGGATGTGCATATAACTGTTTTGCGAAATTTAGAAAAAGTTTAAAATACCACAACTTTCTTATTTTACATCCTATTTTGATGAAATTTTCAGTGTTATGCTTGTTGGATTTTTCTCTATTTATTCAAATCAACTTTTTGTTAGGGTGGACCCGTTCAAGTTTGGCCTTTAATGCCACTTTAACGGACGACATTTGACACACACTCTGGCAACAATTGCTCTGCAGTTGATTTCTTACCCTCGTCAAAATCCTACTTCTGACCCTGCACCAAACCAATACACCTAATCCTAACCATAAATCTGAAACATAAACGCAGCCCTAACCCTGCATTTTCAGAAAATGCCAGGAGAAAATGTCACTAGAGAAAATGTCAGATCATCCAAGACACACTGAACCAGAAATAAACACACTCAGCATGAAATATAGCGTCTATCCAAATAACTGCATAAATTACAGTGATTTTAGGGAGAAACTATTTGTCATAACAATCGAAATGGTATTCTTACCTGTGTGTTGAATATGACAGATCCAGGCAGACAGAGCAGTGACATGAAAACCAAAAAAAAGGAGAAAGGAAATATTCATTAATGATGTAATAAAGAAACAATGTTCATTGAAAACATACATTAACAGCTTTAATTCAGATGAAACCCCCAAATAAAGCCAATAGTAGATTACATGTATATGTCTATTAAAAGGAAATGAATACAATGAAGTAAGCAGAATTTACTCCAAAATCATTACAAAATAAACAATGTTGTGATGAGTGGAATTTAAATGTAACATTTTGCAAATGATGTGCTTTTCTTAAACACAATGTAGCTGAACAGAATTTATTGATGAACTAAATTACATGACACTTTTCACACCAACTGCACATGAAATATCTAAGGATGATGTGAAAACATTCTTCATCAAGCCCAACATTTCAACATAATATCCATTACCTTCATCACAGGCTAAAAGATTAAGATAAGAGTGGGAAAGGAAGAGTTTTTGAAGGATTTGTCCCTGTTTAGCATTGTGTTTTTTTAAATTTCTGTTTACATTTGACTTTATCTCATGACATATCAAGACTGAAATTGGTCAAATACAATTTGTGCTATTTGGAGGGGTTCAGCTGAAAAAAATTGACAATATTGAACAACGTACATCTATCAGCCTTGGCATTATCTTCCGATTTCAATATTGGTGCAATATCTCTCAGCAAAGCCCTGCAATCTCATATTACCCATGCACAGGTTGTTTATACCTTTAAAGGGGGTAAAAAGGTCAATTGCACTATATCTGGGTTTTTCAGGAAGGGTATGAGCGAGTGCTTTAGAGCGGATTACCGACAATTATGCATGGAAGCGGCGGCCTCTAGAGGTGGATTCAATATCACCTTCGTATTCGGCAGGTAGCTAGCCAGCTAGCCATCCTTCATTAAGCCTGCCAACTATCAACCATGCTTCTTACAATCCATGCTATAACACTCGTGCATAATGAGGGAAGTGGGGTCGAATTGGAAGAACAAGCTGTACATAATTATATACCTTGCAACAGGGGGTACTGGTTTTTCCAAAGGTCCTTTTTCGGAAGGTTCATAATTCCGAAGGTTCGTAATCCCGAAACACAAATTTCCAATAGCAGGGGGTTCATAATTCCGAAAAAATGAAATGTGATTCATAATTCCTAACATTTGATGCATTACTCCCAAGGTTCGTTATTCCGAAGGTTCGTAATTCCAAAAATGAAATAGGGTTCGTAATTCTGAAAATGCAATAGAACCCTACATAACATTTCGGAATTACGAACCTTCAGAAATATGAACCTTTTTTCATTTTCGGAATTATGAACCCTATTTCATTTTCAGAATTATGAACCGTCATAGATATGAACCTTCAGAAAAAACGAACCTTCAGAATTATGAACTTTCGGAAAAACAAATCTTCAGAATTATGAACCTTCAGAAAAACGACATGTAACCCCTTGTAACCAATCTACCTGTACGTGTCTATATTGCATTAGCGTGGATTTAACCCACTCTTTGCCACCAAGGTTACTGAACAATTTATCATATATGAACTTTCAAGGGTCAAATTTTGGGTTTCATTTCTTTGTTTTATTGTTACATGAGGCATAAAACATATTCCATGATAATTAAGTTTTACAATATAAGTAACTGTTTCTGGTCTTATGAAGACAATATTAGCTATTTTTAAGACGAACATTAATTCCAAACAATTTTGGGCAGGATTTCCCTAACTCTGGTTCTCAGTACATGATATATCATTTGACCTAAAATCAGTCCTCATTCAAAAGTGAGTTATAAGAGTGAATTACATCTACCCCACACTGTACCCTGAATGAATAAAATCCAATTACACCACGAGACAAGACTCAATACTAAACCATGATGAGCATTTTCAATATGCAATAATGTTTCATAACACTGAAATTGTGCAATTCGTGAAATTTTTGCAGCAAAAAGTGTCATTTTTTGTGAAAGTATGGGAAAGTTTCAGGCCGAGGAAAGTTTCTGGCTTGACAATGATTCGAACTGCATGCAACCTCATAAAAGGAGGCCTCCCTGCTCTAATAGACACAATTTTCTTCCTGTGTGCAGTCCCATTATCAAAAAGCTGGTTGTACCAGTGAATTACATCTATATCTACCCTAGCTGGGCCCCTGAATGAATTATAACCCATTCCACTGGGAGCGTAGAGAAGGTATTAGTCTCTGGGCAATGATTCCCAATAGATGCTACCGGGCAAGGTGGAAGTAAAGGCTCAATTGCAAAACTTATTAAGGAGAACATCAATCTAATTAGCAATATGCTTGCTGTATTGAGGAAACTGAAACAGGGGGTCATAGTGGCATAGGCTTGAATTGAGGTGAGAGATCATACAATGGGTGATAGAGAGAGATAGAGAGAAGAGATACAGAGAGAGATACAGAGAGAGATACAGAGGGGGATAAAGAAAGAGAGATAAAGAAAGAGAGAGAGGGAGAGAAAGAGAGAGGGAGAGAGGGAGAGAGAGATTGGAGAGATAAAATGAAGGAAGATGAAAGACAGAAGAGAAATAGATGGTAATATGAGAGAGATGAAATATGGCGAGAAATAAAATAAGATATAGATCAAAGAGAGAAAGGGAGAGAAATATAGACAAAAAAGAAATAAATAGAGCAAGACACAGACAAATGAAAAGCAAGAAAAAGCAAGAAGAAAGACAGATAGTGAGAAGAAAAGAAGACAGAGAAAGGTACAAATTATTTTTTTCTTTTAATTAAAAGCAAAATCAAGACAAACATGTCCTAACAGTAGGCCACCAGAGTAGAGATAGGCTACATAGAAAACATGGAGTGAGATAGACAGACACACAGACAGAAAATGAGTTTTTCTGTTTTTTGTTTGTGTTTCATTTTTTTAAAGAAATAGATGAAGAGAGAAAAAAATGAGATTGGCAGAGAGAAAAAAATGAGATTGGCAGACAGAAAAGTAATGCTTCTTAAGTAAATGTGTCACACCAAAAGAGTATCGACAGTATTTACTAACAATGTTTAAGCTTTGCAAACAAAACATGGTCGTGTACACCTCCTTATTCGCACAACATAATACAATTTTACCCCCCCCCCCCCCACCCCACAAAAAAAGTAATTTATACCAGCTCAGACAAAATGGTTCAAAGGTGATACATGTGCAAACATTGTACTAGCAGATATAAGTGTTGATTTCATTTGTGGAAATTGCAGAGTGAGTTTCAATTTCGTTTCATGCAGCCACTGACTACTTTTCAAACTCCATTGAATGTTAATGGAACTGTGTATCTTCAAACAAAATTGGTAAAAAGCAGAAATGCACTTGAGGGAAAAAAAATTAATATAATGATGTGGTAAAGTCCAACCTCAATGAAGTGAAACATTTATAAGGAACTTCCTACGCAATATGTTTGCAATATCATGTAAATGAGATTGAGTATGGTACTTCCAGGAATGATTAATAAACATTTTAGTGATCTGTTTATATGCATTAACCATCCTACACAGTATGTTTATAAGATCACATTATGGTTGAGAGCAAGAAAGGCATTAAACTCTATGTAAAAGTATGAGTTAACGCCCTTCTGGCTCTCACCAGACAACATAAGTGAGGTTAACTTAATTCCCGGAATGGTTGATATACATTTGTTGATCTGCTTTTAGGTCAACATGGAAAACCGCACAATATGTTTATGAGATCACATATTCTGTTGTGAGCCAGAAGGAATTAACTTTATGTAAAAGTATATGATTAAATGCCTTCTGGCTTTTCATCAGACAACATAAGTGAGGACACGTTAATTCCAGGAATGGTTGATATACATTTGTTGATCTACTGATATTAACATGGAACATACTGAGCAGTATGTTTACGAGATCACATAAATTAATTTGAGACAATTCCAGGAAGGAAGGATATATGTTGGTGAATTACTTAAATGTACATATCATATCGAGGATGAATATTTGCCTCCCTCCGGTATTCCACATATGTCACGAGATTCTAAAGATGATGTCATAACAGTTGATTGATATTTATCATGCCACTTCTAATGATATTATGACTTACGATCAGAGCATTAGATCTTTTAGTGCTTTACTGTCAGTTGCAATTCTATCACATTTTCTTATCTTGTAAATAATATATTTTTACAAAAAATAGCACGTCTCTCTTTCTAGAATTGGAAATATTTCATGAATTGTGATGTTTCATATAATTTCATCAACCACAATATAAAAATAATAAAGGGACAAAGAAAATATAATTAAAGATTTGTCTAATGAAATTATATTTGTGATTTTTGTTCGTAATACAAACAATAAATACCGATGTCTAATTATGAGAGCATTGAATATTCTGGTAAGTCTGTCTGTGGCAATTCCACCTAAGATTTTTATCTTGTATACATCATAAGAGAGCATGTTACGAGAATTTCATGGAACAGTGTATACATCAAGATAACCAATGGATAATGACACCATAATTTAAAATATGGCTCATAAAATTGTATTTGTGATACCTGTTTGTAAACTATGTGGAACAGCGAAGATTAATCATCATTGCAAATGGTGACATTTTCAAAATAATATATTAATTACCAGAGCATTTCCAAAATATGTCTTACATTACTGTGCTCACCTGAAGACTAATGTCTAAGAATGTGTTCCATTCAATGGTCTCAATTATACATTTAGTGTATATAATTATTCTTATCATTTTCCCTACAACACCTTAATATACTAGTAGGTTACATAAAATCATCTCGAGCACTTTTAACGACACCATTTGTCTCTGGAGATAGCAAGTCTTAAAACCCATGGTTGCGGGCAATCAAGCAGAACCAAGGGCGTGACATGTGCCCTCGTATGACGTCATGTTAGGATGACACCGCCGCCTAACCGAGAGAGCGCAACGGCACAGCGGAGGCAAAAAATGTCCATCTATCACGAGCAAGGCCAATTTTATGAGGGAGAGTTATCGGCTCGTAATTGTCTACCAGGCAGCTGGCATATTAGTGCATCTTTGTTTCCTCTAAATTTGTCTGGCTGTCCTCATATTCATTAAGGGGTTGTCACTTGAGTTTACAACCTCCTTCCATTTTCAAAACTAGATATACAGCCTTTTCACACTGGAGTAAAATTCATCGTATGGAAAGCTGATTAGTTTATTAAAAGCTGATTAACTAATCAGCTCTTAGGCAAATTTTCCCTGTGTGAACGTCAAACTATACGATGTTTGGACAGATACGAACTCGCTATCTAAAGACCGGTCAGTGCAGGCTACAGATACGAAGAAGAGGCAATAGATATTGTGTGTGAACGGATATACATCTTTAACTGGGCGGAGCTAAGACCAGGCGCACGCTTTGATTGATATGACCTGCTTTTATTATGCGCAATTTAATCAGCAGTGAATCTCTAACAATCGCACCGAAATTTTCTCTGTATGAATGCTATCGTATAACTTTAAAGCTGATAAGTTTAAAGCTCTTTAACTATAAATCAGCTTTACACACGCTGAATTTTGCCCATGTGAAAGCGGGGATATATTTCAAGAAAGGGTGAAAATGGTCTTTAGCCAAAAGCAGACTCTAGCATTTATCCTGAATTAATATAAGTTTGCTGCTTTTATCATATGGATCACTTACAGCAAAATCATCAACTTTTGAGAAATGTGAGAAATGTTTTTGTTTGAATAAACATAAGATTGTGACTCATGACATATAAAATTCAGGACATCATTGCTGAAATTTCGTTTCAATAATGTCCATCTCGCTTTCAAATCTTACTACACCCTCCGATGGCTATCGTTAGTATCACAACATTCTATCCAATTTGAAATCTTGTTTACATTGTGAGGGTTGAATTTCTCTTTACATCTTTCATTCACTTTCCAATTTTCTCCAGACTAACCAACCAACCCACCAGGCTTCAGTCTAAGATCAACCAGCCATATATCTTTCCCGAGGCCCACTAAAGAAGAATCCAATCTTTCTTTCCTGGAGAGCCATCGAGGTGCTTGGGCGCATCTTCTAATTTGCGACGGGCGAACAGCCGCGCTCTCTCCCTTGCAGCATTATTTCGCATATTCAGCCGAGCGTTAACTCCAAAGCCTAGGGGATGAGATTCTGCTCTCTTCAGCTTGTCTGCGCAAAAGGCCATGGGTATATTTAGATTGCACTCCCTATGCACAGACAATTATAATGCAGCCGGGGAGTACAAGGTGCCTCAAGAAATGCTCAGAACATTGAACAAGGTTTATATCATACCTAATACTAGAGGAGGATGAGATCATCTTTTTCAATTTGTATGCACAAAAGGCCATGGAAGTATCTAGATCCCCCCCCCCCCCCATACACAGAAGTATAATGCAGCAAGGGAGTATAGGATGTCCAAACAAATGTTTTCAGTAACTGGCAGAACATACTCAATTATGAGGGGGGGGGGGGGTTCTCAAGCCTGTAGGTGTAATGGGCTATTGGAGATTACAATCTCCATAAGATACAGGTAATCATAATGCAGCTAGATAGTACAGGCTGTCTCAACAATTGCTTCCAGCAAAATTAAGAGTGCACTGGTCTGGCACTTGACACTGCTTCACAACAAACTCAAGTATGAGATTTGTTTTTACCAAGCCTGTATCGTGTAGTATAAGAGGCCTTGGGGATCTCAAGCTTGCACTCCCCATAGACATACTATTAAATTTTCAACCTGGGAGTACAGGGCGTCTCAACAAATCGATTCACGTACAATGTAAGAGGAAGAGTGCTGGTATACTCAATGCTGCATCATAAATGCAAACAAAAATAAGCCGTTTCAAGAATTTTAAGAGAATTATTATCATTACTATTGATAAGTAGCCTACTTATATAATAGTATCAATTTAGTAACTCTATGTAGGCAAGCTGTTGTCTCAAGTGCCACTCAACAATTTTACTGCGTGAGTCTTATCTTCATGGTTTCCTCACCGAAATATATTATTTTGTCACAGTAGGTATCTCCAAAATAAGACAAATTATGTTCATGCATTAGTCCATTCGGCCATGAGATGAAAGAACGACTACATTATTAGCACCAAACACGTTATGCCTATCCATAAATACACTAATGTCATTCCTGAAGAGATTACAGAAATAGTTGTGAAAAACAGTACTACAGTTGACAAAAGACTCTTTTCTCTTGAAATGTTTTCATTTTATATTTTAAAATATTTCAATTTATACATGGCTTGTTCCAAATCATATCAATAAATAATTTTTCACTGGCTTTTTTTATGAGACACCATGTACATCCCAGGCTCCGTGATAAGGATTGCAAATACATCCCATACAGCTTTCATGGCAGGGAGACACACAGTCAGACAACATAAGCATAATATCCCTATCCCAACAACAGATGGGGTACTTTCCTTTTCTGATTGAAGTGACATTAACAAAGTTCATGCATCCAGTATCATTTCAAATAGTGATGCATATGTAGAGAAAGTAACAAAAGAAGGAAATGTTTTCTGATTTTGGTACTGGAGACAAAGGACACAATGTCTTTAATGTACACACATATGAAAAAAAACTTCCAATGATGAAAACATAAAGTTTGAAAAAGCTCATAAATTTACGAGGGTAGAATCACTAATTTAAGAAAAAGTATATAAGAACAGTCTAAAACCTCAAATTTCTTAAATAAGTTGAGAACGAAACCTACTTTGAAAATCACTTTGTTGAGTACATACAACACAGTTGAAAAAGGGATAATGTACTAAACGGATGATATAATTTACTGAAATAATTTGCATTCTAAAAAAACTACAACAAAGGAATACATTTTTTAATAGTGATCCATGGATTTGCGATGTGTTTCTAATATACATGTTAAGTTCATATCTAATGTAGATGATACACAGCAAAATACCTTTTTTATGCTAATCCATTCAAGAATGGGTTGGGCTGAAGTGATAATTTTGTCTACTTTAAATTGGCAACGCTGAAATTTTTTTCTTTGATTTGTGCTTTAAGTCATGTATCTGAAATAGAGTATACATGGACAGACACTATGTCATAAAGTTGAGAAATTGCTTTTTTATGGAAAGGGGTAATTTTTAAAAAACATTTTCATCAAGTAGCCCAGTTACAAATTGTACGGCTGTTTCCTTTCAAATATTCCCGGCATCAAATGCCATACATCATGCACAACAAACAAGAACGATGCAAAAATGAAAATGGTAACAAAAAAACAAACAAAAAATATTACTATGTGTTGAAAATTTTGCTTTTCCTGTCCAAGCATAATCTGTATTTTAAGGACTTTAAATTAAAAGCTATGAAGCCAAACCACAAAATATGGGAAATCGTCCTAAAACGTCCTCCTATCACTCATATTTTCCTTTCCTCTAATATACCTTAGTCACACCTCCACACCACTCCAAACTGACCCATTCTAATAACCATTCAGTGTAATGTAATTTTTCGTACGGTCAGTTGTCTGGCCTCGTTGGTGTTCAACCATACGTTGTACAAGTAATAAATGTACATAAGTAACCCTCAGTAAGCTCAATTCTGATTGGATGTTGCTTGTTGGAAACAGGTGGCACCAAGTCACATTAGAAAATCAGTTTGGTTGCAGAGAGTTTAGGGATCAGTTTTCCAAGATTCAATCATTTAATCGAGTTCAGCTAATGAGTGACTCGATATTGTGACTGCCTCTATCAATGCCTATTATCGTGCCTGGATTTATCTTATTGATCAGTAAACCTGAATGGTATAGAGGTCAATCTCTTTGGCCATTCACAAACCCTATAACGGTATACACATCACATGTTATACATGCAGATGAAGAAAATTCATTACCACCCTGGGGATTTCAATCAGTACCATGAACTTGCAGGTGTATATAAATACAATATATTATTTTCTACAAAAGTACAAACGAAAACTAATCCCCCCCTTGACCAGGCATTTTCATAGAATAGCAGGGGTTAGCATTTGACACTCTTTAAAGAGAAGGTTGAGTTTTGGAAAAGGGAAAAGAATAATTTGTGAGTTTTCTCATTTTTTTTAAATCAGCTTGAAAGAATATCATAAAAGAAATATCCCCCGAAAAGGATTGCTCTTCAAATGCCCTCATCTTCGAAATGTGACCAGAAATAGCTGACAAGTTTGGACCAAACTGTCAAGCCATGTAGTCCCAAATACCCATTTCTGTGTGTAGTGCATGTGATTTTCAGCAAGATTGAGTCAATTTCTTAAATCATTCTGATGATTCCAAAACCTCACAGTATCACCAATTCTTCTGTACAACATAATTAACATTTTCCAGATGCTTCTAGACAGTTTTATTTTAGCAATGTTTCATAGCAAGTCCAGAACTCAACTTTATCTATAAACTCTGTATGATTGGCATGCAGAACACAAGCTATATATCTTTTTTTACGCATGCAAAGTGGTATGATTATAAACAAAGCAGGAAGAAATTCCTTTGTGGTGACTAATTTACTCTGAGTACCACAAGAATAGGGTGATTTATTGATTTAAAGAGATACAGGGGTCCCATAATTACAAGACCTTGATCACTGACAATAATTATTTCCGGCAAGCTTGCTTGATTGTCTTTTCAAGGTTATAAAGAAACAAATTTATCTACCAAAGTTACATAACATGTAGTCCCTATGTGTAGTAAAAGTTGATGATCGTCTGTAAGTGTAAAAAGCAAGCCTGAGATAATTCATGATTAATAATTCAATTTGGAATAGGATCCTTTGCCATACAATAATTAGTCATAGCATGCTTTGAACATGAATGAAGCTTTGATACAATCCCATCTTGTCAAGTAAATGTTGTATAAACTTTCATACCATGACACCAAAAACTTCAAAATCACTCACCTTTTGTAGGCAAAAAAGGAGACACAAGGAACAGCAAAGGAAGATGCATGAAAAGAAAGAAACAGGAGACAGAACATTTTGTTATACATTTGTTAAGTATCATTAGAATGACAGCAAAAATCATAGATGATCTGAACTGTGATGATTTCATATCTCATCTTCTTCTGAATCTTTCATTCTAAACTTAATACCAGCTGAAGCCAGTAAATCTTACTCATTAAGATCATGGACGTCTTGCTAGTCTTCTAGGTGCCAACATTAGCACCTTTAGCAAGCCAAAGGAAGCAATCTGTACCACAATTCCTTCTCGTCACCAAATGATAACTCTTGTCACATTTTTAGTTAAAATGTTCTATCCTCAGGCTCTCAATCTCCTGTTGAGCCTAAACAGGTGACTCATTTTTGTTCTACTCATGGCTCAGCTTAAATTGCATCTTTACTGGGCGATGCACAGTGTTGGGTAAAAGTCAAATGGTGAAAAAGATGAACATTCTGAATTTTACATGTGCATAAAGTGTAAGCCCTGTAAAGTTCCCTCTGGAACACCTGCATTTTTAACAAATCACCTGTTTAGTGTTTATTTTCAGGATTCATTCATCATCGATCGATTTCTTGTGTTACGATAGCTCCACTCAATTCCACTCTGTCTCACAGATGACATTGTTTCTAACTATCAATTCACAGATACAGTTTTATTTACATTGATAAATCTCCAAAGAAGGAAAATTGGAATTCCAAAGGAAAACAGTTTACCCAACAGAGAAAGTAGAATTGTCCGGCAAGAGAGATAGCCTCAACCCATCTTATCTTCTTTTGACTTTCCCAGCTCATAGACCAGCTAGATGTTCTAAGAAATATACATTTCCAAGAAATTGATTATCATGTTCACCACTTTTTGTTGCCTATAAGCAACATTTCTTCTTTGGCAAAATAGAACATATGGCACTAAACTAAGATGTTCCTGTCTATTCGCATTTAGATAAAGCACGCATAACACCACACTATTAGGTCTTTCCCCTTTTAGTGCCCTCACACTCCAGAGAAGATGTTACTCATATTCAATTACCACAGTGACTCATGCTTTCATAAAGAGCTTCCATTCTCTTTTTTCTTTCTTACGTTTAGTGGAAATTCCCACCCCCCCCCCCCCTATTTAGACATGAAAAAGTACACATTTCATACAATAACTGTTTAGCTATCAAATAGAAATTAAATTTATCTTGTGTTTATAGCATATAACGAAAAACTGCAAAGAAAAAAAAAGAGGTTTGGGCATCATTTTGAACAAGAACTTCATGAATCAGCAGCGACTTGACTAGTGTGAAATCTAAACAGAGGGATCATCATCAAAAAGAAGGTATGAAAAGCAATTTAACACACCATCAAAGGTCATCTCTAATCATGTCTCCCACTCTGCTCCCTCCAACTCTACTCAAAATATTCACACATGAACCTGAACATAGATTTCCCCTGAACCTGGGGAGCATTTCATCAAGCGTTTTGTCAGTGATTTTTACTGACAAATTTGCTCTCAGCCAATCAGATGCAAGGATTTCAGTAGCTTATAACATTTGTCGGTAAAAATCACAGACAAAACGCTTGATGAAACGCTCCCCTGTACTTATATAGAAATCCCCTGCCTACAGGTGTATATTAGGACTAGGTATGTCTCCATTGAGCGGCCTATATTAGGACTAGGTATGTCTCCATTGCGCGGTCTTTATACACAGGTTTAATTATACTGACTGACTACTCAACCCTCTCAATCTATCTGTAATTCACAGTGGTTCAGCTTCCCTTCCAGCCCCTTCCCACCTCTTTCCCCTCCAGCATCCTGAACAAAAAACATGTCTTTCCTATTCATAGTAGACGGGAAGCCAAAGCTTTGAAACAAGGGGCCACCATCAGCAGCCAAAACATGACATCCCATCTCGTACTATTCCTACGTGACAGGAAGCCAAAGCTTAGAGAGGAGGGGCCACCATCGGCAGCCCTAGATATTCACTGAGGCCGCGGTGGCACCTGGCAACGCATCCCACCGCCATGAATAAATTCGACGCTCACTGAGCCTCTCTACATAATGAGCGCCTATTTCCAATCTATGTCGATATGAGCACACAAGATGGCAGCAGTCCACCATCTATTTCAGGGGGTGGTGTTGGCTACTCTATGGTTACTCTATACTGCTTGGTCAATATCCTACACAAAACAAATTCCTGACTTCAGCCCTCAACCAAACACATATTGTATGCACCATATATTTTGCGGGGTTTTATTTTCGCGCATTTCGTAAGTTGCGAGTGGGTCACGAATTTAAAAACACGCTAAAATATTGCCAAAGTTCACAGTGTAGATGTGCGACTGGCATGGGCATCCGTACGTACACAGCCTGCCAGTTGTACTACCAATACCTGGTACTGTATCCAATCGACCTTGTGCGGCTACAGTAGCGCAGAGGTGTGAATACAGAATATGTAGGTAGGAAGATTACTATATACATGTATATGTATATGTACTAAATTCACCACTTCATTTTGTAAAAGTGCATCATCACTGCTGTTTGTAGATTTCAGAATTTCCCGATCACGAATTTAACCACTTGCGAAAATTTATGTCCAAAAAATATATGGCGTATACAGTAACTTACCCTAACTCTAACCCTAAGCCTAACCTAACCCATTTGCAAACCCAAGTTTGCACCTTTTATGAAATAAAGCCTGGAGCACACGTCGGAGCACCTGCGCTACATGTAAATAGGTTAAAGGAAATCTTTCATTTTAGTAGATATATTTTTGAGTAACAACAATCAAATACGCACATTGAAGAATAACATATTGTGAATACAGCATAACATCTCTAATTGAAGACATTTTGGCATGATCACTTTCTATTTCATATATTTTCATCCGATATGGTAGTCACTTATTTGAAGTCTATACTATTCTGAGTAAATTTCAGTGACGAGTGTGAGAATTTTACTTTTCACTGTTCCAAGAAATGAAGATTACTTTCATTTATTTTTCTGTCCCTCTCCCCCCACCCCCCCCCCTCTCTCTCTCTACCTCTGTATATATATTTCTATCTACAGAATTGAATTGAATTGAAAAGGTTTTATTAATATTTTGCACTTTGCAGCCAAAAGGCTGAATTATGTACAATTCACAAGTTTTACAATGACATGGTGTAAAACTGCTTAAAGGAGAATTAAGCTCAAAAATAAAGACGATAGTGTTTAAAGGTGTTATTTATTCCTACTTGTTAGATTATATGGCTTCGCGTCAAAATATACGAGATCGATACGAATCAAATTTTTCTGAGCAAAATTTACCATCTGCTTGCAATATGTATCATCTGCTAGCAGCACATGGGGGCTGCCATTTTGTTTATGTGTACAAGAAGATTTTCTTAATCCAAATGCTCAATTGCCTTTTTCAAAATTAAAAACCCATTTGAGATTAAAAATATAGAATAGATATGTCAATTTATTTTTAAACTGAAGATTTCCTTATATATTTCTGTTGAAAATCGATATTCGCTTAAAAGAAATCTATTTTCTCGATACTGGACGTATGGGACGGAGCAAATTAATTCAAATTTTATGGATGCTTCTTCCCTGAGCATCTATAGCGGCAAACTATGCATTCACCTGCTTTCGGATAATGGACTTGAAAAGTCAGAATGCATGCTGCATATATTATGTTCTGCTCTGTTTGGCAAACCCAAGAAAATAGATTTTTGTTAAACAAAACCAGACAATTTAAAAGTATCATTATAAAGATTTCATTTTTATAATACATGTAAACACCCACTTTATATTTTCCGTCACATATGGGATTTTAGGGAATGAAGAAAATCAATTTAGGATTTGGATTCAAAATATCTTCCTGACTGGAACATTTCTCAATGGTTCATGTACAACTCCAAATCAGCAAGAAAATGGCAGCCCCCATGTAAATGAGTAGGAGACGATACCGGGTGTTGGAATATCTTTATTTATACCCTTTTCTGATATCTTATTAGAAAATGATTTAGGCCAATAAGTAGGAATATATTACACCTTCCAATATAAGTAAATTTGTAATCAGGGCTTAATTCTCCTTTAAAAACAACAAATACTGTAAAAATACTGTTTACATAAAGTCTAGTATAACAACAACTCAAGGTTTATGTGCATAGATCATAGGTAAAAGGAGATCAAATTATATAACAGCGTATGTTTACAAATTTATTTATCTATCTATATATCTACAGTATCTATCTATATATCTATCTATCTATCTATCTATCTATCTATCTATCTACCTACCTACCTATCTAGCCACGTCTCTCTCTCTCTCTCTCTCTCTCTCTCTCTCTCTCTCTCTCCTTCTCTCTCTCCTTGCTCCTTGACGGGACAGCGTTCAAGAGAAAAGCTACAGTCCCATTCAGGGACAGTCCTAATAAACTTCAAGAGGGAAGTACTTTTGCCAGTTGAAGACCTAGCTATTTACATGCCGCATTTGCCAAAAGTCAAGCATGTGGTCAAGTTTTTCTCCTGATTCTTGAAATTCATGTGGCGGGCAAATGTCAATCATGATTTCCACTTCTCATTAGCATACACAGTGATCTTTTTTCAAACAAACTTTAATGCCCTTATTTCAAGGAAGGTGTAGATTTTCAGGCTTTACTCTCCCCCCCCCCCCCCCCCCCCCCCCGCCTCTCTCTCTCTCTCTCTCGCTCTCTATCTCTCTCTCTCTCATTAACAATTTTGCATTCAACAAACTGAGGCCACATAAGCATACTTGGATTTCCTTATTTCAATACAATGATGGATCATGATTTTTTCAGACTCCGACTAGTATCCCGCCCCCCCCCCCCCCCCCGAATCCTGGATCCCCACTACACGGCCTCCTAACAACATTTACGTTCAACAAACTTACCGTGTAGGTCATTTTATCCACATGACTCACTCAAATAGCATAAATACTGAATAAAGCTTGAAAATACGAGGAGGATGGGGAATATGAAATTTACATTTTTAGTTTCCCAGTAACATTGATGCAATCTGCTGAGAACAAGAACGCATCATCTCTATGTTTAGAATGAAATAATGCCCTTATGCCTCTAAAACAGATGATTTTTTTTACATGGGGCATGAGGTGTTGAAACTACACTTTAAATAAATCCATCAACAAGCTCCATCTCCTCTTTTCATTTACTTCTGCATGACTGGTACTGGATACTTAGATACAATATATCTAATAAATCACATACACGTACAACTATTACAAATGAGAAACCAAATACATTTCCATAAAGATGCATGTGAACATGTGATCACCTTGGACAGTCCAAAAATATAGAAAAACTAAACTTCATCCATTACTTTCACATTTACGAATCTGAAATTTAAAGTGCTGCATCTGAACGGGGGCCAATTATGAACAAAGCTCAAATATTGAGGATTCAAATATTAAAGACTAGACTATTTTGGAAATGGTCAAGTCCTTGGGATGCACTCATCTGTGTTCAGCTTGAGAATCTCATCAAACTTAATTGCTTTGGTGGACATGGACTTAATTGCCATGGCTTTATACGGTCAAACCTGTCTTAGTGGCCACCTGTCTTAGTGGCCACCTGTCTATAGCGGTCACCTGTCTATAGTGGTCACTTATATTGCCTCCCTGTAGCAAGAAATATGTGCCTTAGAACCTGTCTATAAAGGCCACCTGTCTACATTGGCCACTTTTTCTGTTTCCCTTGGGTGGCCTTAATAGACAGGTTTGACTGTATTATGACCACAATTTATATACTCTCTATTTACATTTTTATTTCCATATCAAGTCCTTTCATTTTCGTCAATCAATTATTTCTTTCACTCTCTTAGATATCAGGGGCCTATTTCTTCAAACTTGTTATCAATGACAAGTTGCAATAATTGTTATAAGCTACTGAAATCCTTGCATCTGATTGGCTGAGAGCAAAGATGTCAGTAGAAATCATAGACAAGACACTTCATGAAATGCCCCCCAGATCTCTTTGAATGTGAATTCTACTAGTTCAGGCCATATAGCCTAGACTCAGTCATAAACAGAAACACTTGTTCTTTATGGACGTTGATCATCATAAAAAGTTTCCTTCACAGGAAGAATAAAAATAAAGGTAGGATGTAAGTTAAAATATTAAACACTGGAATTAAATTATTCAACAATCGGCCAAAATACAATGACTAATCATACCTACATATCCAGTGAATACAATTAAGTATTTGCACAGCACACACAACGTACCAAATAGTTACTTACTGATTTTGAAATGTGAATGCAACTATTTCAAATAATACATAAGAAAGAGATAAACTTTAACAATACAACTGTAGGTAAAAATCCTCTTTTTTTCATGTCGAAAAGCAAAAGTAGTAGAATGGGGAATGAACGGTAGACCAAATATGCTTAATAAGCTTGCCAATTGAGACACTCGACTTTGATATTTCTAAAGACATCGATGGCATTTACCTTTGTAAGAGGTAATATTCTTATTTCCACAGGGACATGGGGGGGAAGTGAAGTGAGAAATGAACTGCAGACCTGACTGCAATTAAAAGAGTAAGTTGGAGACTGAGGGTGATCTGCGCTCAAAACTTTACAAAGAGACTCAGTAAACAACCATAACAGCACTTTCTGAAAATAGGTTAAAATGATTAAAACCTGTGAAATGATAGCCCAGCCAGAATGGGCTCAAAATTAATCCGTGAAATACAATAGCTTAATAATTTGCTGCAGCAACAACAGATATAGGAGACACCTGTCTTTAAAGATATTTTGTTCCCCTTAAACAGTGTTTCCCACTGAGTCTTATATAAGAGTAACCTGTGAATAAAGACCAACTGCCTATAAAGACCATATTGGTTTCCTTTAAGTGGTCTTTACACAGGCAAACCTGCCTTAGCGACCACCTGTTCATAAAGACCGCTTTTCTTGTCTTCCTTGAACAGTCTTTATACACAGGTTTCGCTGTATCAAGTTTGCCTGTATTTATGTCCTGCCTGACTCCATAAAACCCAAAGCTTTCTTGCCATCAGGAAATTTCCATCATCCAGGGCATGATTCATCTTGAAGTCCAGGCATCAATGGGGCATTAAAACATAAAATATTACACACGTGGGACTATGGGGAGTGTTGCATTACTTTCTTAAATAAGCCCTCCAGAGACGAAAGCGGTCGTCCAATTTACATTATCACTTCCGTCTTCCATTCTTACATTTTGAATTTGAAATAGACTCTCGTGTATCCTCAAATACAACAAACAACATATTGTCAAACTATTAAGAACATATGTTTCTATTCTAATTTTAATTAATCAGCAACTCAGATCATCCTTAATATCGAGAAATTAAAGGGAAAGTACACACTGATATCAAGTTGGTTTTAAAAGAAGCAGAAAAATTAAAGAAATGGATCAGTGAAGGTTTGAGCAAAATCGGATAAGATTTTTTTTTAAATTGTGATATTTTTGAAGTTGTAATCAATCAACACAAATTGGCAACTCCGAAATGTATCTTGTGAGCTCCTCTCCCATTTGCCTGGTACCCCAAAAATCATTAATTTCCATTTTCTCTAAAGAAAATTTTCAATCATACAAGCACCCAAGATATATCATAATTGCTCATATGTTTTTAAACAAAACCTGTATGAAGCAAATCTATTCCTTCATCAAAAACTAAGAAAATTTATAACATTTTCTATACTGAGTAAATGGGAGAGGAGATCGCAAGAAACATCACAGAGTTGCCAATTGTGTTTGATTGATTACAACTTAAACTAGAAATATCACTGAAGATGATGATTAATACCCCGCCCCGTGACAACAGCCTTTCTTGACTTTTGGTCGAAAACTGAGGAAGTAGTTCGATCCGCAAGATTTTTCCCTGATTTACTGCCATAGATATGCCGTTTCCATGGCAACGCAGCTTCCGACACATCAAAAAAATATGTTGTACACATGTTCCCAGTAAGACAGTAAGACCAATGTGTGTACCAAATTTCATGACTTTCGGTCAAAAACTGAGGAAGTAGTTCGATCCGCAAGCTGTTTTCCTTGATTTTCTGCCATAAATATGCCGTTACCATGGCAACGCAGATTCCGACTCATCCAAAAAATATGTCTTGCACATCTTCCCACCAAGACCAATGTGTGTACCAAATTTCATGACTTTCGGTCAAAAACTGAGGAAGTAGTTCGATCCGCAAGATTTGCAACCGACCGACCGCCCGCCCGACCGAACGCCAAACCATCGACTGATTCCTATATACCCCCTTCAAACTTCGTTTGGCGGGGGTATAAAAAACATAACTTTATTATTTTTGTCAGATTTTGCTCAATATTTCACAAATCTGTTTCTCTCATTTTTCTTCTTAAATTCAAATCAACTTAATACCAGGGTGGACTTTCCATGTATTCTTTTCACTTAAATCAATAAGAAGATAATGATAAAATATATTCTGAGCACTTACTAGATATATACTGAGCACACAAAGAAACATTGTTGTAGAGTACAGATAGCTAAAATTACAGAATACTCGGATCATTGCTCTTTCAAAAAAAGGCATAATTCATCAAGTCAAGATATTACTGCTGTCTTTATAGTCCAAGTATAAGGTTCAATGCCTTTGTCTTGTCTCTCGGCATTCAACCAAAAATTTAATCTTTCGCTATCATTTTTCTCTACAATATATTTGAATTAAAAAACTTAGAATGAACATAACAGAGCTGTGAAAACTTATAATTCATACATTATTGAACATAAAAGTTTTTTGCTTAATGAAGACCATAAAGGAGTAAGTCACAGCATGCAATAATGCCTGTCTGCTCCTGACCAAACATTGAATTCATGTACAACAATATACTATGATTACAATGATTAATAAAAATCTTTCTTTTTCCATCATGCTATTGATCAGGCCCATACAAACAGTGAATTTTCCATTCATTTTATGAATAATAAATGGTAACGCACAATGAAGCGGAATGAATTAGGCGAGGACAGCTCCATTGAGAGCTGTACTGTCATTAAAATAAACCATTCTCGCCGACGAAGGCCAATATTGATATGGAAATATGGATTTTTGGTCAAACATATGGGAGCCCAATGTCATTGGGGAAAATGGAATTGATGGAGCAGTTTTAATGCAGCATTATTTCTTGAATACACAGTGTCTTGGACAGTTAATTAAGCTTTGTGTCCTGTGGCAAACTTTAATGAATGGCTCAGAAGATTTATGTATCTAAAAACTAATTTATCAAGAGGCTACTGTTCATTATTAATTCATCAATTAAGACAATTAGGCATACTCTACAGTACAGGAGTACAGAAATGTTTAGCTGGAAAACGTAACTATAAATAATGTAGCGCTGTTTCTTGAATAGATACAGGGCATCTGGGAAAGTTAATTAAGTTTTTGTTAAGGCAAACATTTGTGAGTAGCTCAGAAGATTAATGTGACTAAAAACATTAACTACGTTCATACAGGACTTGTTCTTTCGAAAATTTAAGTTAGCGAAACAGTGAGGTCATCCTTAACCACAAGCTTGCAAAACTTAAAGTTTATTCCGTTCACATGAACCATAACTCCGACGGAGGACCCCCTGCTGCTCGTGGTTTTGGCCTTAACCACAAACTCGCTTGTAGAACTACGGTCTGAAACTGCAAGATAACTACAAGGGTTAACTTAAAGTTTTGAAACTGCAAGCGAAACTTAAAGTTTAGCTCCCATCGTATGAACCTAACTATTATCAAGAGGCTACTGTTCATTATCAATTATCAATTCATCAATTAAGACAATTAGGCGTACTCTCTAGAAGTGAAGGAATACTGGCTACAAAGCCTAAACCAATACATGGTAGCATTATTTCTTGAATATATACAGGGCATTTTAATAGGAAAGTTAATTAAGCTGTCTGTCACATGGCAAACGATCACGGAAGACTCTGAAGATTTATGTGACTGTAAACTCAACATCACCGAGAGGTTAATGTTCATTATCAATTCATCCATCAAGACTCTATAGAAGTGCAAAAATGTGAGCTGGAAATACCAAATAAATACAGTAGCATTTTTTTCTTGAATATGTACATAGGGCCTCTGGGAAAGTTAATTAAGCTTTGTGTCTCATGACAAACATTGGTGGAGGGCTAGGAAGATTTATGTAACCATAAATTATTAAGAGGCTAATATCAGTATAATTTATTTGTAGGCTTGAAAATTCAGAGTAAGTTTCGTTTCATTCAATATCAATTTATTTCCCGTCATTACCTGAACCCACGTTTACTGTTAAAGGGGTACCCAATCGCAGATTGTGGACGTTTTTTATGCCGCGAGAGGGCCTGATCATGTCGTTGCCCCATGGGGTGCAATCTTCGGACAGACTAGTCGCTGTGCAACATGAACGCTCCGCCTGAGCTCGAGCTCGAGTTCTCGTGAGAGATTCGGTCGGCTTTGTGCAGTCCGAAATATAATCCCAATAGTCCAATGGACGTGTTCGACGCACAAACTTTGTGTACAAGTGAATGGGGCTTACGCAATACTGTCTTTCCCCACAGCCGCCTGGTTGCGTATCCCTTTAAAGTCGTTTGCTTCTTTACTGGCGGGTAAAGACTAACGACAGGAACATGTTCACATCTAATGCAGATCAATCAATGTATAACACACTTATCTTATAAAATAAAACAAAATAATCAGCTTGAGGGTTTGGAATGTGTTTCTACTCATTAACAGTTTTCTAGCACTAATATTGGCAAAAACCAAGTTTGTATAGCTAACTTTATTTTATCATTTAGCAATAAGTTTATCAAAATGCCATAAATCTTTTGTAAAGCATCAGTAAAGAACCTTCTGGCTCTAAGCATCTATCTTCAGCTGAGAGCCAGAAAGATGTTAACTCCAATCATCTAACACAGAGTTAACGCCCTTCTGGCTCTGAAGAGAAAATTAAATATTCAAACTCTAAAGCAGCCCTCACTTTTAATGTACTATCAAATGAGGCAGTGAGGGAGTGAGTTCTTTGTTCATCATTTCATCTTAAGACTTCAAGTCTTCGCATCACTGCAAATCGTCTTCTAACAAATCAATCCATCATATCATTGAATTTCCCAGTTTCCTTGGAATTACAGTGAATTTAAACAATGTTATTACGATAACCTTGGCTGCATGAAATCTAAATCACTCTTCTACTCAAGGCATTATTCAGAAGCAGTTCCTACCCTACAAAATGCTCACCCTTTTTACTTGGAAATCGGTAGGGGGTGATGTCTGAAATGTTACACCAATTCTTAAGAGGAACCCTGCTCTAACAAGATCAAAGTGAGTTATATAAATTCAGAGAAATCTCTTCAACTCCAAAAGCTGGTTATGCTGCAATGGAATAAAATGGTTTGATCTGAAAAGAAAACAGCACTCGATCCTCAGAAAACCTTTCCAAGTTGTTTTTTTTTATGAGGGGTGCTGTTGAGAAAACAACTGGAAGGCTGGCACACATCTGAAGCAAAGCTTGCTTCAACTGTTCCGAGAATTTTCCATGGTGAATTATTAAGTGACATGAATATAATGCACCTGATCACAAGAGTCAAGGGTATTTCTCATTTCTAGAGAAGTCAGGACTTTGCTCTTTGGAATCATGATGAAACAGGATTAAAACCTCAAGGGGGCATTGGTGATCTAAATCTAGTAGTTTAAACCACTGGATTGGCTACACATGTATTAATTATGTCTGTTGAGATGCAAATGGGTGTTAACAAAATTATATTTTAACAATGGATTAATGTTCTTCTGGCTCACAAGACACAAGATTCTTGCTCTATGTTGAAGGGGGAAAAAAATCATAATTTGTTTACATCTTTTGAAGAACAAGATCTGTCAGGTACTTTGACTCAGTAAAGTGCAAACTTTGAAGAGAAAATGCACAGTGAACACATTTAATAATATGCAGAGCAATTCGCCCACTTAATCAAACTACATCATACGATGGGCTTTCCAGGCAAATTGAAGGCATATCATGACTTAACTACACACATTCCCTTAATGGAGTATACACTTCAATGTGTAAAGCAGCAGCTAATTATGCAGTCATCAGGCAGAAAGCCAGGAAGAGGGAGGAGAAAAAATGAATGAAGCAACGCATCAAATGGAATTATTTCGGCACGGGTCAGCCTCGCGTAACGTGCCACAACTCATTAGCATCACTCCCAGTGGATAATTACCCTGGAGCGTGCCTAGCGACCTTGTGCAACTAACAGAGGTGTCAGGTAGAGTATCACCGGGGATTGGGAAAATTGTGGGTGAAAAAATACATTCATTCTTAATGGAGAATTGTTTGTTTGGGAGTGGTGAGGCAATATGGGGAATAGAAGGTGGAGTAGTGGCACAGCAATTGCATATGGAAAGAAATTGTGTTCTGAATTATTGGTCAGTTCTAAAAATTATCATTGTAATGAGAGCTTACTTAGATCAACATTTTCTTACAAAATGATTAGAAATTGCCTTAAAATCCTACATGCTTTAAAATGATCAACTATGCAGATTGACATGGGGCTACTTATTTCAACTAACGCCTATAAGATTTCAAAGTTTCATCCACTGCACCAAAAGCTACAAGTATTGGTACAGAACTTTATTATAGAGCTCCTTGCAGAGATATATATATAAAAGTGATCAGGTGCACTATATGGGGAGTAGATTTCTCAGATAATATCTATGAGAAAATCATCAGACAATATCCCACGAGATGTTGAGACTTCTCCAATAGTAAAAGCTAGGGCAGACAGTGCATGAGGTACAAGTTCAAAATTATGAAATTCTTAAGAACTTCAGTAGCGTCCGATGTCCCCAAGCTATTGAAAATATGCTTTCACCTACTTTCAGGTAACCCCTTCCATGCTACAGGAATCCATTAAATTAGAACATTCCTCTAGAACCTTACACCACTTAAACCATCTCCCTCATCCCGACACAGATCGCATCTTTGAACCGTCAGGGACCTCCAAATCGGTATCACGTATGTAGGCCAAAATAAAGAGAGGGAGAAGTTCAGACAATATACAGGACAGTAGCTCTGATGAATTGGCGTGACATTTCAAAACACCCCCAGGCCACGAGCGCCAAATAGGGCAAAATGATAGACCTGGGCCGTTGATTAAACCCACTGAGGATGACGATGAGGACAATATCAAGTGATGGAGAAACAAATTCCAACATCTGACATTTTCAAGAGAAATAACATGCTGTATGCACATCAAGTTTGCATTGTTGATTTCTCATATTAATTCTACAGTACGAGGCAGGGGAAAAATTAACCCATTGACTACTCAATTCTTTAACTATACAGGAGCCACCCAGTTCCCGTAGTCTAAGGGTTAAGAGCGATTTCGCTGTCCCTGTAGATGTAAAATGAACCACCATTGAATCAAATTTCTATCAATGGATTGTCATGAATAAAATCTCATAGCATATATAGTTGACTATTAATAGATACTCGTCACAAAAATAACAATTTTTGAAGGTGGTGCGAGAACACCAGAGAGATCACAATGATTTCAGGGGGGTGGGTGTTTCATAGAGCTGTTCGTAAAGTTACGCACGACTTTACAAACGACTCGAATATGAAGTGCCAGATAGGATGCCCAAAGTTTTTCATGACGTTTTTCATAACAAAGTGTGATTGTATATCTAATAACCTCAATTAAATCATGGCACAAAATATACTTTGCATTAAAAATGTTTCTTATAAGAATGTTCATCTACATCTGCACAGTTCAACTTTAGTTGATGCAGTTAAAAATAATTCAGCATTCTATTTGGCTTGTCATATTTAAGTCATTCGTAAAGTCATGCGTAACTTTACGATCGGCTTTATGAAACACCACCCTGGTGATATTGCCAAAAAATCTATCACTTGACATATTTGATAAACTAGAAAATGTTGATTCTACATGTAGACCTACAGGCTTATTGTATTTCTAATTCTAATCACTAGTTATTCTTATTTAAATGAACATTTGTTTTCCTCCCCTGCCAAGTTTCTTTTCATTTCTTCTTAAAGTTTCAGGGATGTGCTTTCTCACATTCAAATTTCAAATTAAGAACAATTCATCTACTTCCTCAACCACATGCAAAAATTAAAAAGTACCTTTAACTATTACTGTGCCAAGTGGTTTAGCTCTTTTCAAGATTTTACCAAAATGTGATCAATTTTCAATTGTGTACACACACTTCATTAACCATTTATTATTTCACAAAATACTGAGTACAAAATTTGTAGGAAATTTATTACTTTTTCTTATAAAACCAAACATTATTACTTTACCAACTTTATGCATAAGAATCATTGAAAATTACATTTGAGTCTTCTTTTTTATTGTCCATTATGTATTGTTTAATGTTGAAATAAGGTAATATCTTTTTTTCAATCTGCAATTTTCTCTGAAAATTTCTATGGTAACATATAATTATAATCATATATTTAGAATGCTTGATTTATGCTTAAAATTTTGATATACATTGACCACCATACACCTTTCCCGTGGTTGAGCAATTGGTGAATGAAAATGACAATTTTATTTGTCACATATATGTGACATCGGCACTGAAAGAGTTAAAAGTGCCTACAAAAAGGCTACATGAATCCATTTCCATCAGAGTTCAATCATGCGAACCTAAGATATGTTCACTGCTTGTTCACATGCACAAACTAGAAATTCAAATGTATTTTCATGTAGGAAACAATCCATAACTGTCAACGACCAACATGCTGGAATCGATTCAGATTTTCACACTTCAGCGAAACACTTTCCGTCACAATTGCTGGAGACATTTTGATGACAAATTTCAAAGCTTTTCCACGCATGGGGAATCAGTGCAGGCATGCTGCTACTGCTAGATCGAGTGCACACGCCAAAGCTATTTTCAACACCCCATTTGCAAGTAATGACTATCCCAGAACATATGCGTTCCAACGTATGGTATCTTAGGGTAGTTCACACTGCCTAACATAGCAATGATACAGATGATGATTAATCCACCAACAGTGCTGTGATGTCTTGGGCTGGGGTCTCTTCAAATCCATAAGTATAACAACAAAATGTGTTCAACAAGATAAATGAGATCAATTTCCACTGTCTAAGTAACACAAAATCAAAGTCCAAATGTTTGACTATTTTAAAAAAGAGAAAGAAGAAAGAAAAAGGGGGAAATTACTCATCAAACTTCACTCAGGATAATATTTCACAAACTTAGTAGCACTTAAGGAGCTAAAGTATGATTGTGGCATAAAATAAAGTCAAAATTCCTCAGGAACACTCTGAGAAAGTCATGTTATGGCAAGTATCATAACTGTCAAGTGATAACTTTATTATAATGCCCAAACTAGTTCTACATATATTTTTGCAAGAATCTTCAAAGAAATTTCCTCTTTCTGCTTCTTATCATGTAATATAATAGTATGCTGAGAAGTGGAGAAAGATTATATCACAAAATATCTATGGCATTTACTGGTGTGAACACTTCATGTTGTCTCATGGCTACAGCCTTGTCTTACATTCCGAAGGAGCAGCT
Source organism: Heliocidaris erythrogramma (assembly GCA_025617745.1). Classification (NCBI taxonomy): domain Eukaryota; kingdom Metazoa; phylum Echinodermata; class Echinoidea; order Camarodonta; family Echinometridae; genus Heliocidaris; species Heliocidaris erythrogramma. Next base: position 8,235,050 of record CM046872.1, on the reverse strand, counting down.
CTGAGTAAAGTACAAGCAATAAACAATGTATCATGTCTCTTGTCATGGCCTAACGCTCCAGTGAGCTCTAGCTGGTGTTAAACTAGTGGTAGCATCAAATTGAATGACAAGATGAAACATGAATGCTCCTGCCCCCCCCCCCCCCCCCCACCGTAAGCGGCCCAATAGAATGTTCACCCTTAAGTGATTGCCAATTTGAGATGGTAATTTGACTGTAAAGAGGCCTAATTTGATCTTAATAGGACGAGATACAACATTCAGACTTCATTGATTCATTCATACACATGCATGATCTACATACGTTTGATGTTAAACTAGTACTTTAAAACCAGAAATGTCCACGCATATTTAATATTCATGAATTTCATGAGTGGTTCAGATTCGCGAAAGTTTCATGCCGCAAAATCATTCCATCATAATTGAAATAACATTAAATTTTTGCAAATCGCAAAAGTTTCATGTAGCGAACGTTTGTGGTTTTACAGTAATTTCATGTTAAAGTCCACGGAAGTGGGTGAAAGTTTCTACATATATATGTAATAATGTACTATGATTTAAGTACAATAATCTATAATTTATAATGGTGAATTTTGAAATTGAAGATCTACTTGTATTCAATGACCTTGCTAAGTTAATGAATACCATATTTGCATACTTATTTTCAATTCTGTACAATCAAATTTTTGGTAAATAAAAAAGGGTTACTCTTTTCATTTTAACAACCAATTAATACAATTTAATGCCATAATGATTTAAGATGGTGCACATGCATGTACCGTTTCTAAAGGCAGCCTCCTTTACTTCCAACATACATGTACCATGTATGTAGGTCTACATGTGAGCCAGAGTTTGTCTACAGAATTAAACATGACATAACCATTTGTTCCATTAGAACAGTGGCTTTGAAATATTGTCAAAGCATATTTCTTTTTCAAGAAATATCCTTTTATGATCAGATTTACTTTTATCTATGAAAGCATAGGGTGACAAAAAGTAAGCAATCATGGATCTTCATGTACACATTTCACAATGTGTAATATAAGTTAAATGGAACCATCCATCAAAGAGAATTATAATCCTTATTTTCACTACTATACCATCTTCAAAATTTCCACGCATCCTTTTTTTCCTCTCTCTGTTTTTTCTTGCTGCAAATAACACCTCAGGAGACAGCTTAATATTTTTTTATATTTTGAATAGTATCATTAAGAAATAACACTTCAAATTAAATATCTTCATAGAATATTAATGAAAATAATATCTCCATTAAGGGCATATTATTAATTGGAACATAAGAATTTGAATTCTCACAATCTTAATCAATGTTTCACATATTGGACACATCAAAGGTTTTAAAATGAACACACTAGTACTAATCAGTGACTTCAAGTAATTCAATATCCAGACAATATTATTTATTTCTATTATAGAAAATATCAATATCTGGAGAAATTGCTCCAAAAACATACACAGTAAAGTATGTGTAATAGGATTGGAAAGCAGAGATGAATCCATATAGACTTTTATATAGTATTCCAGTTATATAGTATTCCAGTTAGCTGGAACAAAAACGATGCAATGACAATAACCGGGTGGCATCTAGCCAAAAGAAGATTGATTTTCATGAACCAAATAAAGCACAAGCAACACTGGTCATAAATCAAGCTACAGGTGCGCATTATAGATAAAAATGAGAGACACGTCGAAGTGCAGATGCCCCTTTTTTGAGGCCAAAAACAAGAAAAATGGGTTTAAGAGGGAAGAAAGGAGATGGTAAAAGATCAGATGTGGTTTTTACCTCGACCATTTTGTAGATGATGCGTGAATATCCTCAAGTAATAAACCAGTGGGGTGGAAATATCCAGTTAAGTGTGTTTAAACTGATGTTGTCGTTCCTTGCATGGAGTCGTTGACAAGAAAGGTGTAACGTCCTTGTTTGGCACTGGTAACATTCATTACATGTAGGTTGAAAGTAAGCGTTTTTCCTGCTTTAGCTGAGATGCCACGCTTGGTCTGCATTTATCCCTACTTCTAGTGTCCTCTCTCTCTCTCTCTATCTTATCGGCCTATCACTACTTTAAGTCCGTTTGAATAGCTGCCTGGTGCATCCAACAGCCGACACACCCTTGCGCGAGCGCAAAATCCTCAGTCTCGTGTTGCATTCTCAGTAAAGCAAGCATGGGATATTAACTGTGGCAATGCATGCGGACGGGGTCGGTTTGGTTGGGGTCTAAGCTTGCGGTGTGTACTGCATGTGTGTGAATGTGTACGCCATCATCCGCAATGCAACGTTGTGAAGCTTCTATGGATATGTGAGTGTGTAAGGAACACCATAGTAACATCACAGGGGAATGCATGGGAGGGATGCATGCATTGTGTGCAGTGTGTCTTATCTCTTACCTCTCCACACACACACACACACACACCAATATGTCTACATGGGACTACAGTAGGCTGGTGTATATTAGGGAGAGGATCCCTGAATGAGCTTGCTCCATCGCACTCATAAAAAAATGCAAGGGAAAACGCCACACTGGGAAAAAAGGGGGGATCAGAAAAAGATGCAACGCCACTCTGAATAAATACTGACTGGCGTCCCGCTTCTCTGAGCTGAAAAACCTGGCAGTAATTCATCTGGAATTAGGACAGCATGGCCGAGGATGAAGTTAAATTTGAGGCATGGTGCTTTATTATGGTAGACCCTTAACCAGATGGAGTATACATCCAATTTATAGTACACCTAAATCACGTTGGAACACATTATCAATGCTAACTGTTGAGTTGAGAGTAATTTTCAATTTTGCTGTACATACTAACTTTAGCATAGAATGGTTACATTATCATAGCAGCAAAAATCTACACATACACAGCATACCTCTGTAAAGTGAATTCTTCTTACAACATCATTCATTATTTGTTTTTGTACCATTCTGGAGAGAAAAAATAGTGAAAATAATGCATTTCCAGCCCAATTAATAGAATTGCAGAAAAATGTGAAAATGACCTTCAGACAATTAATTACAATAATGGAAGCATTTGAAAATGAAACTTTTTTGAGTATGTGAATAAACATCTGGTAGACGTATATGCGATCTCTTCTCACTTCCATTAGCAGGCAAATAATATTTATAAAGGACAACACATGGATAATAGTATGTATAAATCCTGTTTTTATAATGAACAAAAATCAGTCAATGAATATCATTAGATTAGCATAATCCAATTCCTACCTAAAATTTATATTTAACATTTTCTTCCCAGTTCTATAGATCCAGTGCAGCAACCAAAAAAAATATATTAAAATATACAAACGTGAATACATGCAACCTTTTAAATCTTTTAATCATGGAATTTTTTAGATAATCAGAATTCTTTTTATCAGCATCTTTGGATTTTGAGTCAAGTACATGTTCATAATACTGTATTATACAATAATGTAGCTTGATTCTTATGAGGCTTGTACAGAAGAGTTATAGTCTATAAAAACAATAATAATGGTGAAATATACTTCACACAACTGTACTTTCACCCTATTTCAGAAGTTCAGAGTGACATTTGGTGGTATGTGTACATCAGCCTTTGTTTACATTTAGAAATTTTGAGTGTCTAGTGTGAATTTTTTTTTAGGTCTATGCATTCTGGGGCCCCCTGTTAATGTCAAGGCCTAATTTACCTAACAAACAAAGAGGAAAAATTGCCTTTAACTACATACTCTGTTCACTTTATGCTTAATTTCCCGGATCAAATAAATGACTCCGGTAGATTGGATGCACATTCAATCAAATTTCTCAATAAACATGGATATCCAGTGACATTTATTTGGAATTGGGTCCACCGTGAAAGGAAAATCAATAACTTGAATCATTCTGATTAAATAGTAAATTGGCATGAGACAAACATTGGAAATCTTGCCCCATATTAAGGTTTATCAAGTAGCAAAGGTATTTAACTCCTTTATTCTTGAAAACCATGAATATTATGATTAACTCGTTTAGTCTGACACCACTGTTTAATACATGTACTGGGCATATCAAAAACAAGGAAACCGAACTTTGAAAAAGTCTTGGAAATAGATATGTTTTCTGGCAATGAAATTTATATAATCTCAAAGAATTATTGCTGGTAAACAAATGTTCTATTGACATGAATTTTTGAAAGTTAGGTTTACCTTTTTTCTTTGTACACCCAGCATAGCATGGTAACCAGCCCTCTGTTTAAATTGCTGTTCTTTTATTAAACAAAAGTGGATTGAAATGCCAAAATAATTTTTTTTTTAATTAAAAGTCTCCTTGAAAATATCGCAAACCTTCACAATTTCGAGAGATACAGATTTTGTAATTGCTGTTTACTTTTAATGTCAATAACATTTTTAATTATCAAGTTTCTGAATTGTGATAACAGTTATCTAAATGTTTCCAGACGGAGGAAAGCCCATTCATTCAAGGATTTTAAATGATATGTTTCACTGCTATTTTACTTAATATTGTGAGCCTGAATTCAATGTATTTTCTATTCCTTAGTATCCACTGGCTACATGTACAGTATTCCTTTCCAATAGTATTCAAAGTTTCTAAATAAGCAGTGCTATATGAATTCTACAAAGCTCCCTGAAACAGTAATCAGGGCTCGACACTAACAAGTGCCCGGGACACCTAAAATTTACGTTCTGATCCCCAAAATTTCAACATTTGAACATAGGTCCCAATGCCTCCATACCCTTAAATTTAAATCAGGATACCCACTAACAAAAGATATTGTGGAGCCCTGCAATAATTCATTTTATTATTCTTCTGTTATCAATTATTGAAAATTAAAAATAGAGTATAACAAAAGGAGTATACGAAACTGCATAGACCTACATAGACCTACATGTATACAGTGTGCACCACTCACTAGCAAATCAACATGATAAGCACTTAGGGGTTTAATAAAATTACAAAGCATTCAGCATCAGCCTCTGTTTGGTTTTCAAGGATCCGCAGTCGTGAATCAACGACATTCTCCTATGCCGTATAACGTGTCAGAAAGGAAAGCCGGAATGCCTCACCCAACAGTCAGCGAAATGCAGCCCGATAATTCCCCCACTTGGCCGCTCGGCATCTAGCGTTCGCATGCAGGTGGGCCCCTGCACATAAATAACGCTTAAGGACATGGGAGGCCATTCAACTATTGATTTGTGTTTCCTGTTTCAAAAGCAAAGGTTAAGTACCCCCACGTGAATGGAGTTTTTACCCACACAATGGTACAGAGGAAGTGATGCTCAACATAAAATGATTTTCAAATCTACATCAATTCACGATACCAGCTGTATGCTGGCACATTTCTTTTTCATGTTTAATCCCTATTATTTTTTTTTTTTTTTTTTTTTTGTTGATTGATTGATGCAGGTTTTATTTCATCTCATTTTTCCATATACAAAACAATATGATTACAATGTACAAAATCATGAAATGAAAAAGGAACCTACTGGAAAGCATAGCTTGTTTGTGTAGGTTCCCAAGAATAAATATAACATTAACATAATTATCTTTATAACATGGGAAATTGAAAGTGAAATACATATTTGAAAAAATATATATATATACATAGACATATACATTGGCATATCTCTCAAAATTACATAATTAATCAAGTAGTCATGAATCCTGTATAAATAATGAATTTTTCATAACAAGATGCTTTACACCGAAGATCAAATGATAAGACAGGACTCAGAGGACAAGAAACCGAGAAGACACTACAAGACAAAACGGGACAAAACAAGACAGAGAAAGAAAGAAAAGGGAAAACAGGTGGAAAAATGGGAAAGAAAACAAACAAACGTCAAGAGAAACAAGCAACTGACAGGACAATACAAGACAAAACAGGACAAAACTAGGACAGGACAAAACAAAATAATGAAAGAAAGAAAAAAGAAAAAAGGGGAAAGCAAGAAAAATAAGACAGAACAAAGACAAAACTGCACTGGAAAAAGGGGGGGGGGGGATGACTTTAACTCATAGATCAATTGTAGTTTTGAAGTAAAAGTTTTTTAAACCCTCTACTGAAACTAAAGTGTGTAGCTTTATTTCTAATTGGATCCGGAAGAGAGTTCCACAGTTTTGACCCAGTAAATATAAACGTTTTATTTGAAATCAATGTTCTTGTTCTTGGTAGATGAAAAAGCCCGGCAGACCTAGTAGGGTAATCATGAATATTGAGATTCTTTGAGAATATTGAATAAAATATATTAGGCAATTCGTTTCTATTCAGATTATACATAAATATTCCAAGATTATAACTATATAAATCGCTTATCTTTAGTATTTTATGTTTATGAAAGAGTGCATCGGTGTGCGCTCGGTAGTCCGAATGACATATAACACGCAGCGCTTTTTTCTGTAAAAGTAAAACTCTATTTAATTGATAGTCGGCACAACTGCCCCATGCTACTATACCATTTCAAACTGAGCATCGGAATCATGAGCTCTGAGAAACAATGTTTTTACACTTCATTTTAGAGTATTAAAGTATGGAACATCATACACATCACCTAATAATATATATTTAAAGGAAAACACAGCTTGACAATGGCAAGCAAATCACATACTGATTTATTCTTACAAGAGTACAGTTCTGAAAACACTTCAATACAAACTCAGCACCCACCTAAATACAGTGTGGAATATACACTGATAGAATACGCCCGATTACAAGAAATAAATAAACAGCTCTTTACTATTTCAAATTACCAAAGAATTATATACAGTCACATTAAACTTCTTATTGAAAATCTACACGTCTCATATTGCCACATAACATTAGTAACTTGGTCTAGAATGTAAAGAGAAAGATAAACAGAAAATTATACAATCAAATAAATGGACTTCATCACTTCCAATTAATACTGATGAACCCTTCATTTACTATGCTACAGTCATTTTATCAGGTAAAGCTTTTTATGTGATATGGAGTGGGAAATGGCTTGCCCACAGTAATTTTGGTATCAAAGTGGCAGTGCCATTGAGTTTTCACAAATCTTTGTGACAAAAATTTCATGTGAGAAATTTATAACTTGCCACCTTCTTTTGTTGTTTACATTGATGCAAATAATATCCCATCATATATGTAACATGCAACTCATGAACTGGCTTTGAGTGACAAACAAATGAGCTTTTTACGTACAAAAGAAAATGATACAATACATTTAAAGGTATAAATGGGCTACCACAGCGACAAGATTGAGTACTATGTCTCGCCTACACGTAGACATGAACATGAAGCAATTTTCCACTTTTTCACCTCCTCATTGATTTAAATCCTAATCAGTTTCCACTCACTTATTAAATGGCAATATACGATGGTTTAATTGACAAATAACAAGCTTTCTTCATATACATACTACGCAGGAGCTCAGATTATGAACAAGGTCATGGAACATTTTAAAAATGTATTCTTCGTCTCATTCCTATTAGACATGGCATATTCTGTTATTAATTGGATAGGGCCATAGGGGTGCAGGCTGTAGGTCCCTGTGTGAGTGTCTCCACTTATCTTATCAGTAGACTCTCAGCGGGGAGGTCCTAGGTTTGAAATCAATTCAATGCACATAAAACTCTTTGGTAAAGCATCAATCCTCCATTACAACGTCCCTTGGACAGGACTTAAAGCTGTAGATCCAATAGCTGCTTATACTTATTTTCGTAGCAGTCAAGCATAATAAAATTCATAATTTCAATAAACTGATAGTAAATACTGGTTTAGAATCATTCTTGATGAATTCAATGTGTTCATATCTGCAGTAGACAGCAATCTTGCTGGAATCCGAACCAAAAGCAGTTGTACGTAATATAGAAATATAGACTTTCTATATAAAGAAACAGAAAAATGATCTGAAGGTCTCACATCACATACTAAACTCCTTCTCACAAAGACTGCTGAAATCTGACATAGACAAATATGTACTATGATTGGTTGGATAGAGTCGTAAACCACTGGATGTGTGGGTTAAAGTTTGTCTCCTCTTACATGTAACTTGAACATCGCATCTTTCTCTCAGCTGAGAGCATTCTTGCTATCAAAATCTGCAGATTTTTCAAAAGGATTTTTCATATTATAGGAACATATTTCATAAATCATATATATGTCCATATCTTAGGTAGACAGCAATCCATATTTAAGATTTGAATGAAATACAGAGCCAAAATTCTTGCATAAATTCATTAATAAAATGGCATTGTTTAAGTTTCAGATGATGAATGCATAAATAACAGTCCATAGGGTGGATTTATGCACCTGGTAAAAGGGCATTAACAGCGATTCATATAAGAAATTCCCATTCTAAGGCCCTTCTGACAAGGACGGGACAATCTCATTAAAATTAAATCAGGATCCATGCAGTTCCCACAGACATGTAGGTGTATTGGATTCTGTATTCGACACTGATTTCAATGACTTTCTCTGCCTGAACAATATCCATTACAAAATAAATCCTTTTGGACTAAAAAAAGTAAATGGTTTCTTAAAAGATTTTAAGCATTTTTTTTTTCAATTTTCTCCCACACAAATAATCTTCAAAATCCACTCTATGGATTATCCATTTAAATGTCAGATAAACAGGGAATCATCTTTAAAAGATATTTTTTGACAAGCCTGCTGAGAGCATTAATCTTATAACTTTGCACAGCGATATTGCCCTTCTGAATCTCAGCCGAAAATATCTGATTTTTTTCCCCCACCACCAGTGCGTAAATCTGTAATGATATATAAAGGGGAGGGAATTGGATGGCTTGATGCAAAAAGACAGTTTATTATTTCTGTTTTATGTATTTGTTTGTCAAACATACCTATCATCCAATGAAAAGCCAAAAGGATAATAACACCTTCACATACAGAATTAAAACACAGATTTAAGGCCTTTCTTGCTCTACACAGTTGATATATTGTCTGTTTGGATCCAGAAGGGCGTTAACTCATATACTTTAACAGAGTTAACGTCTTTCTGGCTCTCAACAGACGATATTATGTAGAAGATTTGTTTTTGTGCAGACATACATCCAAACATATTGAATGAAATTATAATTGTTTCTAGGATTGCATTTACAATACCCTCTTTATGTGTGAAATTAGAATAAGGATCATTGTGGTATGCCTCCACTTTTGTCTACCTGTCAACCTATCAGAAGAAAATGAAATTCTCAGCCAAGATGACGATAAAAGAAAATGAAATCATCCTTGGGGGGTTTTTTTTCCATCTATCTACGTCAGACATCCATCTTTGCATAATGGGAGAATCTATTTTTGGTTTTACAGCTCGAAAAGGACACACAAAGTCTTTTACTTTTTTAAAAATACTAACACAGTACACATAAAGATAGACTACCTTAAGTAACATCTATTAGTGTAATGTATGGATTTGTGCATGCGTGTGTAAGTATTTTAAATGTATGAATGCATTATTTCACTGCATCGCGTATTTTGCACAGCTGATCGGTGTCGTACCGAATAAACAAAACGACGAGTTCTTTTGTTTGCAGTCATGGGTTGTTTATCTTCTTTCACACTAACTTGAATCTATGGATGTTTCTCACTACATCATCTCTAGGATACAGTATCCAAATTATCAAGTTTGGACCTTAAAAACATGCTCTTAACCCGTTGACTACTGAATTCTTTAACTCCCATAGGCTTAATACAGGAGCCACTCGGTTCCCGTAGTCTATGGGTTAAAAGGAAGGTTGAGTTCTGGGAAAGGTAAAAAATAATTTGTGAGCATTCTCATTCCTTTTATGTCACTATGGAAGAACATCATAGTAGAAATGTCCCCTGAAAAGGATTGCTCTTCAAATGCCCTTATATTTGAAGTATGACAAAAAAATAGCTGAAGTGTTCGGGCCGCACATTCAGGCCACATCTGTGTGCAGTCCCATATACCCCTTTCTGTGTGCGGTGCATGTCCTTTTGAGCGAGTTTGGGTTGATTTCTTATTATTTTGATGATTCCAAAACCTCACAGTATACACTAATCCTTATTTAGACATGATCAACCTTTCCCAAATGCTTTCTTTCACAATATAATCGCATGACCAGAACTCAACTTTAGCTTTAACTTTTTCAAGATGCAACTTAAACATTATCAAGAGCCTTTAAGAGTGGTTGCACTGTGCCACCTCCAATGCTTGGTAAACATGTATGCGAGTTTCGAGAAAATGAAAATAATATATTGTGGTAAAATACAAATTAGTCTTTTAAGACGAAGTAAAAAAAAATTAACAGTAATTTGCAACAAATTTCATATTTCTTTGAGAAATAGTTTCAACATTTGTTTGATTTCTTGCGTGATCATGACTAACCTGCATGCAGTGATTTTAACTAGCATACATTATCTGTATACTTTTACAAGTTTATGGAGCAAATGCGCTAGTATGGCTTTAGAACATTAAATCTCATTTAGATGTGAATGTACTTTTCCATTGAGGAAAGACGGATTTTTTTCTGGGTTTCTTTCTGTCCTTCCCCTCCTTTAACATTGAAATAAAATCATGCTTAAAGTAGCTATTGAAAGAAAATCACAAATATGGCAATTAATGTATCACTAGAAACTGGGAAGCTTACAGATGGCAATCGTATAAGTTTTATGTCAACTGCGTATCTGATGATTATAAAAACAACGCAAATAAAAGCTCTTCTCAGCATCTGGAATATCCGAGGATTCGCCAGAAATAGCGATGTTTTGATGTCGTCACACTCGGATCGATCCTGCTTGAGCAGACGACGTCCTATAATGAATGAACGTAATTGCAATGCAATTATTTATCAAATTATAAAGAGTTTGGTGTATTTAAACATGACCTTATTTCACACCATTATAAAGGGAAAGTGAAACTGATTCTGATAGCTAAAACCGTTTGATTGTTAATACACAGGAGAAGGGTCAATGATCAATGAAATAAACCCCACTTTCAAATTGAAAAGCCCTCCGAATAATAGCAGGATGGTATTCGTTCCCTCTTGAAACGCCGAACATGCCCCGGTGCAAGCAGCTGAAAATACAATGGCATCTTATTTTCTTTACAAGTGACTGATTCCTTTATTTTTTTAACGCTGCATTTTTCATCAAAATAATACCATACACGAAGTTAAGAGTGAGGCAACAGACTAACATTAAGACTGACACTAGTGAAGGAAGAGAAATAAGTGAAGAGGAGATGACAAAATAGGCTCTGAAAAATGTGTAAGATGTTATGGGCCATCGTCTGCTTAGACAGGACTGGTCCATGGTGTGTCGTCACATATCTCAGCAGCGTTCGAGGAGCTCTTCAGCTGCTATATTGGGGGCTGTATTTTACCGTTTTATAATTGATAATAATCATTACTTCAAATGTTTCCAAGCGTTGAATTTGGATAACCTTGTTTAATTTATGCCATCTATGCAATAATAAGTATTAAGCCAATATTTAAAATCATTAAAGTTCTATTTTAAACTAACCAAACTAGAATACTTTCAAAAAGTTCAAATACTTTTAAATAGATATTTACAGTGAATGATATGAACAAAGACACTTATTCCCCAAGGAGGAGCTTCCTGTCACATAAAATAAAACCCTCGATTTGCAAACCAAACTTCATCCTCAGAAACCCAGAACCATTGTTGGTGGGGCACGCTTATTAGCAGATGGCGCCAAAAATTGAGCGTTGCCATGGCGACGGGGCTGATGCGATCATTGGAGGCTCGCAGGCAGCACATTAAGAGGAGATCAGGTTGATTAGAAACGAGAGAGAGCAATAGCCGGAGGAGAGGGTTACATCATTAGAATGTGGATGAAGCCAGAATGGGAAAGGAATTGCTTATATTAGAATCCACAAAGGCGCTGATTCTGTGATTAACATATAATGATGTTTTTCTTCTCAAAAGCATATATGATGTCTACCACATGTTTGCAAGATTGTACTGCTTTCAAAGATGTTATCTTTGGCAGACAATATCATCTGTCATGTACTACAAGGTATGTAAATCTATGTTAAATAAAACTAGTCAGCCCCCTTTCCAATAAAAGCCATTAAATGCATGCAATACCATCTGCTGTAAGCCATAACAATGTTAACTCCATGTAAAATGATGACACTCACTTTCACTAGACAATATGCAAGATTGTACTCTTTGCAAAGATGTTATCTTTTGCACAAAATGTCATCTGCTAAATGCCACATAGGCATTAATTTTGTCTAAAATAATGTACATTAATGCTACTTTTGCTACTAGAAGATGGTATGTATCTACTGTGCCCATTGCAATAATGTAGACACTTTCCCCTTTTGTACAAATTCATAAATATCTTTCCAGTCATCGAAGAAACAAGAACAAATCATACATGTACACAGCATAAAGACATAAATCCAACAAGATAAAACCAATCCCTGCACTGAGAGCAAGAAAGGTGTAAAATGCTACAAGTAATGCCCTTCTGTTTGGCTCACTACTGGGCTGCATCTATAAAGTAATTCCTCTTCGCTATACCATCATTTGCAAAAGTTTAAGACCAATTTAGGATTTGTTGGTATTTCAATAATTTGGAATACTTTCTTTTGTCTCATTGAATGATTACATAACATGTTTACTACAGTGATCAGTACCACAAGAGTAATGGTATAGTTCAAGTATGATACATAGGTTATGCCCTGAAAATAATTGTATGTCTGAATATAAGTTTTTAATTTTTTTTTCTTTCTTTGACTTATTGCACTTTGGAATAGTGGTCTTAAACTTTTGCAAATGATGGTATATCATCTTTTGAGAGCTAAATGTACAAGTGTATATGGCTTTCTAGCTCTCAGCAAACCACATGCAGTATTACTCATGTCACTGTAAAAAGCCTAAAGAGTCTAATTCACTGACTGAGAAACATCCCATCCCATTTATCTTCAAAGGCTTCACTACTATCACTACTATTCTTCTTCAACCTATCATTCTGCAACCACCTGTATCAGTAGAAGTGTCCATTTTAAAGGTGGTGAAAAATAAAGTTGTTAATCGAAATTGTTGACTGTGCTACAAATCTCCCCCGGGATATTTTTCAAGGAGGAAAGGTTCTTCTCGGGGACACAACGGATGTTTATGAATTTACAAAATTTGACATTTAAGCTATTTCAAGATATGCTTCTACCTTTACCTTTCTCTCTGTATATTTTTTCCACCTCTCTTTCTCTCTCCCTCCCTCTCTGTCTCTCTCTCTCTCTCTACATGTGTATTTTTTCTATCCCTCTTCCACTCACTCTCTTTCTCTGTCCCTTTCTCCCTCTCGCTTCATTTTTCTATCTCTCTCTCTCTCTCTCCCCTATGCCTCTACCTCTACCTTTCTCTCTCTATATCTTTCCACCTCTCTTTCTCTCTCTCCCTCTCTCTATGAATATCTATTTCTATCCCTATTCAACTCACTCACTTCCTCTTTCTCTCCCACCCCCTCTCTCTCTCTCTCTCTCCCTCCCATTTATGGCACATCTCATCCACATATTTCTGCAATACTCAATCTAAGCCTATAATGCTAATTCAAAGTCTTTAAATACATTTTTCACCTTAATGCAAATTAATGTTTTCCTAATGTATTGTATCTACAAAAGCTATACCCATTGTATCTGAGTGAACTGGGTGAATATTTTGATACATAATTTGAACCATCCAATTTCGGGTGACTCATTTCATGATCGCGCTGAGATTAAATCTCCATGGATTAAAATTTCATTGTGAAGGGGAGGTATATCAGACATATTTCCTCATGACGGTGTTCTTTGATTAAAAAATCCCATTAATCATTGATTCCCCTGGCCGGGAAATCTGCGTAAGTCGATACAGTGAGCGCAGAATCTCACACCATGGGATGAAGTTGTAGAAGGACCGACGTACAAACATTGTATTCAGGACAGATATCGCTGCCATCTTTTTTCTCTGGGGCGGACAATACGTGACCTACATGAACAGTGAGATGGGTGTATGCTTTGTATGTTCTCCTTCATGTTGCACACAATGGCGGAGTGCTGGACGAGAAGATATGACAAAGACAGCTCAGTTTACACGAGATAATTTCACCCAGGGCTGAGAATCCATACAAGCATAACACCCTTGTCAAAACTCCATATACACTCATACCAGAAGATCAACCTTTTAAAGTAGAACGTTAATGATTTTAAATATTGGCTTAATACTTATTATTGCATAGATGGCATAAATTAAACAAGGTTATCCAAATTCAACGCTTGGAAACATTTGAAGTAATGATTATTATCAATTATAAAACGGTAAAATACAGCCCCCGATATAGCAGCTGAAGAGCTCCTCGAACGCTGCTGAGATATGTGACGACACACCCTGGACCAGTCCTGTCTAAGCAGACGATGTCCCATAACATCTTACACATTTTTCAGAGCCTATTTTGTCATCTCCTCTTCACTTATTTCTCTTCATTCACTAGCGTCAGTCTTAATGTTAGTCTGTTGCCTCACTCTTAACTTCGTGTATGGTATTATTTTGATGAAAAATGCAGCGTTAAAAAAATAAAGGAATCAGTCACTTGTAAACAAAATAAAACGCCATTGTATTTTCAGCTGCTTGCACCGGGCCATGTTCGGCGTTTCAAGAGGGAACGAATACCATCCTGCTATTATTTGGAGGGCTTTTCAATTTGAAAGTGGGGTTTATTTCATTGATCATTGACCCTTCTCCTATGTATTTACAATCAAACGGTTTTAGCTATCAGAATCAGTTTCACTTTCCCTTTATAATGGTGTGAAATAAGGTCATGTTTAAATACACCAAACCCTTTATAATTTGATAAATAATTGCATTGCAATTACGTTCATTCATTATAGGACGTCGTCTGCTTAAGCAGGATCGATCCCGAGTGTGACGACATCAAAACATCGCTATATTTCTGGCGAATCCTCGGATATTCCAGATGCTGAGAAGAGCTTTTATTTGTGTTGTTTTTATAATCACCAGATACGCAGTTGACATAAAACTTATACGATTGCCATCTGTAAGCTTCCCAGTTTCTAGTGATACATTAATTGCCATATTTGTGATTTTCTTTGAATATCTACTTTAAGACAAATAGCACTTCATCAAGGGTTGCACAACCCTGCAACTACATTGCACAATGGATTTTTAAAAACTGTTTTACTCATCTTTATTCAAAGATCTACCCTATTCATACAACATTAATCCGAAGTTATGAATCCCTGCACCTAGTTTAAATCAGTCCACTGATTAACAGAGCTCCAAGTGTCAAGCTCTTTAGTCCATATAGATTATTGTAATTCTGTGACTAAATTAGCAAGCAAATATCATGTCATTATTAAATAAATTCAGCATTTTCATGAACGATTTCATTTTGTTTATTGATTTTGTTATGAAATTTACAGTACCCTTGTAGTTAATTCAGAATAAAAAGGTTGACCCTTTTACACATTTAGCATTTCATAAATCAGAGATTAAATTCATGTTTATAAATTTGAGTCATTGTCTGAATAAGAACTCGGCTACATCTTATATGTTGGGGTGCACAAAGCAGTTAAGGATAAGTAATACAAAAAGAATCATACCTGTTCGCACAAATTATGATCCAAGGTTATAATTCCAGCAAATTACATTATCTCATCCACAACAGTCCTTCCACTTTCATAGTCTCACTATATAAGAAGACATTACACATGCATTGCATGAGCTATTCTTACCTCATCTTAAAGGTCATGTATAGTTTTGCTAAACCCTCAAAAACTTTTGATCAAGATTATGAATACGAGGCACTGTGTCCTTTAAAAACTCTGCTACATCATATATGTTATGGTGCATAATGGTGGTTTAAAGAGAATGTTGAATTCTGGGAAAGGTGAAATATAATTTGTGAGCTTTTGCATTCCTTTTATGTCAGTTTGGAAAACATCATAACAAAAATGTCCCCTGAAAAGGAGTGCTCTTCAAATGCCTTCATGTTCAAAATATGACAAGAAATAGCTGAAGTGTTCAGGCCGAACATTCACACCACATGTGTTGACAGTCCCATATACCCATCTCTGTGTCCAGTGCGTGTGATTTTCAGCAAGACTGGGTCAATTTCTTATCAATTTAACGATTCCAAAACCTCATGCTGACATGGTCAACCTTCCCAATTGCTTTGAGACAGTTTCTTTCATAATATGACTAGAACTCAATTTTCTCTTTAAGGAATACACAAGAGAATCATTTTACATTTACAAAATACTTGATCCAAGGCAATATATTTAAATTCTAACAAATCACATTATCTCTTCCACAATCGTTCCACTTCTACAGTCCCACCCAGTATACATTACAAATGCATTAAAATATTCTCACATTAGTAGTCCACTCGTCTGCAAGTATGGGTTACAAATGCCAGAGTCTATCAATTAATGCATAATTGAGAGCCCTTTAAAGAAGAATTGCCTTGACACATATCCTTTGGCGCCATTTCAATCTTATTATTCTTTGTGTCATTTCAAAAAGTAAAATATGGTCTGCCTTCTTCTGTTTCTTAAGGTGAGCTCTTTGTGGTGGTTTTCTGAGTATTTCACTCAATTGTTTCAACTGCCAATTATAAACAATTATTTTATGTGTTATAACAACTTTTTAAATAATGAAATGAAAGATGCAACCATTTGATTAAAAAAAGCAGTAGCTGAGCCAGTTTCCAAGTAATGAAGTAGTTTTTCAATCTCACAAATAAAGAAATATTGAATATTTGGTTTTTTAACACCAGAAATATCATTTGCTAGGAAAGGGGAACTTTCATACAATTTGAGGCGACTTTGTGTTTTTACATGAACATAGTTCCAGACAGAAAATTGCCTTGGACCACCAAGTATTTTTACAATTTCAAGGGGATCCAAGATGAAAGACGCATAAATCTGAATACATTAGTAAATTGAGCCCCCTTCCCCTGCCCCCTCTCTTGATACAAACAAGCCTCATCATTTTGACGTTGTCAAAATTTAATTATTTGTTTGGG
The DNA here is from genome assembly GCA_025617745.1 of Heliocidaris erythrogramma. Lineage (NCBI taxonomy): Eukaryota > Metazoa > Echinodermata > Echinoidea > Camarodonta > Echinometridae > Heliocidaris > Heliocidaris erythrogramma. The sequence continues at coordinate 8,218,054 of CM046872.1, read as the reverse complement.
ATACAGTCAAGGGACAAACACGCCTCTTGTATTAATTTTCTCTGTTTATGTTTAAAATATTATATTTATTCCTGTAGGTTTCAGGGAAAAGAGCTTATTTTCGAAGCTTTTGTTTCAATGGTAAAGTTTAAACAAAAAATAGAATATAAAATTGCCCAAAAGAAAAATAAGTTACATGTCCATTTTAAGAAATGGTCTATCAAGCTTAACTGAAATTTTGTAGTAGTCTTGCAAAGCTCTGTTGTCCTTAACATCTTTATTGACTTCTTGTAATGTAAACTTGCCCCCCTGGGAAAGTATGTGAGTGTGTGTGTGTGTGTGTGTGTGTGTGTGGGTGCATATGCGGTGCCTGTTTTGTAGTTTTAAGAAGCTATTAAATCTATATACTGTTGCTCTTACTCTGTTAATTTTTGAAGAAATAACAATAAAAACAGAAAAAAAAAAAAAAAAAAACAAGCCTCATCACCACTGAAAACTTCATGCAGGCTACAGCATCACACTATCACTGCTAAATGGCATTCTCCTATTTCAACTGTAACTAATCCAGCCATTTTCTTCCCTCGCCAGCAATTTAGAATACATTTGGCACAGCGCAGCAGACATTTAAGCCAGTCCTATTTGCAATAAAGGCTGATACGACTGAATTCTAATCGCGTTATTTGTTGATGTGATACATTGGGTGAAGTACATAAGTTAGCAATTACTTTTCCCAGGCTTTTGCTTGGAAGTTTTGCATACTCTTGAGTATGTTATGATGCCCAGAAAAAGCAAATGCTGAGCTTTGGTAGTTTCATGCGCTCAAAAGAATGTTGTAGTTTTGGATGATTAGAACTGTACAAAGCTGTAGAGACAGGTGTTTGCAGAGACTTTGTTTTTGTCACAAAGGTATTTCTTTCTGGTTTTCTGATTTTCAGCATCCTTCCTTTTACCTATAACTCACGACAAACCCCTCCCCCCCCCCCCCCCCCAATTAAATGTTACTCTACATGTGTAACCTCTCTATCCAGTTCTACAACATAAGCTCTGACAACAATCGCTTTGCAGTCAGTTTCTAAAGACTAATTATCTAATTCTTAACTTGAAACCTGGACCTAGCACTACACTGTAGACCTAAACCTAACCCCTAAACCCTAACCCCAGACTAACAGAAAACCCTATCTCATCTCAAAACTTTCATGAAATGCAGACTAGAACAAATGTCTCTAGAGCATATGTCGGATCACCCTTTGCCCGTCACAAATCACACCATCACCCGCAACTGTCACACGAGTCGTCATGGCAACCCCTCCTGGGGTGAACACCCTCTCAATCAATCCTCCCACATGCCTACACTCCTCTGCTTGAAATCTCCTCGAAGTCGCCGTGGAGTAGAAAGTGATCCCCGGCAAAACACCATCAAAATAGGCACGATCCTGTAAAGCCTTTTGGAAATGAGATAGGAAATCTTCCTCTTTTTTTCCTTTCGGGAGGCTTTTTATAGTCACCACTGAACTGGTTCATTTGACTTCTCATCTGCATCGTCAAGTCATACCAGATCTCTCTGGCCATAGTCTGTCTTTGCTTTTGTCTTTGTCAGAAAGGAACCTATAAAAACCATTCAAAATTTGCCTGCATGCAAACTGAAAACCTCTTTTTACGATAATGATCAATTTGCTCACTTGCTCCCCCACCTCTGTTGTTGTTGCTTGGTTTTACTGGCAACTAGTCAATTTCTGACTGTTATTGCCTATTACTGTTCCAATTCATTTTTGACATAATATTTCTTCTTTTCTTTTTTCTTACTATAAGTGTGAGATAAATGATATCATGCAAGATTACCACTCCTGTCTTAAGCTACGTTCATACGGGACTCGTGGTTTTGAAAATTTAAGTTAGTGAAATTTTAAGTTAACGAAACCATGACTCCCTATACGCAACGAGTGTTCACATGAGCCCTAAACAACGAACTTAAACTACAAGCCGATCTTCGTGGTTAACGCCGGAAGTAGATACTATTGATTGTGTGTACAGTACACATACAGATCCTGTGTTAATAATTCACGCTAAGGGTATGACCCAGAAATTTAACATGAACTGAGGTCATTCCTAACCACAAGCTTGTGAAACTTAAAGTTTATTACGTTCACATGGGCCCATGGGCCGAGACGGAGGATTTCTTCCTCTTCTCTCTCTCTCTCTCTCTCTAAAACAGTTTATGTATTCATGTATCATAACTCTCCATCCTATTTCTTTGCCCATTCATTATGTAAGATTCAGTCAAAACATCTATTACAACTTTAAATGCAGGTTTTTGAGGCCTAATGTCAAAATATATTGATTTAATATTTCCTATAAACTTCTTGATATTACAGTAAAACAGGTTGAAGAAAATCCATTTCACGCCCAATTACTTGTGACATGTTCAGCATTATCCTAATTCACATCAAATCGTCTTACATGACTAATTACATCATATTTTATTGTCTCATAATGCAAAGCAGAAATACATGCAACACAGTAACTTGACAAAACGGCTGGCCAAAACCTCCCTTTCTATCATACCAATTTCTACACAAATGGAGTATCGACCCGAGACTAGTGCTAAATCTCATGTCTATTTATTCAAGCTCTAAGTACATGACTCATGGCAAAATGAGCCCCCAACAAAGGGAGATCGACTTCAAATCTTCCAAGGAGACGTGAGATCCAACAGTTTTCAGGAGAGAGTTGTAGACGAGGAAGGGAATTACCCTGGGGCATCGATGAGGGAATATGACCTGCCGCACTCGGTGGTTGCATAAAATGCAGCCATTATTAGCATCGTCAAAAGGAGATCGCGCGGATCGGTATGGGTGGGACTGAGGAATTAGTCATAGTTGGCTGCAGCACAAAGGGATCATTTCTGAAGACTGATTGTGGGAAATTTGAGGGTAATGTGATGATTTACGACAGCGAGAAGATAAATGTCAATGCATAAGAGATGGTCGTATCATACAAACTGTTGATGAGAAGATGCACATAACAAAGATAATGTATGCAGCTTGGCATATCAACAAATGAGTCACAATCTAGCATATGTCGGCTTACCCAAATTCATCTGACATCGTACACTGTGTATCTACATTGTACATGTAGATAGTGAGCTCTCTTTCAACAACCTGTTTCTAACATCCACAAGTATCTCATGGCTGATATGATGGGTTTTTTAAAGGAAAATCTAAAAAATCACCGTTAAAAGTAAGGTTATGTGTTCAAAATACAATAATTACAGCATTTTGATATTTAAAAATTCTGTTGAGATACAGTTGCACAAATAATGAGCTGATTATTCAACATCTTCATTAGATATCTCATATTGTAAACACAAGTACATGTACAATAAGCCATATCACCCATTTCCATTTGAAAAGGTATAATATTAACAAACCTTCATTTTCATTTCCACATCTCCGAATCCCTCTTACTTTGCCTCCTGTGTTTTTCAATTTCTAATTTTTTATATCTCTCTCCTTTTATCTCTCTCTCTCTACATATATATATATCTGTCTGTCTCCCTATATATTTTGATCATTCCATGTACTCATGCATCTATATGTATACCCCCCCCCCCACTCTCTCTCTCTCTCTCTCTTCTCTCTTCTCTCTCTTTTCTCACTCTCTCTCTCTCTCTCTCTCTACCACTCACTCACTCTCTCTCACTCTCTCACTTTCTCCCGTAGTCTCCTCCACCTTCTTCACTCCCCTCCCCCTTCCCCTACATATCCCTTCACCTCTATCTCATGTCTTCTCCCTCCCAAAAACACAAACATCTCAGGTGACCCCTCGGAGTTAAAGGATTTTAGCTTAACTTTGCTTAATGGATGAGACTATTTCTTCAGGGGGCACAGAAAGAAAATCCCTAAACACTTGGCTATGAGCTTTCATCCCAAAGTACATTACAGTTGAAGTTACTTGACAATAAACATTTACAAAGAAGAAGCCCGAATTAAATGACCTTTAAAGAATAAGCCCTCCCTATTTTCTCATTTCCAAGAACCAAATATTCTTTCCGGTATTTATTCTTTACCAATCTGCAATAGATGATCAAAACATCCTTCTTTCATATTGCTTGAAATATACTCTATAAACTGAACTGCATAGGCTATGTTTCATACACCTAAACTGACAAAAACGCACACACACACTCACACAATCTTTTAAAAAAATCTTTTTGCTATAATACTTTTTTTTTAATATCAACTGCCTATAAAACATGTTGAAGTAATATAATGTGTTTAATGAATCACAGTGTTAATTTATTTGCAAAAAATATAAAAGAAACCGCTCGGTATTAAAGACTAGAACTCTAAAGCCAATAATGTACTTTTTAAAGTCCCTTTTCAGCATAATTGCAAATGGGAAAAGCAAATCCCAAATTTCATTGCATAAGGGGTAAAACAAATCTATATCTGAATTGTATAATAAATGAGGATTTGTGTATTCATGTTACAATCAACATGGGATCATTTTTGCAATCTAGACTAAAAATAATTCTCATGTACCTCTTCCCTAGTAAAAAGCATATATATCTTTATTACAAGCAAAAGTGCTTTGGCCTTACATTTACAAGATACTTTGGGAATCGTTTGGGCAAGGTATAATTGTCAAATCACTTGATCATATGGAAATAAATTGCTATGTTTTGATTGCATGTTGCGTGCTTGTGAACCTGCTCAAAAATGTCCACTTAAATTGTCATCAAACATAGAGGCTTTGAATGTTTGCTGTGTCATTGTCAAAGCACTAGATTTTACTACAAAGGGGAGTTACAGAGACCCGTTTCATAAAACTTGTTATTCATAACAACTGCCACATTTCGATGACAAATTCGCTCTCAGCCAATCAGATCCAAGGATTTCAATAGCTTATAACAATTATTGTAACCTGTTATTGATAACAAGTTTCATGAAACAGGGCCCTGGGCAGAGCTGCCAACCACACTTGACCAAAAATCCTATGATTTTACCATAAAAATCCTATTTTCAGAAAAAAAATTGTATTCTTAACTGTCGTGTACTTTCCTACACAATATCTCAAGGATTGCAAATTTTGTTTATTTTGTAGTAATTTATACATGTATACAAGTAGGCTATGTAATTTATTTAGTGACTTGATTACATGTACAGTGTACATGTTATTGATGATGAATTTTTTTGATAAATCGTATTTTATGGAGAAAAATCCAAGTGTCGTATTGTCACTGAAAAATCGTACGAAATACGATAAAATTACTATTTGGCAGCTCTGCCTGGGTCATCAAGAGAATGCCGAGTACATTTGTGAACAAAAATGAGTAAGCTCTCTCATGTCACATGAAAAACATTGTTCTTGAAGTGTTCTCATATTATAAATATGACTAGAAATAGTTTGAAATAAATTTTGATGCTACATGTATATTACAATGTGTGTAGCCCCAAATACTAAAATACTGTGCCCACTGCTCTTCAATGGATGTCAAGCAAAAATTAAGTCAATTTGTTATTATTTTGATGATTTCCAAACCTCATAATTTAGACAATTATTCATATTTACTACTTTAATCAACCATTCCCAGTAACTTCTAGACACCATCCAGTTGGAGGGCCAATATACAGCATTACTTTTCAAAAACTAGCATTTTAGTTAGTTTCTATGGTAACAGAAGTCATCATTTACTCCGACTCTCAACACCCTATAAATATGTATAATGTAGCTTTTCACCTTTTCCAGGTAATCCTGTAAATATATGAGTTTATCATCCTCCTTCACCTATATATACGATTATATCAAAGATTATTAATGATATTGAGAGTTATAATGAACTCAAAGTAAAATCAAGGCACTCATTACAACTTGCGATTGAAAGGTAAACCTATACTGTAAATGTAAACAATAAACTTTAGCGTATTGTGAATTGCAGAAATTCAGTTCTGGGATTCATTTGTTTCACCGCATGAAAGTTCTATCACTGGGCCATGCGCAAAATTCACAAAAGCTAACTGTTGGTTACAATTGTTTTTTATTATTAAGCTATCATTTCTTTTTTCCCAATATATTATATGGTAAGCAATTTTTGATAAAACCTACACTGTATTTTAAATTTTAAAAAATCAATTAGTATTACTTCAATCCTACAAAACCCATTACAAATAGTCCTATTTAAAAAGTTCTTAATAAAGTAGACCAACATTAGGGGCATTCTGAAAAGTATGTCAGTAATTAGAGAGTAAACTTTAAAAAATGGAGGGATTCCAGACAAGTCCAGTGACGTGCTCTGGTTAATCTTTTGCCCTGAATATTTAGTTGGTTTTTTTTTTTAAGTTTGCTCATTTTATCAGTAAGGGTGCATTTATCTATTTACTTCATACCAATTTGAAGAAATTTATACTCCAAGAAGATACATGTACACATCAACACATGGCAAGTACTTATGTTACTTCTAGAACAATCCAACCCATAAGAAAGATCTTTATGACTCATCCCCAATCAAATTGGCAATCAACTGCTCCATTCCATAAGAAAAACAGCTTCTATTCTCCGTCAAACATATGTGGTTCGATACTAAATGCCTTGACAGATAACCCAATTTAGTGCAAACAACATTCGTCTGCACCGAATATCAACCATCCAAGATGAGACATGAAATGGGATATGTTTCGAAAAACAGCTGCGACGGTGAGGGATGATGGGAAGGATCTGCTCATGATCGTCCAAAATGGAGGATGCAAGATGCTCCGGGGGGATTGAAGTCTTTCTTGGCTTGACTAACGACTGAAATCCAGAGGATGAATGGGTTTTAGATCTGATTCAAGATGGTGATGAGCTAATAGATCCCACACGTGACGTTATCCAATTTGAAAACGATTACTGAAATTAGCCCGTAATGAGAATTTCAAGATGCCTTCTTACCCTTTTCTCCATCAACACTTCAAAAATAAGAAAATCTTCTTTATTCTTAATGGGTATATTAGTTTCAACTCCTGAATAATTTCTCTCCCAATAAAACTATTTTTGAAATTCTTTCAAAAGCTACATGATGTTATGCCTCCTTCCTAGCTAAACCCCTTGGCTTCTGTATCAGCAAGTTAAAGTAAAACATCATGAATAATCTTTCAATCTTTAGTCACATTTTGAATAAAATTCTGTTTTGATGTTGAAATTTAACATAAACATACATGTACATGCATGTGAGGAGATTTCTTGTCACGGCCAGGGGGGGGGGACGAGGCTAGCCTTTGCCATTTGTTGCTGTACAAAATTCAAAATTTCCGGAGGGGAGGGGGGGAAGGGGGGAGCACTGCCCATGTGTACATGTAGATCCACCAGTTTCTGTTTCAAAAAGATAAACTAACCAAATTATAAGTCCAAACAAATTGTAGAACATTCGAATTTCTAGATGGATAAAAGTGCTGAAAAGTCCCTTCTACCAAATTCTTTACACATCTTTTATCTCAAGATATGTGAAAAAGTTGAAGGCGGTGCAAAATTGCGAAAAATTATCATAATTGTCTTTCTTCATGTTGGAAAAAATATTGATCGCCCTCTGTGCTGTAGAGGACAGCCACTTAGAGGGATGAACCACGTATAATATTTCATGTTAAGTGTGACGGCTAATCTGTAATCCCACACGTGACATTTTATGTTGAGTGTCAGGATGTTGACCTGTAGTCCCAGGCTCAGCATTTTTTGTTACGGTGGAAGTTGATCTGTAATCCCATCCATGACATTCCATGTTGTGAGCATTCGACCCAGAAAAGAAATCCCACACTTGGCACTTCAGGTTATGTATTGAAGTTAAAGGGATACTCATCTGCAGATTGTGGACGTTTTATTCCGCGAGAGGACACTGTTGCCCCGCGGGACTCTAACTCCGGACAGACTGATCGCCACGCAACATGCACGCTCCGCCTGAGCTTGAGCTCTCATGCAAGATTCAGGCGGATTCATGCAGTCCGAAATATAATCCCAGCAGTCCGACGGACGCTTTTGATGCACAAACTTTATGTACGAGTGAATGGGGCTTACGCAATCCTGACTTTCCCCAAGGCCGCCTGGTGGCGTATCCCTTTAATCTTCCATCCCACTCACTTGTTTTACTGTTAGCCCACCCTTTTCTCTCTCTCTCTCTCTCTCTCTTTGTAATGCAGTTTTTACTCTAAATAAAGTCACTTTTTTCTTCACTCTCCATCTCATCTCTGTTGGTTGTAACCCTAAAATACAATTTCAACTGATTTTATCGCCAAAGCCAGAGGCAATATTCCATTTAAAATAACATTAACCATTTTCACAAGAAAATTTTAGACTGATGGGTACCGAATGAGATAATATCTTGCTCCCGTATTGAATGTGTTTATTAGGACTTGAAACTGGATCCTCAGTCCCACACCTGTCTTTCCTCGTTATCAAATCAACCCACACCCACTCATATTCCAACATAAACTAAGGCTAATGGCATATCAAATGAAATGTCAAGCTGTTGAAAGAAAAAAAAAACTGTGTACAATACCTCTCTATATATATTGGCAACCTACTCTTTAACAGCAATAACAATGAATCAAAAATAAATATGTATATTCCCATCAGCATATTGAATTCTAAAATAAGATATTTCAGCTTTTCAAATTTCAAATTTCAACAATCATTAATAAATAATTTCAGCTTTTCAAGTTTCAAATTTCAACAATTATTCCATAAAATAATAAAGCAAATCATTAATTTGGTAACCTTAAAATGACTCCCTTCCATAAAAAATAAGACTGGAGCCCTGCATCAAAGCATCTATGCTAATGTACCTCACGAGGGTGATTGAGTACAGTTCATGCTAGAAGATATTACATTACGAGATGGGGATAGAAGAAAATCACCATGGCAACCGTTAACATCCACTTCGTCCCTCCTCTAGCAAACTTTGCCCTGATTTCAGAAGCCTCTTACTAAATCATCTAACTGGTGAGAGAGGATTCAATCCATTTTAAAGCCATGAATACATTAAGTGCACATTACGGACGAAAAGAGACAATCACCATGGCAACAATTACCTTCCGCTTCATCCTAACACGAGCAAACTTTGACCTGATCTTTAGCATGCGCACCCCGTAATCGTACTTGACAGGACCGTACAGTATCCCTCGTCATCGAGAGGTGAGAAAAAGGCCGTAGCAAACCAGGGCGGGCGGGCGGCGGACAACAATTTCACGACAGTCCTCTAAGATTCCTAAAACAATACAGCTGATGAGTTGAGTAAGTAAATGTAGACGATCATCTGAAGACGACGGTGATCAATGCAGAAAGATTTCAATCAAAGGCACATCAATCCAATTCAAGAGCAGATGGTTGGGAGTAAAAAGAGGCGGGTGTTCCTCCAACACACTTCAAGTACAGTTGAGGTTCAGGCACTGTAATAAACGATGATGACAAGATGAGGAAAGAAACCTTGTGAGGAACTCTCAGAAAGTGGTTTAAACCTGACTTGATCTATTCAACAGCGTTCGGTAAACAAGGCAGGACGAGAAGTCGTCAGCGGGATGGTCGACTGGGAAGACACGGAGTGAGCATCAGCGTATTACAATCTGGCCTGGATACGGGAGAGTATTCATCTCAAGGATGTTTGCTCATCAGGTTTCCATCGCTTGTCCTTACAATAGAGATCTCCTCCCAGAACCCCCCCCCCCTCCCAACATCATCCCCCCATCCTCCCTAGTATCCATCTTCCTTCTTAATCTCCTTTCCCTCGCTCTTACAAATTCTTCATGAGGTTGTGAATATCAGTTACCCTTGGGCACTCCAATCAATTTCTCTACTGCTCTTTAAATCCAGACCAGTCTTGATTAACCTTTTCTTAGATTTTTCCTGCGCACATCCGTTTTGTTCTCTCTCCCTTCCTTTCTCTCCGCCCCCATCCTCCTCCACCTCCTCCTCCTCTCTTCCTCCTCCTTCTTCTTCTTCATCTTCAACTTCTTCTTCTTCTTCTTCTTCTTCAACTTCTTCCTATTCTTCTTCTTCCTACTTCTTCTTTTACCCGAACCATAGAACTCTGATTGTAGCTCCATGCCTGAACTTTACCCCCACAAAATAATCATCATGGTTTTTTCTTATTCATTATTCCACCATTTTTACCCTTTACCGACATATTCCTACTTCTTCTTTTATAGATCCCATATATCCAAGTTACATAATATACATGTATCAACCAGCTCTTTTATCTGGTCTGTTTTCTTTCTATCTTACTTTCTTTCTTTCTTTCTTTCATCACCTGCTCATCATAAGCATCCTTAAAAATAGAACTCAATCAGTTTAACTTCCTTGGATTCTGCTTACTGCATCTTGAAAAATGCTCCCTTGGCCCTCTTCCCATTTCAAATCTCTCTCTCTCTCTCTCTCTCTCTCTCCCCCTCTCCTCATGTATTGAATGTAGTTTTGCCATATTAAATATTAAGTATCGATCTACATGAATATTTTAGATATTCACACTCCTTTAGTGCCTTTCTTTCTTCCTCCCTCCCTATCAACACCTCTCTCTTCTTCTATAAAGCTTTTAATATTTTGTTCTTTTCTGCTCTCAATATCCATCCCTCCGCTCCACCCTCCCATCTTTCAGAATCTCTATAGACATCCCCTTCTTTCCTTCTGTCTCTATTTCAAACTTCATTAGCTATTGAATCCTCCCTCCCTCCCTCCCTCCCTCCCTCCCTCCCTCCCTCCCTCCCTCCCTCCCTCCCTCCCTCCCTCCCTCCCTCCCTCCCTCCCTCCCTCCCTCCCTCCCTCCCTCCCTCCCTCCCTCCCTCCCTCCCTCCCTCCCTCCCTCCCTCCCTCCCTCCCTCCCTCCCTCCCTCCCTCCCTCCCTCCCTCCCTCCCTCCCTCCCTCCCTCCCTCCCTCCCTCCCTCCCTCCCTCCCTCCCTCCCTCCCTCCCTCCCCCTTCCTCCATCACAGCATCTCTTTCCATCTCTATTTTACAAATGATAACCTATAAAATTATCAAAACATATATCCCCTCCCTATGTTGTGTTAATCACTGCTTCCAACAAGATCTATGATCCATTTTCCATCCCTCTCTCATCCTCCACCTCCTTCGTCTCCTCCTCCCGTTTTAATTTCCCTTGGACCGCATCTTCCTCCAGGGTTAGGGGACGGATGACTCCATCCAGATGAAGAAATGCTCATGGACATTAGAGATGGGATTTATGGATTGGATTTTTCATTAGAGGCAGCGGCGTAGCATGAAAGAGGGAAAAGATAAACATTGGCTTGGCATAACCAGTATGGTTCATGGACATTGAGCAAGAAGTCACCATGGCTTTAAGTTAGAGCCCATTTAGCCTTTAGTTACGGTAAGGCTCCAGAAATTATCTTCAGCAATAAATGGCAAGATACCAGTGTTGGGTCCAAGACCAGATCAGGGTCCGAGATCAAGATCAGACAGTCTGAGATCCAGATCAAGATCAAGATCAAGATCCGCAGCTCAAGATCGAGATTAGAACATCTGAGATCAAGATCAGATATGTCCGAGATCAAGATCAAGATCGAGGTTACTGATGCCGATCTCGAGACTGGTCTCGAGATCATGATCGATCTCGAGGTACCCAACACTGAGTCGTGTTTTCGCCGATTGGTGAATGATTTTAAAAGCTTTTTCGTTTGATAATTTACGTAATAACAAGTTTGATCTCAAGCGATCTCGAGCGAAAATTCCTAGAACAGAAGCTCCGAGATCAAGATCAAGACCAAGACCAACACCTTCGAGATCAAGAACAAGATCGAGGTTACTGATGCCGATCTCGAGACTGGTCTCAAGATCAAGATCGATCTCGAGGTACCCAACACTGCAAGATACGAACAATTCTAAACTACTGTGAAGTATTTTTCTCTTTTACATCCATGACTAGGAAGTAAATTCACAGATGAGACCAGCAAATGTCAAACAAAAAGACAAATGTAAGCGCATAGATTGTGCGAACTGCTCTGAGATTTACATCGGCTGCTTTCAGCGCAAACAGACATAAAGCCAGTAAGCTTCGATGTGGATTCCTTTCAGATATACCGACACTAAAACATTTCCTTTCATCTTGAATTTAAGTCATGACAGCTACTAAATTTTCACAGAATAAAACAAAACTTACACAGAACTTTCAAGAAAACAAATGAATCAATTAGCTACTGCATGATAAATGATTCACAACTACATGTAAATTAAAGATAAAGTTGAGTTCTGGTCATGCGATTACATTGTGAAAGAAACCGTCTCAAAGCAACTGGAAAGGGTTGATCATGTCTACATTAGAATTGTATACTGTGAGGTTTGGAATCATCAAAATGATAAAAAATTGACCCAATCTTACTTAAAAGTACATGTACTGCACACAAAGATGGGTACCGGTATATGAGACTGCACACCCACATGTGGCCTACAAAAACTTTCTCATCATATTTCGAATATGAGGGCACTTGAAGAGCAATCCTTTTCAGGGGACATTTCTACCGTGATGTTCTTTCAAGCTGACATAAAAGGAATGAGAATGCTCAAATTATTTTTCACCTTTCCCAGAAATAAACCTTCTCTTTAAGTCCGTGTCTGACATAACATTTTTCATTATCATCAGAACACGAGTAGTCACATGCATATCTTAAGATTCCTCTTGATTGTAGGGAGGGCTTTATGATCAAAAATTAATTGATTAAGAATGAGAAGAATAAGAAAAATGGTGAAAATACCCCCCAAAATACTAACACATGCTAATTTGGTACTTTGTAACAAACACAAAATAACTGCATCCTAAACCGCAAATTTTGTTTTGTTTTGTTGTTATTATTCTTTTCGATATGACTATCATATTCCAAGAAACTCTTTTTCTTCCTTTCTTTTCTTACTTTCAACAGTCTGCTGTCCAAAAATAAAGAGGAAAGGTTAGAAAGGTGATAATGTTCATTCACATGGAAATCTTGTTTGAAGTGTCTGGCACACTCATTAGCAGAGATGCCTACTAAAGAGGCAGAGTAAACAAACGTGATTTTCAGTGGATGGGACTAATGCCAGGCATGGGTTGGCTTCCCGAGCGCAAATTACTGCAGCCCCTTCCAGTTTACACAATCACATGTAAAACCTTCACTTACGAGTCTATAAATAAGAGAGGAAGTGCGTGCTGGATAGCGCAGAATTCAGTCTGGAACTCTGGAATAATTTCACCCTTGATTATACTGCTGACGGAGTACAGTCGTCCCACACATAATGCATCTCATCAGATTTAATTTCCTTCCCTTTTATCCTTGTTTAGTGTCTATCGCCTCATATTTGATATTCCAATCTATTTCTTTTTCTGAGAAAAGGCCAAGAATGTGCAAGTTGTTTTTTTTTCTTTCCTCTATTGAACATGCATGTACTCTACATGCATATAACAAGTATATAACAAGTATAATTTGGGGTATCCAAATCAACTTGAAAGATATGTGCTTCTGATGAGTAAAAAATTCCATATTCTTCACATCAGCATTATTGTAATGCCACACACATGAAACTAGAAACAATCTGTCAACTTTAAGGACTTGATAATTGCTATACTTGAAATACTTCCAAGTGCACTTTACAGACATGTCCATCCATTTTTCATTTTTTTGCAAATAAGTATGTGTAGGCAAAAGTGTAACACAGAAGTGATAAATGGAACATACTTTCACAACACAAAACAAAAGAATTCTAAACTAAATTCAAGGACTGTTAGATTTGGCTTTAATGAGTTAAAGAAAGCTAACAAGCTTTCAATTGCATTTCCAAGTAATTTTGTATGTGTTTTTCATATCAATATCTAACAATGTGAATCAGTTTAATGTTTCTGGATGTACATTGTATGGCTGGGCATTAGCATGCAAGCATGCCATGAAGCAAATTTCCGGTAACATGCTTTTAAGATTTAATAATAAAATAATAAAAAGTGAAAAAGGATGTTAATTCAATAGTGTTGTATCAAATCATCACATAGTTCTGTAGTTATGGGTATTTTAACCCTTTCGAGACAATTGACCAGTTTGTGGTTTGGTTGATTTGGCTCTATAACTTTTTATTCAGAGCTCTAAATATACCAGATGCATGAGTAGAAAGCAAAAATTTATGCACATACTATGTCCATTTTTGTTGCATGACCATGTTGTGTTTGATGCCAGGAATTTCAAAAACAAGAATAAGCATTAAAATCCTTAAATTGGCAACAACACATTGAGAGGCTCAAAATCATTATTTTTAATCAAAAATTGGCAATTTTTTCAACTTTTCGACAAATTTCCAAACCATGTATATTGTTTTCAAAGACAATACACCTTATTAGAACTATGTAGCTCTAAAAAAATATTGTTGCCAATTTGAAGAATGAAATGTTGCCAATTTGAAGAATGAAATGTGATCAATATAGTGATTAATTTAACCCTTGAATAATTCCTGTCCTGAAAGGGGTTAATGCTACGCCCATCTGCCAGGGATACGAGTAGATCTTATAATGATAGTCTACACCCTGAAGAGTTCAAATCCCATTTTCTCTCCCTCAGATCTTTATCCACCCCCACAAAGAACTTACTGCAGACAAGAAGAAAACCCGGCTGGAAATTAATTTACTTGATGGGTTCAGATGGGTAAAGTTAACATCTATCTAGGATCGAGTTTAAGATAAATTTTTGATAAACAGCCCAATTCATAGAAAAGGCCACTGCATATACTGTGATAATGTAAATGTCCATGATGAAAGGAATGGGTCGTAAAGCGTCACACATTGGGAAAATTCCTGCTTTTACGCTATTTAATGGGACTGAAAAATGTTATGAACATAAGGAATTCATTCAAGACAGCAATGATATGATTGTAATGCTGTAAATGATAATTTCATGATCAGGATACGAACATAGGATGGGATAAGTGATTAAGAATTTAATTGAATTCTCGCTACCTCAAATATGCAATTTTCGACGTAGAGGGCAATATTATGCATGGAAATGGTCCGCATCTTCATTAACTTCACTTCCGGTCCGTATTGAAATACTACGGCTTATGAATAAAATGAGTGCTAAAATACTAAAAAAATTTGGATCGCATGACATTAACCACTCAAATTTTGAAAATGCAACTAATTGTCTCAATAAATCATGATGGTATCTTTTCAAACATGTCGGTTAAACTCGAGGATTTTTGTAATACCTGTGTACATTTTCAATACAAAAAGACAAACACTTGTTGACCCAATCGGGATATTGTCAGCACTGCGCATGCGTGGTTTGCATGACAAACGCCATCTGTTGGCGAAATTGCGTATTTGGGGTAGCGAGAATTGTGTATGAATTGATTACCTTGTGTGCATGAATGCTTATATCACATGGACATTCAAGATTAATGCCAAGTTCGAAAAGGCTTCTTTTTTTCTTTAAATCGTCATCCTTTGCCATCCATATCCCTGGTCTGCCATCTTTCTGTTTCATCTACTTCCAACCAAGAGGGCGCTAACACATATCCTTCCACATTAAATCAACGCCCTTCTGGCGCTCACCACACAATTTATTCATGAAATCATCCTTGCTAAATGTGTCACGTTTCTCACAATTTTCTCCAACTCTGCCAGCCTGTCTCTAAATAATGCATTCTAGCTCCGGGCAATGAATGCAGCACGAAGCCATTCCTTCTACAAACGCTGATGATTTTTAATGTTGCCCTCGTACACTCATGCATGCATAAACTAAAATCCCAGGGAATCTATTGCACTGTCAAGAGAAGATGTTCTACTGAAAATGGCACCAAAGCTTGGACAGAAATGGCTGCCTGATTTGCAGAGGGGAGGAAAATATATCAAACTTTTTTGGTCACTACTGAAAATTATATTTAATAAATCACTCTTACTTTCATGGACAAACAAAAATATGAAATGATGACAGTTCTTATCTTAGATTTATCAACGTGCATTGAACCATATGTGTGTGAATTGAAAACTCAGACACACGTCTCATCAGCTTAGTTTAACTCAACTTGAGATCAAGGCTTCAAACTCAAACCCAACATCAGATTGAAATTCAGTAGCATATAGGAGATAGAGATATAAGGGGGAATGACATAAGGGGAATGACATAAGAGGCATACAGAAATTAAACTTATTTGGCAAAAAGAAATTAACACTCACCTAATGAAGAACCAGATACATCAATCAGGGCAGCAAAATATGGAAAGAAAAAGAGAGAGAAAATAATGATATTTTAAATGGTTGGGATATAGATGAAAATAATCATAAGATATGGTTAGATATCAATTATGAAGTGATGATAGGAGCATATCCAGACACATATCTATCATGAAGTATTTGTACACGCTTTCTCCATAATAAAAAAACAATGAAAATGACAAATGTGAATTTAACAATTTGTCAAACAAATGGTGTATTATCTTTGAAAAGACATGCTTATGATGATAATAATAATAAAAGCTTCATTTATAGAGTGTTTAATGACTCACTTGTAAGCGCTTTGATAGTTATTACCCCAGTCATATGATTCAGTTGCTATTTTGCACATACATGTATCGTGCACGCTCTCCACTGCACTAGAGAGCATTCCACTCAGTTGCCTTGTACAGGCAGGCACGTAACAGTCAAACACAAATAACAGTTGCATCCTATCAGGTATCCACTAAAACACTTAGGCTGCGAGAAGCAATATCCATAAAATGACTCCCTAAAGGACATGTACATGTAAGTGCCGTGCCGCCGATCGAACCCATCACCATCGCATCTCAAGTCAAGTGTTTAAAACCACTCGACCACGGCACCTGTTATGTATTGGTATAGAAGCAGCCATGCTGGAGGACATAACAATAAAAACCTGTGCACTAGACCATGACAACAATGTCTTTTCATAGTCTGATGCACAGGTTTTTATTGTTATGTCCTCCAAAATGGCTGCTGCAAGAACCCTCTATATGTATCAATAGCACCTCAAACAATTTTTCACAGAAAATCTGAATACTGTAGACCCCAATCAAAGTCAACATTATTTTCAATCCGGGCCACAAAATATTTCTTCCTCTGCCTGAATATCAGACTAACTCGATATATAACTGTGCTATTCAAAATGCATTTTATTATGTTTATACAACATTGAAGAAAAGAAGTCACAATATTGTGTAGGCGTACATAAACCAATCTCAAAAGTGCACTTCACCCACGTGCAAAACAGCCTGCATGTCTAACAGGACATACATGTACACGTATACTGTAGTTAACAGAATGAGATTATATTGAAATTGTAATCAAATATTAAGTTTATATTTAAGAAATAACAAACTTTAGATGTACCATTAGCACTCAAAATCTTGTTAAAGGTAGTGCATAGTGTCGGGGGTTCAATAATAAATTTCATTCATTTTTTGTTATAACACTCCCTTTGGGGTACCTAACCAACCCTCCAAACCGCAGATTCTAATACTGTTTAGTTTTCGAGATATTAACGTTTTTCTATTTAATGTATTTTATTGAAAATTCAGGGATCGCCTTTTTATCGGGGGACCCCCGATAAAAATGTGATCCCTTAGCAACAAAGGCAGAATTGCTAAGCCCTATATCTCAGTTATTCATTGGCCGATCGCCATGAAATTTTAGGAGTATATTGCCTCACTTACAATATGGGAATATGATATGGATAAGTGCCTCAAATTCTTGCTTTCCTTTGAAAGAAAGACGTTGTAAAAGAAAAGAATTCAAACCGTGGTTTACAGCAGCAATATTAAAATCCTGTAAGAAGAAGATAAAGTTGTACAGAAAATTTATTAAGAACCCTTCTGTATATAGGAAGAAAGTGTACAGGGAGTATCGAAATACGTTAACAACAGTAATTCGAAATTCAAAGGAATATTATTATGCAAAGCAGTTTAAAGAAAGTAATTCTAGTAAACGAACTTGGAATATCATTAATACTCTTTTGAACAAGGGAACCAAGAACAAGATTCAAGATTGCTTTTATGATGAAAATAATATGGAAATTATAGATCCTGTTGATATAGCAAACAAATTTAATGAATATTTCATAAGCATTGGGACAAAATTTACAGATACACATAATATTGACTTACTGAAGTGTAGGTCTTATATGAAAGGTCAATATCAACACTCAATGTTCTTGAAACCTGTCGAATGTCATGAAATTATAGATATAGTGAAGGCAATGAAAATTGGTAAGAGTCCTGGGCATGATAACATAACTGTTTCTGTTATTAAAGAATCAGTTTATTTTATTGTTGCTCCATTAGTGTATATTTTCAACCTTTCTTTTTCTAATGGCAAATTTCCTCACGGTATGAAACAGGCAAGAGTGACCCCGATCCATAAGAAGGGTTCTCTCGATCAGTTTTGTAATTATAGACCGGTGTCACTCTTGCCCGTATTCTCTAAAATACTAGAAAAATTGTTTTATTCTCGATTATTGTCTTATACTGCAAAACAAAAGATATTGTCAAATTCTCAATATGGCTTCAGATCTGGTCATTCAACTGTATTGGCCTTGACATGCTTCTTGGATCAAATAACCACTTCCCTTGATGATAGTAAACATTCACTCTCTCTATCATTGGATATTTCAAAAGCTTTTGATTCAATTAATCATCAAGTGTTATTATCCAAATTAGATTATTATGGTGTGAGGGGCTTGGCGTTGCAGTGGATAGAGAATTATCTAAAGGAAAGAAATAAATATGTTGTTTACAATGATGAAACTTCATTTGAAAAAGAACTGATATGTGGGGTACCCCAAGGGTCTATATTGGGCCCCCTGTTATTCCTCTTATATATAAATGATTTACCAAATGCTTCCTCAATATTATCATACATCCTTTTTGCAGATGATACAAATGTTTTTTTGAGTGAGAAGAAACTAGATATTCTTGTCCATAATATGAATAAGGAAATTCAACAGGTCAATACATGGTATAAAGTGAATGGTTTAAGGGTTAACATTGAGAAGACAAATTTTCTTCATTTTGCTCCATTGAATAAACAATATGACAGAAGTTTGCTTACTCTTAAGTTTACTGATTCATTAGAGCCCATCAAGCAGGTACATAGTACCAGTTTCCTGGGAGTTAATATCGATGATAAGTTATCATGGTCTTTACATATTAATGACATTGCATTGAAAATCTCTAGGGTTACTGGAATTTTGTCAAAGTTGAAATTCGTATTACCTTCAAAGGTACTCCTTCTACTGTATAATTCGTTAATCTTGCCTCACTTACAATATGGGAATATGATATGGATAAGTGCCTCAAATACATTGTTAAAACGACTGTATTTGTTGCAAAAACGTGTGATACGCATAGTTGCCAAATCTCAATATTTAGCCTATACCAACAATCTATTTAAACAGTATAGGGTATTAACTGTATATGAACTGAGTAAGTTACAACTGGGAGAATTTATGTATAAATCTGAGAATGGACTGCTTCCAAACTCGTTTCAAAACTGGTATAGGTGTAACAGTGATGTTCATTATTATAACACTCGAAACTCCAAGAAATTATATAGTATTTATTACAGGACCGCTATTGGTCAGAGTAGTGTTAAGTATCAGGGTTACCTTACATGGTCTGTTATAGAGGACAACATTAAACAATCTAAATCATTACGACAATTTAAGCTAAAATACAAAAAATATCTCATTAACTCCAAGTAAACTATCAGGTTTTTAAAGTTTTTATCTCAATATATATGTTATTATTATGTTCCAAACCATTGTTATTGTTTTCTGTTCTGTTTTCTTTTCTTTTCTTTATCAGGCCATATAAAAAATACCTAACATTTATTAGCCCGGGGCTAGACTCGATAAGCTTTGCTTTTTCTATCCCCATTCACATTAAGTTGCTTATTCTGTATTGTTCTATGTCTGTTTATCTACGATTCTTTTATAATGGTATATTTATATACATGTACACGTACTCCAAATTTCAATTGTGCAATTACGTATGTATATGACTCTGTATATTTTTGTGTTTTTTAATGTGAAGAATAAATGAAATGAAATGAAATGAAATGAAAATGTGAGACTACTTCATCATATTATTTAACGACGAACTTGATTTCTTATGTAAAACCTTTATTTTGGCGGAGGAGAATATCTTTGCCAACGATTACGCTATATACAGCTCGAGAAAAGAAAACCCTTTATATCTCTGAACCTTGACCGATTTTAACCGGACCAACGACCATTATCTTCTTCTGTAGGTCACTTGGATCGAATAAAATATACATTTGAAAAATCTATGATCTTTGCAAACACTATGTACTACCTTTAATTCAGAGTAAATCGTTGGAGGTGTTGTGTTTTACAAATAAAGATACCTTTTTTTTTTAATTAGAAATCAGAATAATTTGAGCTCTTGGACATATATTATCACTGTGGAACTGCCAAAAGTAAGCTACATGTATACATGTAGGCTATATGTAAGATATTATAGAACTACATGTAAAAATATAAATGAAGTATACCATGCATTTGAGGACTACAGTTCCTCTTGAAGAGTTTTAATTCTGCACATTCATAGAGGTGCTACAATTTACATGAATGCTTAAAAGGTACACACAAAGGGCAGTACACTAGCCATACAAACATACAAGAGCCATCGTACATGTATGTAACTCCCATCTATTTACACAGATGCAGTCTATAAAGTGCATTCGTGACACGGATCTACAATTCCAACTTCTTCCCTCCCCTTTCCTTTTTTTCAGCAACAGTAAAATATTGAGAAGAGATAAATTAAGAATACAAAAAGAAAATGGCTGATGCATTCATTTTCATTAAACCATTCCAGTCTCATAGAATGACACATGATTACAATGTTTCATTATTATATCAGTTTTGAAAAAGATTTCTCAAATTCTGTAAATTCCATTTGTACAAGTTATGTCTGCTCTTCTTACACGAATTGTACTGCCCTTTCAAACATCCTTTTACCAGAAGATACCTTTTACACTTGCCACCTTATGGTCCTTAGTATACCAGTACCATATTGTCTGCATGTAGCCAAAAGAGGATTACAGATAAGAGTATGTAAAAAGATGAGTTTATGCCCTTCTGGCTCTCAAAAGACAACATGTCTAACCAGGGACCTATGACCTATGGGTAGGCTTTGTGTAACATAATTTTAATCAATTTTTCTCCTTAAATGAATTCTAAATTAAAATATAGGCCTATAAAACATTAAGACGCATTTTCTCATATTCTTTAGCAGATGTAGACATGAACGGATATTGCAGCGGACATGGGAAGATAACACCCAAGCAATATCATACTATCGAATTACATCTCTCGTGCCCCCCTCCCGAGCAGGCATCTTGCAGCTGCCGCCTCAGATTTAGAAACGTCCTATTCACGTTCAGGGACGGTAAGCATTCAGGGCCGGCCAGCCAGCGAGGGAAAAAAGCGCCAAATCTCACGCTGCCTGAACAAATTGAAAAACACACGCCCTCGGTGTAGACGGGGAGAGTAAAGACTCTACATGCAGTCTCCCTCGTATCTATGCAGACTTATAGGTTAAGGTCAAAGACTAGTATTGATTAAAATGTGCCATCACAAAGCATCATTATGAATGAAGGCTATAATAATATTAATTATAAATGAAAACAAATCTGTACCAGTGCTCTTTATAATATATCTTCAAACCATCCATAAGCCTGAAGCTCAAAAATACATACTGGTATAGTAGCAGAATATATTCAGTGCAAAAATAGTCACAACTGAAATGCAAATGGAAAAATAATGTAAAATTCTTTGTAAATTTACAGGATGTAATGTAAAAGTCTAAATGTATGTGCGTATATTCTGAGGAAATAAAAAATAGACGCTAACTGGTGGATTTCTTGAAAACAAAACTGTTTAAAAGTAAACCACATGTAAAATGGTATGAAAAGGAAAACATAGGTGAATAATGATCTTTTTCTATTAAACTGTTCTGCAAATATTAAAATCAACAAAATATCAGGGTGGAATTCCATTCAATAATTCAATCTCTACAACCAAGTCCCTCAGACAGGATGACCTGACTGACCTCTCTTCAAGGTCACTCTCCTAATCCACTTCCTATCAAATCCTTGTCTGTTGGCAATAATTAATTGACCAGTTAATAATTACACACCTGTTATAAACCCATTGATGAGATTAGATTAGCACTTCCCCCACAAAACCCTCCAAAAATGGGATTAAGAGGACAATAACCTTTAACAAAAGGTCCCATTTAGTTTGAGTGTCTACGCAATCCCATTTATTGCCAATAGTACACAATTGTTGTGACTATCCACATCATCTCTGCCTTTGATTTTTGTTAGTTTGGATTTGCTCATTGTTTGAGTACACAATGATTACACATGAAAAATTTCACATCAGGCAAAAAATACAATGCCTCCATCATCAAAATCACTTTTTTTCCTCAGATCTGATGCACAGTATGACAAAAAAATAATATCATATTTAGTCTACACAATTCTACAGAAATAAATTTCCGCCCTTTTTTGGCAGCAGAAATCACAACCATGAATCTGACAGATGTTACTTTTTATTGTAAAGACTTGTCCAACATTTTATGAAGTGTTAACAAAATTTAACAAAACAATTTTTTTTTTAACAGCTGATGTGAACTCTCCCTTATAATAGCCGCATGCAGTAAGGTGATGAGAGACAGGTTGCAGGTATACCAGCACATCTACCAGCACTTCCACACCACCAGGTCTTCTCACCTTTCAATTACTTTGATATGGGCGGGTGCATGTCATTGGATACTGAATGAAATGATTTGATCAGATAAAATGACAGTCTAGTATGATCATGTATCAAGCAGCTCTCCGCCACCATCAAGTGCAGTTGATAAAATATGATAACTTCTCATCTCTGAGGAAGCTACTGTATAATGAAATACAACCTACTTTGAGCAGAACTCAATACTTGCACATTTTCAACGTCAAATGACCCTCTGAAAAGGCCTTTGACATTTGTTACGTTCACACGATGGGAGCTAATCAGCTAAACTTTAAGTTTCGCTTGTAGTTTCGAAACTTAAAGTTTACTTGTAGTTATCTTGTAGTTTCACACCGTATGAACGGACTCGTAGTTTCGAAACTTTAAGTTTACTTGCAGTTCTAGAACCACAAGCGAGCTCGTGGTTAAGGCTGAAACCACGAGCAGTGGGTGGCCCTCCGTCGCAGTTTCAGACCATGTGAACAGAATAAACTGTAAGTTTCGCAAGCTTGCGCTTAGCGATGACCTCGCTGTTCATGTTAAACTTCCGGGTCATACCCTTCGTGCGAATTGTGAACACAGGATCTGTATATGTACTGTACACACAATCGGTAGAATCTACTTCTGGGGTTAACCACAACGATCGCTCAGCTTGTAGTT
This sequence comes from Heliocidaris erythrogramma, assembly GCA_025617745.1. Classification (NCBI taxonomy): domain Eukaryota; kingdom Metazoa; phylum Echinodermata; class Echinoidea; order Camarodonta; family Echinometridae; genus Heliocidaris; species Heliocidaris erythrogramma. The sequence goes on along the minus strand of CM046872.1, from coordinate 8,194,662 downwards.
TCAGCTCGTTGTCTCGGGCTCGTGTGAACCCTCGTTGCGGTTAGGGAGTTGAGGTTTCGTTAAATTAAAGTTTCCCTAAATTAAAGTTTTCGAAACAACAAGTCTGTATGAACGTAGCTATTCAAAAGGACAATAATTACTCACCAAAATTATAAAGCACGACACTATACTTTTGACAATGTCTGCAAATCACTTATGAATTTAGGGGGGCACAATTGGCCATGTGTCCCCTCCCCCCCCCCCTTTTTTTTTAACCCAAGTGGCATACCTCCCGTATACAACACCAAAAATGTGCCTGCCTTTCCAAATCTAAACAAAAAGAAACTTTTTTTATTTTGCTTATCAGATACAGCCACCTTTAAAACCTTACAGAAATCAGTAGTTAGCCATGTAGCCCAAACAATTGGCAGATTTAAGGGGGCACCAACTGCCTGTGCCCCCTTTTAAAACCCAAACTGGCATAACATACGAACAAATGTAAAATTTCTTTCATATGTTAGTCCAAGGACCCTGCAAAAGTGACAGATTTTTTTCTTATTTTTCTTCTTTTGCTTGTCAGAGCATTTTCGGGATAGTGCTCCTTCCTTTTACAGAATCCTGAATACGCCCTTCCCCTAACATCAGTAACTGAATCTCTGGTAGCCCTAATGACACTCACTTAAAAATCTCTCAAATATCATCCTCTAAATCTAAATTCCCCAAAGCATATTTTTACACGAGCGAAGTCAGCTCCATGGCGGCAGGTTGCCATGCTATAAATACATGTTTACTGACTGTGCAATAACTGAACGGATTTCAAATGCAGAATGACACTATGATCCATCAAATATCTCTATGAAAGTACTTCTGCGGAAAGTATTCCAAGGACCCTGTTCCATCAGCTTCATATAATGCCTTTCCTCTTTCTCTTCAATCATATTTGTTCTCTCACTTTTGTCATAAAAAATATTAAACCAATCTAGATCACAGAGGCCTCCAATCTAGATCGCAGAGGCCTGTAATCTGAACTTCGGTTTAAGTTTAACCAGGGAAATGTAACTACCGGTATTAAAGAAGTTTGGTTTAAACCTACTCTAAACCTGCCCTTTCAACCAGAGTTTTAGAAAATCAAATTCTGAACTCCAATTTAACTTAATCCACTGCCTATTGGAACTGGGTCAGGTGGCCGCTGTATTAAGTCTATGGCAAAGAGAGAATTCAGAAGCGAGTGGGTTAAACTCCAGTCTAAGTATGGTTTCATTTTGTACAGAAATTTAAGGTGGACTGGACTCGGTTTTAATTAAACTCTGGTTTAACTTAGAATGGAGTTTAAGTTATACCGGAGTTCAGAATATGAGCCAGCTGGAGCCTAGACTCTATCACAAGTACATAATTGTTGTTTACAATTAAACGACTGAAATTTGTTATAGTCATTTTAGGAGTATAACTTTGAAAATTTGATTTTCGATACAAATTATATATCGCAAAAAATTATTGCTCCTATGAAAAACCCTCAAAACCCTTGATACATGTATCTGCTTAGGTCAACAGATCAATAGGTCAATACATAATTTTACAGTTTGACATGTCTGTTATCCCCTCATACAAATGTATGTTGCTTGTGTACATGCATAGGTATACATACACATGTTTGGTAAATATTGCTTGTTCTACTTTAAAAAAGAATATGAACACAATTTGGCAATTTACTAAACTCTATACATGTATTTAAAATCCATTCGGAATGCATGTAATATTTAATAATGAAGTTGTTTCAAAATATTGATAGCAAAATGGAAGTGGAAATATTCCCCTTATTTGTATCCTCCATTTTGTGGATGGACTGATTAACCTTTGACCTTCGTCCGTCACTCACACCTGGATATCGCCTAGTGTATATTCATAATGTACGTAGCCTGGGAGAAGCATTATCCTGGTAGACGGTTGATTAGTCAAGAGAAACATTACTCTGACAAGAGATGGGCTTAGAGGGCTTTCTTGAACGTCATCGCAAGCGTTTGCTCGCTTCATCAGGTTCAGCTACTTTAGACCGGGCCTGTTTCACACCAGAGTGTCAAAAACAAAGTCCACTACCAGCAGTGGTTCATCCGGGACTTCAGTTGTACAACACGTGCTCCAGCGACAATTGCTCCGCGTCGATTATGAACACCACCCAAATTCTGAACTTCAACTCTGGACCAAACCCTATACCTTTCTTCACCGATGATGGTGCTTCGGAATAGACCACTCTTCCACTTAGCTCGGATTTTCTTGGCCTAAAATCCTCCAAATACATGCGTACAAATTAAATAATGAGCTCGCAATACCAGAACCAATGAAAGTTATCATCTTCGAACCAAACTTCCTACAATTTGAGGGCACGATTCGACAAACAGGGGCAGACCCTGGACCAAACCCTATACCCGCTTCACCATTGATGGTGCTCGGAATAGACCACTCTTCCACTTAGCTCAGATTTTTTTGGCCAAAAATCCTCCTAATACATGCGTACGAATTAAATAATGAGCTCGCAAAATACCAGAACCAACGAAAGTTATCATCTTCGAACCAAACTTCCTACAATTTGAGGGGACGATTCGACAAACAAGGGCAAACTGCAGCTACACATCAAAATATGAACCAAGGTAAGAAATCAAACCCGTTTGTCACTCCGACCAACGCCAAAGCTTTGGGGCAAAGCAAGCCTGTGCAACCCGCTGCCACCACAAAGCCCGACATAGCACCGAGAGGTGCCACACCCCAAGCTACTGATTATGCAAATTTGCCACGCTCTACCGACCTAACCCTGAACCTAACCTACATGTAAAACCCGATTGTAACACTAACCCCAACCCTATATCTTTGATGAAATAAAGCCTGGAGGAACTGCTGTGGGAGCTTATGTTGGAGCACCGTTTACGACAGGTAGTGATTTAATGTGTAGCCAATGACCAAGTGCAAGTAAAACTTGTAATTTCCCTCCAGACTCCAAAAAAAAAAATAAGTACATAGGGGCACAGTGCTAGACCCTAAAATTTCATGACAGATCGCAAAAATTAAACAATGCAAACAGGGGCACAATACACACACTCACACACCCACACTGACCTGTAAATTTTACTCCGAACCACAATTTCAAAATGTAAACAGGGTCATGAATATACACAGACCCAACAACTTTCACTCCAGACCCAAGAAAAAGTTGATGTGAAGCACTGATGTAGATCAATACCGTGATCCATTCATCATGATTTACAAATCCCTGCTAAAGGTGTAGCGCCCTCTACAGTCTAGTCCTTAATTCATACCACAGTGTATAGCCCTTACTATTTACCAAGCTCTGCTTGCCTGAATGTCTGAACTACATTAATACATGATCTTGAATCCTACATTATATTTTTTCCATGGAGAAATTAATAACCATCATCATTTGCTCCTTTTTCAAGATCCCTGTTCAAATCTCTCTTTTGATAGTAATGCAAACTATTTTTAAAACAGCAGATTAAGATTTTGTACAGTCAAAAATGAATGCTAGTTTCATATGCCTAAATTCAAGAATCTTTCTTTAAAAAGTTGGATAAAATCTTTTTTTTTTAAATCATTGGAGTATTTGATCCTGTTATTCCTCTAGGACTAATGACTGGGTTTAATCATGTGAATAGGCCCTTATACTGACATAATAAAAGTAATAATAGAAAGACGCCGCCATGGCACAAATAAGGTTGATACAATATTGACAACTTCTTGGTTTTCTCTCATGTCACCAATATTTCTAGGACACCCATGACGTGGGGATAACTGGATAATTATGAATGGGAAATATCTCCAGTCTGCAGAAATCTTTCGAAACTTGCCCTCTATTCTTACATAAAAACATAATGTGATATTTGGCTTCACCACTGTTTGCCTTTCATATATATGACAATCAACAGTTGGAGAATATTACATTTAACCAGTGCTGAGGGAGAAAATCTAGATGTCTCTTTTGACAGCCTAACCACAGGCCAACAGCTCCCAACAGATATTGATTGGTTATCGTGCCCATACTTCAGACTCGTGTTGTGATTTAATCAGCCATATTCGCCGTCCTTGCATGATATTCTAGAGCAGTGATAGGATTGGGAGAACTGGGAGATAGAAGCTACGTTCATACGGAACTTGTGGTTTTGAAAGTTTAAGTTAGCGAGTCTTTAAGTTAACGAACAGCGATTTATTAACCACGACAAGGGTTCACACGGGCCCGAAACAACGATGCTCGTTGTTTTGAATTTATAAGCAGAGCGATCATTGTTGTTAACACCAGAAGTAGATACCGATTGTGTGTACAGTACACATACAGATCCTGTGTCCATAATTCGTGCAAAGGTTATGAACCGGAAGTTTAACATCAACAGAGAGGTCATCATTAACTACGAGCTTGCGAAACTTAAAGTTTATTCTGTCAACACTGTCCGAAACTGCGACGGAGGACTGCCCACTGCTCGTTAACCATGAGCTCACTTGTGGTTCTAGAACTAGAAGTAAACTTAAAGTTTCGAAACAATGAGTCCGTTCATATGGTCAGAAACTACAAGATAACTACAAGTTTTGAAACTACAAGCGAAACTTAAAGTTTAGCTCCCCTTGTGTGAACCTGACTAGAGACAGAGCTTGAATGTCAGAGGAGATGCAATCATGGGATGGTGGAGGGACAATGCTCCTACATGTATGAAGAGGGGGGTATCAGGAGGGGGTATCAGAAGAGGGGGGTATCAGTGAGACTACCCCTCGGACAAACTGTGCAAGAACAATGGAACTGCAAGTTCAAATCCACCCCCCCCCCCCTTCTCTCCCAGAGAGCTATCCCAGACAACTATCCCCTAGTAGGACAATTACCACTGGACAACTACCCCAGAAAACTTCCCTCTAGGACAGCTACCCTTCAAGGATATTTAGCCTCTGGATAGCTATCCCCATAAAAATTACTCCTCATCCTCAGAAGTGGTAGTGGTCTGAGAGCAATTGTCCTATTTTGTAGCTGTCCTATAGTAGGATATTTGTGGCACTTGTTCTGGGAGGTACATGTACATGTGTACTTGTCCTTGGGGTAGTCTTGGGGGGGGGGGGGTGTCCAGGGCTGCTGTTGTTGTTGTCCAAGGGGGGAGGGGTTAAGCATACAAATTTGTTCAATTACAAAATGCCTTCACTTAGGGGTGTGCATCCCATAATTATCAAACAAAGAATGTTAAATTGACTATAAAACAAAATCAAGTACCCAATAATTGCAAATTCATGCAAATTGTGGGAAGTAATCTATTTATACAGAAATGTATGATTTGCTACTCATTAATCACTGTCTTCACGCATAAATATTACATTGGGGGGGCCCTTGATGCATTCACTCCAATCCAAATACCTCATTTCAAATGTCTTGTCAATTATGGAGGACATGAAGTACATGAGGTATATCGATTGTCATTTCATGCTCTGTAAATGACAAATGTATATTGCATTCCATCTCTGTGTTTATCACGTAATGATTTTTGAATGTCAAAATACATCGGAGAACAGGATTATTTGCCATTCGTACTGCTGATAGAGCCCCCATACATGTATTTCCATCATAGGAATGACTTTTGTGTAGATATATGATGCCCTATATGTAGGATTCTAAAATATGTATTTGTGGGTTGGTGAAGATTTGGTTGATATTCATTCAAATTTTTTCAACATAAAAGTGTTTAAAATATATATTTTTAAAAAATTAAATATTATTGGATGTGTAATTATATAGTGGTCTTCCTGAACATCTTGCAAACATGAGTACCTTGATAATTCACTGTCATCTGGTGTTACTCCATCAAAAGACATAAGCATGCATGTTGGGGGTTCACACTTGTGGTATGTAAACCTATTCACATTTCAAGAAACATATAATTTTCATAATATTCTATGTCTATCTCATAAAGAAGGACCACAGTTAATAGAAACGTCATTACTGAGCTATTCTTTCTAACATCTTGCCCACTTGAGTACCCCGATAATTCATTATCATCTGGCATTATTCCATCAAAAGCCATAAACATGCATGTTGGCTTTGACCCTTGTGGTATGTTAAACTGGCGCTCAGGACAGGGGTGACGTGCCGCAGCATCAGCCAGAGAGACATGTCTATTGGCATATTATGCAGATGATGGGGGCCCTCTATCAGGTAGTCATGTGTAACGCAATCACAGCGCTGATATTTTGAGGATATATTGAAGCCATTAGCAGGGCTCCACACAAGTTCTTTTTTCACAGGGGGTCCACGTTAAAATTTGGGGACCTAAGTGTCCCGGGCCTCTGTTAGTGTTAAGCCCTGCCATAAGCAAGCAAAAACGCAGAAAAAATGTAAAAATGTAAACAAATGTACATATAAACATCAACACTAAGTCAAAATGCCATTTATAATAGCCACTGTTGATTTCTTTCTTTTTTTTCTTAACTAAAGCCCAGTAAAAAGTGGAAAACTAAACTCAAACATGTCCAACCCCAAAAATTCAGTGTATTTTTGATCTCATGTGATATGGTAATTCGGTATGACTTTGTCCAAATAAATACAGACCAAGACCTGGGAAGCGTTTCATCAAGCATTTTGTCAGTGATTTTCACTGACAAATTTGCTCTCAGCCAATCAGATGCAACGATTTCAGTAGCTTATAACATTTCTCAGTAAATCACTGACAAAACGCTTGATGAAACGCTCCTCCGTTCTCTCTACCGAAGTAGCAACCAATGATGACTTGAAAGTTACCAGAGCTTTGACTGACATAGCAACAATAAATTATGCAACTTATGTTCTGACTATGAAACGTAATAACTCATACAGACGTCCACAGCACTTTATCATATTGGTCTTGGAGTTCACACGTCCATAAATTAGAATACATTTGTAAACTGCTCTACGTCTAACACAATCTGAACATGAATGTAGTGCAAAGAATCAGCATAAGCAATGGCCTACCACAATAACATTCAGCAACGGCCTACTCCCACAATGTTATCTACTCTGAGTTGCCCTTCACCTTGGCCCTATGTTCTACAATGTGAACGCACTATCTATGCATTTATTTAAACTAATAAGGGTTACCAAATACAGCAGAGCTGACGCAACATGGACTGATATGCTAACAACATGTCAAATTCAACACACGTACTCTTGAATAAATTTGGTGACTCATCATGCCCCTCTAAGTGGGTTAATACCAATAACCCCTCGACTTCTTCCTCTATGCAAATTAATCAGATTGGATTCCTGTGTGTATGTTCTAACCATACTACAGTCCCTGTTTAAGTTCTTTCTGTACTATAAATAGCAGTTTATAAATCACAATGAATTCCTGATTTTTCATGCCCACCTGCACTGCTTCAGTTTTTACTCCTACCTCCTGTTAAATGAAAAAAAAAAAAAATGACGGAAATGACGGAAACTAAATTCCCTCAAAACAAAATGAAATTTACACTATATGTCCAAAACTGTAAATGTACAATTTCGCCAAGTAATTAGCAAAGAAATTTACAACAATAGATGTTGTTCGCTTGATCGCCTGTAAAGTTTCATTGATTGTAATTTCCAGCCAGCTTGCAATTACCTTTTGCTTACTAACATTCTGCTGACCACTACGGCCGATCTACATGAATTGCTTGAAGATAAATTCAGAATTATCAAGTTACAGTTTCTCCAAAAATAAAGTTCCATTATCAGAACTCGTGATCAGCTTTGAAATGACTCACTTGAAGCCGGATCCATCCCCAAAACTTTTTTTTTTTTAGTTTATCCTTATCATAAAATAAGATTTATTCCCAATTCAATTCAAACATAAAAATACAAACGTAACATTTGATAAGATAGAAAAAAAAAAAAAACTAACAGCCTACGAGTCGAAAGACCATCAAGACCACAAAGGACAGTCTTGTGAACCCTTTGGAAAGGTTGTCAAAAAGTCCCTGAGACTGGCATGTTGGTCTTGTGGGCTTGGTAAGCTGCATTAATTGTGCATGGAAAGTGGACTAAGCTTATAGTCCCTTACTATCGGTGGGGCTAAATCCTTGTTTAGCAATAGCCCCACCGGCAGTATGGAACTAAGCAAAATTTTGCAAGTGTAAAAATCCTATAGTACCACACAAATGTTTTATTACATTATCATTCAATCCCTAAAGTTCAACAGCATGCTGAAAATACTGACCTTCAAAGACACAAGGAACTCCAAAACCAGTAGCCCCCAAATCAATAAACAGTGTACTTTTGTACCTTTTCTTCTGATTTATGGTGGGATGAAATAAGAGCTAAATAGTTGATGACCCTTTTCACCTTTCATAAACAATCAAATCACTTATTTTGTATAGCTGAGGTGAAATGGCATGGGATCTTCCCACAATTTATATGATCAGAAAATACATCCACTCTTGTCTATTGGTAGCTGTATATATATATACCTCTTAAACAGAAGTGATAAGCACAACTTCATAACATACAATACAGTTAACTTTGCACTTTATAAGTCGAATCTGTTGGGATCACACAAAATAGTTAGGAAATGTAAATTACACATATTTTGCATAATTTGGTAAAAAATGATTCGACTTAATAGGGAAAGTTGAAGTTACATGTATGCAAGGTGTACTGTATTTCTATGTTCATCAGAGCTCTTTTGGGGGTTTCTATTATAAAATTTAGACCCCCTCCCTTTGATGTTTATACATTTTATTGTTTATAGGTCTTTTTTTTTTCTTTTTAATTTCCAGAGCTCTCCAGTGTATTCTCTTCACAGCACAAAATAAGACACAAACTAAAGCTTGTTATCCATACCAGAAATTGTTTTCTTCATATTTCTCATTCATAAATGTCATCACATCGTTTCTAGCAGGTGTATTCCAGTGCATGAGTTCATATACTGCCATAAATTCTCTATCTATATCTGAACTTTTGACTCCCACCTTTGGAGTGTAAAATCATGAACAAGCCACATTCCCACTGCAAACTGAGCGAATATACCATTCCAACGATGACAGTCGTATGCATGCTCTTGCATCAGGTAGCCAATTATAATCCAGAAATTGCAGTGCAAACATTGCAGAGCAGACATGTACACTATACGGTAAATGTGGAATATTTTGTGGTGCGTAAATTAAAAACAATAAAAACACACAAATATTTTTGTTTATGTATTATTTTGCCCATGAGCCTAGCGTGTCGGCAAAATTAAAAACACGTGAAATTCACTTTACTTGGCCGAGCGCAAAAAATGGTGTGAAAATTTCCACTTTTACAGTATTCTAATAATAAAAATATGGATCAATATGCTGTTAGGGGGTGAGCATAAATTAAAAGATACATAGTACTCAATCTAATTTGCAGTATGAAAAACAGATCATAAGCGATCACTGTGCAGGAATAATCCATACTTCTAAAAATATCTAGAAAATGTTGATGATGTGAACAATGCAAGTTTTCCCAGTTCTATCTTTCAAAATGTGAATGCAGCTATAGATATACAGTGTATATACAGGCCTTTAGATAATGTCTACAAAATTGATACTGTCTGCTGAGAGACTGAAGGGCATTAATTCATACCCATCACCATAGCATTAACATCGTTTTGGCTCTCATCAACAGAAAATATTTGTGAATTGGTCCAAGACAAGAATAGCTTGACATCAATTTAGAAATTAAGCACTGCTCCAAGCTCACCGGGCAAGGTCAAAGTGAAAGACATTTTCAGCTCTTCTTCTTCACTGCTTTTCACAGCACAGCAAATTCTTCTTTTAATGCAATGGAAGAGCTTAAAGGGGTAGTCTGTATTTAGGAAAAAAAATACTTTAATATTACTTACTTTAATTGCAAACTTAACGATGCATTACACACATGTATCTAGAAACTTTGTCTGCAAGTTGTGCAAAATTTACATGTTTGAGATGAACAGTGATTGATGTTATTGTATTTTTCTATATTTATCGCTTTATCATACAGCTGGCATTTCTGGCAAACATAACAAGTAGGCCTATTTATATTTATTAATTTACCTTTGGAATGTTCAGTAGTATTGAATGATCCTTGATCACAGATACTTTTCAATCAATCTAACTGAATATCTGGATCAGATTTAAGCCACTTTAATGGCCCATATCAATCCATTTTCACTTAAACTCACATGGATTACCAAGTTTACAAAAATTTCTACACGTAAGAGATATATCGCAGCCTCAAGCCACCAAACAAGCTAATGCTGATACATCAACTTTTCTGATTAAAAGAAAATCTTTCAATATGCTGTTACATGTGTAACTGACAAAGGTTTGATTGATCCACTTGTGTCATATTTGTATCTCTGTCCTTGTGCTTTGGACTTTGGAATTTGGGTAACTATCTTGGACCTCTATTCCATTGAAGAAAAAATTGACATCCTTTGACATTAATCAGGGCTCTCATTTAACAGGGTTCGAAATTAAAATTACCTCTAAATCCTACAAATTATGGAAGTAAGAAGTGTAGTATCAACTGGATACTTTTCAAATGAGAAATACCATAAGCACCTATTATGAAATTAATTTCAGCAGTATGATCAATAATGCTATTATCTTTCTGTGTTTTGATTTTTAAACTGAATAACTACAAACTTGCAAAAAAATAATGACCAGAAGAGATGCTTCGTTTAGTTTGGGTTCAAATATGTTTTCATCTAAATCAAGTCAATATAATCCAAGCATACATGTACTTACAACGTACATATAGATTATACATTTTAAAAGTTGTATTCTCCCTTTAAGACTACTTCTCAGCATGCTTTCAGCCATGATTACCAATGCTCTTATCACAGCAAAGGTCCTACATGTATATGTACCCTTGGATCTCACACGCAGCTAGATGGAGACCCTTCATCAGACTGTACCTTGGTCCTGCCATATCTTCCCTTCATCTGATCTACAATCTGCTTCTTTATCAGATCTTTCTTTTATTACAATTTACCGCCGACGACGTTTACATGAATAGAACAGTCTGCCTGAAATAAAAAGTCCAAAGGGCTGTTTATGGGGGAGCAGAAGAACATAATGGGTTCATTTATAATGCATTTATTTGAAAAGTGTAACAATCCCTGAAAGAAAATAATCCACAAAGTCAATACAGATCAAATGTGTTTAATGTTCCCAAAACATTTTTATTTCTATCTCTCTCTTTAATCTAGTAACCTACCTATATTTACCACAACGTTGTTTAAAAAGAAATCTATCTCACACTATATCAAACTAGACATAATAAAACTCTAACTGAACAGTGAATACAAATATTAGCATTTTCAGAATAACAAATCCAGACAGCAGTATTCATCAACCTAATTTTTCAGTCATGGAGTAAGCCTCTTGAACATAAAATCTGGATATAAAGGGGAACATAAAATCTGGATATAAAGGGGATCAAAATAAATCTTGATAAAAAGCAAAAGGATTATTCAGCAAAAGGTTTATGAATTATACATGTAGTTCTGAAATAAAAACAAAGTTATGATTTTTTTTTTTAAATAATCCATGTTTTTAATGCAGTCACAACACAGTTCCTAGTACCGGTATGCAAGACATATCTGGGATCAAAAACATAGTACTTTTTTATTGTTGGTAGGTATTATATTTCCTAGTATTCACCAAAAAATGCTTTGCTCTGTATGTTTGTGGCTGAATTGGTATAAAATATTTTTAAAATATCACCTCAAATTCAATTATTACATGTACTTCTGTGAAGAAATATTGCAAGTTTGAATACCAAAAAGGGGACAAGTTGACGCATTCCCATGCACGTGCCAATTAACTTCAGGGAGGGCCTTTGCTACAAAATCAGTTTTCACTTTGTAAATGCTCTATAATATTTAATCACATGAATGCCTCATACTTGTAAAATCAGCACTGATTTTCTTATTTACTATATAAATCTATATACCTACCTATTATGCCTGTAGTCTTGACTACGGGACCCCTTCGAGAATTATCACACATGTGTCACAAAATTGTGCGCACCCCCCGTAATCCTATTGTCCCCTTCGCCACTCACGCGCGTCAATACGCTACGGCCATCTTCCTCTTTTGCGAGCAACCCCAAGAAGAAACATGTTGCTTGCAAGGAGCGGGGAAGGAGGGAGGGTCATAGGTAGGTATATAGATTTATATAGTAAATAAGAAAATCAGTGCTGATTTTACAAATTTACTGCAATAAATCATATATACCTACCTATTATGCCAGACCAGCGCCAACTCAAAGACCGGGAGGCATGTTTCGAGCGGAAGGAAATAGGATTACACCAAAGACTACAAAGAAGACACAGCGGCCTTCAAGGTGGCTGACGCAAACAAAGCTTCACCTGCGGGAATATCCCTAAGGTAGCAAGAGATGAAGGAATTGGGCGAACGCCAATAAGCAGCCTTCAAAATATCAACAAGCGCCATACCTTGAAACAGAGCCCAAGAAGTGCTGACACTACGAGTATCATGAGCACGAGGCTTACTGTCGGATAAAAGAGCCTCTGTGCCAGCGGCCCTAATAGCTTCAACGATCCATCTAGAAATGGAATCAAGAGAGGCAGGAGAAAAAGGCTCTCTAGTGATCAGGAACAACTGATCATCCTTACGATAAGACTTAGTCTTATCAATATACCATTTGAGAGCCCTAACAGGACACCAAACTTTGTCCTCACGCACCGAAGAAAAGTCAGAAAGCGGACAAAGAAAAATCTCAACAGGACCGGAGGTAGCTGTCTGATTCTTGGCAACGAAAGAAGCCCTAGGAATCAACCTAACACCTTTTCTCTCCCAGCGAACATGACCAGGAGTAAGACAGAGAGCATGAAGAGTACTGCGCCTCTGCCCAGAGGCAATAGCTACCAAAAAGAGCGTCTTAACCGTAAGATGATGAAGCGAAGCTTCACCTAACGGTTCAAAAGGAGGTTTCGCCAAGGCCTCCAGGACCTTAGGCAGACTCCAAGACGGCACTAACTTCGAAAACGAAGGTCGTTTCAGAAAGAACGAACGAATCAAACCACTTAGCAGCGGGGAATTGGAAATCCCCGAACCATCCGAAAAACCCGAATGAATGGCCCCGATCGCCGAACGGTAGCCTCGGATAGTAGAAATAGATCTCCCTTTGTCAAATAACGAGATTAAGAAATCCGCAATTGAACCAATAGGAGCCTTAGAAGGGGTTTGATTTCTCTCTTTGCACCAAAGGAAAAAGACCGAGAGACGGGAATTGTAAATTTCCCTAGTAGAGACCCTACGACTGGACATTAAAAAGTCCGCGGCTCTATCAGAGAGACCCGACTGTCTTGCAGATTCCCTGACAGGGGCCAAGCAGTCAAATGAAGAGACTCCGGATTGTGGTGAAAAATCCCCGATAGGGGCTGTAACACCAGATCCGCTCTTAACGGGAGAACTAACGGTTGAGCCCTTAGAAGGCTCATAAGTTCCGGAAACCAATTCCTCCTGGGCCAAAAGGGAGCTATTACAAGCACCCTCGCCCGATCTTCCCTGATTTTCCGCAAAGCACGCGGAATCAGTTGGAAGGGAGGAAAGGCGAATCCCTGAAGGTTCTCCCAGCTGAGGGAGAAAGCATCGAGAGCCCATGCTCCCTGATCGCGAACACGGGAGCAATACTTCGGCAGCTGGTGATTTAGCACCGACGCAAATAGATCCACTTCCAGTGGACCTAGGCAACTGCGAATGCGGCAAAATACCTCCGGATGGAGCATCCATTCCGATGGAAGATACCTGCCCCGGGACAGAAAATCCGCAATGAGGTTTTCCCGACCGGGGATGAAAGAGGCCACGGGTGTGATTGCCATGCGACGACACCACCTCCACAGCTGAGCTGCTAGGGCATTCAAGGCAACCGAACGAGTGCCTCCCTGCCGATTGATATATGCCGCCACAGTAACGTTGTCCGTGAGAATCAGAACCGAACGACTGAGAAGTCGACTTCTGAAATGGAGCAAGGTCAACAGAACTGCCATAAACTCCAGGACATTGATATGAGGAAGAGTCCCAAGATGAGACCAATCCCCCGCAACCGTGCTGCCGTTGCAGTGTCCTCCCCACCCCAACCGAGAGGCGTCAGTCGAAACCGATATCGACGGAAGAGGGACAGAGAAGGACCTGCCTCGCGCGAGAAACACCTCGCTCGTCCAACAAGCGAGAAGAGACTTGATCTTTACTGGTACTGGAATCCAGACCAAAAGAGAGTCTTTTCCCGGCTTGAAGAACCTGAGGAGATGTCTCTGAAAGGGTCTCATGAGGAGCCGGCAGTCCTCTAAAACATCGACTAGACTGGCTAGATAACCTAGAAACTGAAGCCACTGTCTGGCCGAGACTCTTCTGGCCAGCAAGAGCTTGCGAGCCGCAGAGACAATGGTGAGAATCCTGTCTCGACTGGGCCGAGCTAACTGATTCCTTATGTCTAACACCGCCCCCAGAAAAACTGGGCTGCGAGTGGGGACTAACTCTGACTTTTCCCAATTTATTAGGAAACCTAAGTCTTGAGTAAGAGAGACGAGCAAACGAGTCTCGTCCAACAAACGATCGCGCGACTCCGCAAGGAGAAGCCAATCGTCCAGGTAACAAAACAACCGCAGGCCGCGACGCCTCAGAAAGGCCGCTAGCACCGCTACAACTTGAGTAAAAACCCGAGGGGCCGGGCGCAGCCCGAAGGGAAGAGCCCGAAAACGATAAGTCTCCGAGAGGAAGGAGAACCCCAGAAGATCGCGAGATGCGCGATGAATGGGAATGTGAAAGTACGCGTCCTTGAGATCTATCGAGACCGCGTAGTCTTCCCTTTTGATCAACGGAAGAATGGAGGCAAGAGTCTCCATCCGAAAATGAACCCGAAGAATAAATTTGTTTATCCTCTTTAGGTTCAGTATCAAACGAAGTTTTCCCGAGCGCTTGGGAATAACAAATATTGGAGAAAGGGAAAGAGACGGCCTGTCTCTTACCCTTTCTATAGCCCTCTTTTCCAAAAGAGACTCGATCTCCTTCGAAGCATGAGACCGAGACAGGGCAGACATGGGAGGTGACCGAATTCTTATAGCCCCTCCGGGGAGCGAGGCGCAAAGATCTATGAAGAATCCGTCTCGCACGACGGAGAGAACAAACACGTCCCCGGAGATGGCCTCCCAAGCGGGGAGAAACGCATGAAGTCGGCCACCTACCACATTCGGTCGAACAAGCGCTCGGGGAAAAACATCAAAATCCAGGCTTGGCCTTCTGCGAAGCCATCGCCTTACCACGAGAACCTCTCGAAAAGCCCCTGCCACGACTCCCTCTCCCACGAGACGGAGCTGGCTGAGGCTCAGGAGGCGGGACCCTAGACACGCGACTGCGTTGACCCGAAACAGGACCAGCAGGTCTACGCCGAACAGGGGCCCGCGTTGGCTTAGAGCTAGTGTGAAACTGCTTAGTCATATCCGAGATCTGCTTTCGCGCATCGATCTCTCTTTGAAACACCGTAGCGAATTTACCACCAAAAAGCGAAGGACCCCGAGACGGAACATCTCGGAGAAGTTGAGCAATGCCCGACTCTCTAACACCCAGTGCTGAGAGAGCCGAGGTCCTGCGACGGAACGTAGCCGAAGCAGCTGCTGTGGAAAGCTGCGACCACTGCAGACAAAAAAGAGTATGCAGCAAGTCGTCAATAATCAGCTTGTCACCATCGGTAACATTCAACTCCTCCGCCCTGGACCTAAGGTCGGAGAGAAGCCCTTGAAAAGCCGCCAAACGCATCCCTGACCTAATGTGGTTTTCAATATTAGACCAAATCTTATCCTCCGCCCTGAACGCAGCGGAGGTAAGCGGATTAGTCGCCCGCAAGCGACGACCAACCTCTAAAATCTCAGGAGAAAGAATCTTAGCCTTGAAAAAGCTGTCTTGGTCCTGAGAACAAAAGGCAAAGGCCTTACCCCTGACCGCATTAGATCGCTTAACCAACACCGCGGCCTCAATGCGGTCATACTCCAGCTTGAAAACCTCCTCAAGAGCAATACCCTCAGAGGAGACCTGCTGCTTGAAATTCCAACGCGAAGTCGAACCCTGCGCGCGGGTTGACTGAACTTCAGGGAGATATTTGGACAACAAAGCAATCGCTTCCACTCCATAGAGATTGAGCGATTGAGACTCCGCCTGCCCAAGCGATTCGGGAACCGAAGCTTGAGAGGACGCATCCAAATCTGGTTCCACCCGAGTGGAATGAGACACAGGAACGCTAACAAAGGCCTCCGCAGGCGGGTCCCCGCATGGTTCACCAAAAGTCTCCTCGCCCGGCGGAGCCCCAAGGGCCGCGGGAATAGGAGGCACATGCGAATCAGTCTCAGACAAAGAGGAATCAACCACAAAAGGCTGATCAGACTCAAGGCGAGATCCCTGAATAGGGACAGAAGTCAGGGTTGAAGAAGCCGGTACAAAGGACCAACCCTGATTCTGAGCAAAAGCCCGCATCATACTGAACATGTCAGCTTGAGAGGAGCTAGCCGGGTCAGCCAGGCCAGACGGGCAAGAGGCCGGCAAAGCCTTGCCGCTTTTCGCCTTCTTCTTGGCCTTTTTCTTGGCTGGCTCGACAATAGTCGAAGCCGAAACCCTTTTCTTAGAACGCTTAATCGGATTCGTTCGGATCCCCGAAGCCTCTTCGGAAACACGAACCGATTCCTCCGCGGAGGGACGTTCACTTCCCATAAAGGGATTGGAGCGCTCATGGCGTAAGCCTAGAGAATCGCCCAAATCACCCATATTGGCTAGGCAAGAAGATGCCGTAGCCATGGGTTGGGAGCTAAAAGCTCCCAGTGCGTGGGCAGACCGAGATGACTCGGTATGTGCCCGATGACTACTAAAGGCATGTGAACCCACTATTGGACCGCTCGAAAGCAGCAATAGGGGAGCACTACTAGTCACGCACTCAGGTGAAAACACCTGTTGCTCCGAAGAGCGTCCATAATTGTTAGCTCGAGCATTCCCATCAGCTGGCAGCTGAGACAGCCCAGAAAGTACTCGTTCCCCCATATGGCGTTTGCCGGGGGCTAGGGTTTGAGAACCCAGACCAACATGGACTAAGCCCGTGGGTTGCCCTGCAGTAGTGGGGCGCGTCTCCCCTAACGGATCAGAGCGAGTGAACGCTACCGTACGGGAAACAACAGCCCCCCCCCTCTGGTCTCAGCGACCGGGGGATTGGATTCGAGATATCCAAACCACTAGAATCTGACGCCACCCACCCCGAAACCACAGGCTTCGGAGTTGACAATCCCGATTCAGTTAACGCCACCCGTCCCGAAGCCGCAAGCTCCGAAACTGGCAAACTCTGCAAGGGAACACCACTAGGCAACTTACCTTTAGCCCTCCTCCCTCCCCCGCGTACCGCTGTACTCGGGGGAGTTCTGGAAGGCCGAGTCGTCTTGCTAGACAACTCTTCGGAAGAAGCAGGTCTCCTTGACCCAGCTGCTTCTTCTTCCGAATTCATACCACTGCAATAAAACAGACAATAAAGTATACTTTTCAAATTAAGAAATACTTCAACTGAATGCAGTAAATAAAACTAAAGTTTATTTGGGAGATACGCACTAAAGAAATTTTCACAGCCTAAAAACCGTAAGAACAAACACCGAACCCGAAGGCTCGGTGACAAACGGAAACACCCGCAAACACGGAAGTATCTACGTGGGGCTGACCGTGAAAGAGAAAAATAAATGCCAAGAAAGGGAATCAAAAAATCCCTTGCAATCGGCAAGAGTGACTAATAAAACACAAAGTACTATAATCTAAACGAATATAGGTACCTAAAAGTGCTTTAACTATGTGAAAAAGCGCACCAAAAAGATACTATACGACCTGATTTCAGGAGCGCTGTGACTATACGTCCTAACTCGTCGGGGGCGAGCAAGAAAGAGGAAGATGGCCGTAGCGTATTGACGCGCGTGAGTGGCGAAGGGGACAATAGGATTACGGGGGGTGCGCACAATTTTGTGACACATGTGTGATAATTCTCGAAGGGGTCCCGTAGTCAAGACTACAGGCATAAAAATATATGATTTATTGCAGTAAATATGTATAGTCTTACGGGATGATTCAGGTCTTTTTACAATCTACAAATTATCTTTGGGGGGTGATTAGTCACCTTTAAATCGGACCATTCATCAAGACCTCCTGCATCTGGAAACTGCCAGTACCAGCAATGCTTGGCTGATTTCATCTGACAGAAAGAGGAAGTTTTTCACACGGACAAGGGAAGTCATTAATAGAGAAGGAATCAGCTCAATTGGAAATCCTTTTAAGAGTGGATTAGTTCCTGTAAACCGATCTCATGGCCCAGTTTCTATTCAATCAAAGCCGGTAGATGTTGCAAGTTCTGGATTGATAATGAGGTTTGGGGTCCTTCGTCAGCTGCATCCATGTACAGTTTTTCACATAATTCAACATATTCTACAATGAATGTCACAGTGTAAACATACAGTATTTCCTTTTATTTCTTGTCCATGAAAGCTTATTTAGAATATTCCTAATAAAATTGGATTTCTTCAAGATAATTGTGTCTCATCTTTCCATTACTGATGCACTCAAAGCTTTCATGTATTTTTTTTATTGGAAAGTAAAAAATTACAAAGTATAATGAGGTTTTCCAAATGGATGTGGATTCAGAACAAATTTGATGTACTATACTATAGCACATTAGTACAGACATTAAACATAATAACAAAGTCCCTAAAATAGCCGATAGATCCACTGGTTATCCCCAAGCATATATACCGGTAATTGCTTTCTAAGCAGTCAGGTAAAATATCCATGTGACGGAAACAGCCAAGAATGGAGTTCACTCTGCGAAGGTCACTAGCTCTTTTTCCATCATGATCTCAGGGATGTATTCTATCTCATGAGGAATTATAAGATTATGGATGAGACGGAAAATATTCTTCTTTATCCAAACATGTGATTCTTTGATCTATACTAGGCTTACAACTTAACAGATACACTGTGAATCGGATTCCATCATTCCCTAAATTGTTTTTAAGATAGGGGAAAAGGGCATACCTTACCCTAATTTCTGTATCTTTATCTCTCTCTTTGTTAGTTTGAGGTCCAACAACAAAACTCTCTGATTTGTTCAAGAGCAATCCTTTTATTGAATTAACACCTTTCCAGCAAACCTTGGGTAAAGATCTGACTAAGAGTTTGCAAAGCAGAGGTTACATAACCCATGGCTTGTCTGGCCTAGCTGGAGTCTAGGGGAGTTTAATCAGTACTGGAGGTGTCTTGGTCTAGTGAATAAGTCGCCGGACTGTGGAGCACAAGGTACGGGGTTCGAGCCCCAGCCATGACACTAACGTCCTTTGGCAAGACATTAATCTACATTTTGCCACTCTCTACCCAGGTGAGGTAAATGGGTACTCGGTAGGAAGGAATTCCTTGAATGCTTGAGCACCATGGTAGCTCGGTTACAGCCGGGGTAATAGTATGAGGACCCTCAGGAAGAACAGTATATAATACTGATGAGGCTATCCTGGGTAAACAACAAGACATTAGTAGTAGCAGTAGTAGTAGTACTAAACAAATGCAATTTTTGAAGCAGAATTTCCTTTGGTTGGATGTACTGTAAAAGTGGAAATTTTTGCGGGATTAATTTTTCGCTCGGCTGAGTAAAGTGAATTTTGCGTGTTTTTAATTTCGCCGACGCGCTAGGTTCATGGGCAAAAGAATACATAAACTAAAATATTCGCGTGTTTTTATTTTCGCGCACATTTCATACTGCGCGAAATGCGCGAAAATTTCCACACCGCGAAATATTCCACGTTTACAGTATGTGAGTAATGACGTCCTGCACACAGAAAAGATGGAGGTACTGAACAAGAAAGGTGAAAATGGCGGCAAATGTACTCTCCAAGGAGTGGGTAAAAGGGAGTGGAGATGGTGCACATTTGTGTACAAACTTGAAATCCCGGGACGACAGTATCTATTTTTCCTAACCATGCTTATCACAGTCCACTTGACGATCCTATACAACCAATAACAAACCTAGAAAAGTTATTTCCGTTTCACTATTTTATTGATTTGTAATCGTGAGTGATTCCAGAACATTTTCAGCTTTGTTGCCCAAGTGGCAAAATCCAATGTGTTCATCTTATGTTATGAAACCTGTATGTCATGCAACGAAAGGTGGTTATACCAGGGAATTCACAGGTTTCATTGCACAAGATTAACAAAACTGTTACCGTCATGAGCAGCGTGCACATTGTGCGTAAGTTGTCTTGGGCTGTTTAACTCTTTCGAGACAATTGACCACACAAAGTTTCTAACCATTTATGTTGTTTTCAAAGACATTACATTTTATTAGAACAATGCAGTATTAAATGAAAAATATTATTGTTGCCAATTTGAAGAACCAAATGTGATCAATTTAGCCCTTAAATAATTCCTGTCATGAAAAGGTTAATATGCCTATAGAGATGGCCATTTGGATTTATGCAAATCATGAAAAATGCTCGAAGCTGATTTTTTGGGCAACAAAGCTGAAATTGTCAGAGACAACATGTGATAACAAAGCAAAAAAAAAACTTAAACAGAAAGAACTTTTCTACTTCTATGTTCATAAAATGTCAAGTTAACTATTAACCCAATACCGACAAGCACGTGTACATGAACCAGCTACCTCTCATGGGTATAAGAAAATTCAGTAGTCCATGGCTTACAAAAAAAATATTTCCATGAATGTAAAAATACACAGACTTATCCGTCTATTGTATGTGAAAAACAAACATGAAAGTTACATGAGACTCGTTTTATGTTTTCCATAAGAAGTGACAGTAATACTAGTATGTATTTCATTTCATCATAATACAAAAAAACCCTGGAGATCACGTTTTTGTTGAAGGATGTTCAATTGAGAATCCATTTACAAATTTTTCCACGAGCATTGACAAGAATACAAAATTCATTTCATCAGAGTGCCCAGCAGAAAAATACCTGATGAAAGAAAATCTGCAGATAAAATCTCAACTCCTGCATACAGTATACATGTACAGATACCCTAGATACTCATGCACGCATGCAACACAATGATTAATCCATCACTATACGGATGTACTATATATGTGGCAGCGTCTAATAAATCACTACCATGAAATAGGATCCACGTGATATGATTCCTGCATTTCTTAATCTTACCATATACATTTGCTACTTATTCTGAAATCTTCAAAATGTACAGACTAAAAGAGGCCCACTCACTTCCTTTCACGAGTGGAGGGGTGGATATCAAAAATAATAATTTCTAAGCTGAAGCTTCTTCTTTCCACACTCTCCTTTCTCTCTTCTCCATAAAGATCAACTCCTCTACAGCTCATTTAGATTGTATAATACTGTATACAAATATATAACCTTCAATCTCTCTCAAATTTCAACAGCAAACATGAATGAAAAGAGGACTATTTGCACAACAGCCTCCGCTCCGATTCTTTTCTTATGAATTGTGCACATCATACAAATAAACGTATGTTTGTACACAAACACTATACCTATGTACTGAGAAACTGGACTGCACACAATTCAGAAATTTCTATATGTTATCATCACATATAATTTGAACCAAACTTGTGTACTGTAAGAACCAGAAACCTTCCATGAAACGTTTGGGTATTATACGTATACACAAACTGTCCATGGTGCTAAATACTGAATTATCTCATGCTATTTTTGAAATTCAAAAATTTCTTGAAAATGACCATCATTTACAATCCATATCAGTTTCATATCAGGTTCCTGGCTTTACAGCAACTCCATAATAACATTGTAGTTAGAGGGTCATTTTTTAAAATTTAGCTAAATTAAGCATGTTGGTCTAGCATTAATATCTATTTAGAATCATTCAAAGAAAGAAAGTAATTGTGAATTTCAGAAGGCCATTAGCATGGACCTTTATATTCATGTAACCCTTTGGAATTTATCTTTCATAGATAGGTGAAATGATTAGCATGCTATCTATATGAAATATGATTGGTAAATCTTATTACTATGTCACACCAACAAGTCCATTTGTTACGGTCTGAATCGTTCACAAATATTTCATGAACACTAGCTTGAGAACTGCATGTATATATGTATGTACATGTAGTAAACAAAACAATTTTAGTGCCACCCACACACAAGGATGGCAGCGAGTATGAGTGGGTGAAAAGGAAACTGACCACCAAACAATACCCCCTGTTCAGACTACCTAAATTCATTGTATGTCAATATGAGAATCGTATAGCTATACAATATTTTCTATAGTCTGAACATCGTAAACTTTAAAGAAATGTCATATAACAAAACGTTGTATGGCGAAAGGCATGTTTGGGCATCGTTTCAAACGAAAACTTGATAAAGAATCAGCATCCGCTAGTAGTCTGAACATCTTTTGTACGAGAATCGTATAACTGGGCAGAGCTTATGGTGAGCGCGCGCTTGACGTGACCTGACCTCACACTTTCTTTTATATTCCGCTTACGTTACTCAAATCGCAAGATCAAATTAGCGCGCGCCTGAGGAGCGGTGACATCATAATGCATCAATAAACATGATGCACAGTACAACGGTGCGCACATATATCATTTCTTTATTTTCTTTATTGCGGCGTAGTCTGTACACTCCTTTCGCCAAACATGATTCTTTATACGAGTCTCGTACAACTTTCCTGTAGTCTAAACAGGCTAATAAAGAGCAGGAGATAATAATGGCTACATGTACGTTACCCATGTTACATGTACTTGCAATTGTAAATGTGTAAGTTATTCATCAAAACTACAATGCAGGTCTATGTTTTCATTGACCTAGTAGCCTATATTCCATGACACAACCGACTGATTGATAACATATGATAGAATATGTTTATCACAGCTTCACGCAGTCTAACGTCCAACTGTAATCAGATTTCATATAAAGAGCTAACGTGTAGGGTCACAAAATAACTAGAGATCTAGTGGATTATAATAATGTTAACATTGTAATTTCATTTGTATGTATCCGTGCTTGATATTATGGTTCTAGACACTTTTCATATATAATTATCATTTCCCCAGTCATTGGATTCAATTGCTATGCCACACATTCAATGCACCCTCTCTACTCTACTGGGGAGCATCCCCAAAATCGCACTTAAACATCAACTAATTATGCATATCGTATCAAAACTGACTGAAGCGCATAAGGCATACATACATGTACCAAGTACATATACATAGAGTCGATACATGTACCAGCATACAAGTACTCTAAATATTTCCTTTTAATCCCCAAATCTAAATAATATATATTTGACAAATCCAATGTAAACATGTGACAAGGATTGAAATGAAAAATCCACCCCCACACAACACACAGTGAATCTCCCGGGAAGGTGTACCCAGCAGATAATTCCATTCAGAACTGCAAGATCACTTTGTATAGAGGTCTGACACTCATTCATTCATAAAGTGACAAAGTTCAAGGATGGTTCTCACCAGTAAATAAAAGCTTAGACCCAACCCCTGGATAGACAATCCCATTGAAAAAAAAATACATTATTGGATCAAGTTCTATTCACTATAGACATCACAGCTTGTCTATAATAAGTGAGTGAGTGTATGTGCCGCATGCAAGGTTATATTTAATGTAAGGTTAGGTGTACATGTACTTAAAAATGATTTATGAATATTGCTCCCCCCCCCCCCCACCCCCCACAAACATATACTGTACTCAGATTTTCATTAATTCAATTCAATGGTACATCGGTCATCAAAGGGCAATCCAACCTTGGTGATAAGATAATTTGTGTGAAAGCAGAAAAAAATGAAAAACAGGATGGTAAAAGTTTGAAAGAAATCGGATAAGGAATAAGAAAGTTATGGGTATTTGGAAAATTAGATCACTATAAAGTCTATGCGAATCTCAAATTGGCATTTACATCAATTAGAACTACAAAGTAGTAAACACTGACTTTTTAAGGTTTTTTTTTTTTCTCTTTTACCAAACAAAAATTCTAACAATCCAAGTAGTAGATACAGAATATTTGTTTTGGTGGGGTCTGTGAAAGAACAATAAAAATTATTTGTGCAACACAAAAAATGGATTAGAAGTTAATCTTGAGCAAATCCGGCTCCCACTCAAGGATCAAAAAATGTAGGCAAGCCTAAACGAATCTGATTATGAAAAGTTAATCAAAACAAACAAGCCTTGATTTTATCATCCTCACACCTCCACAGTGCAAGCCATGAAGACCCGATAATTGGTCTGTCATTCCAAAGGACCATGTAATAACTCATGTGCCCTGCTAATCCATGTTTATTACTACCTGAATATCACAAAATTAGCATGTTCGCACTTCCACATAATTTTCAACAGTTAAATCATGGCATAAAAAGCAGAACATAGAGTTTACCCTCTCTGGATACGAGGGCTGCAAGATATGACAATATCGAAATATCGTGATATTGAAATGCTAATGAATATTCGATATTGAATTTTGCCAATATGTACATGTACGATAGACATGTAAATGCAGGAGCCATATGTTTATGCCAGCAAAGTTGTCTGGAAATTATTACTGATTTTATCTCCGGCAACCGTGTATGAACGCCAAGTAGTACAACTGGTCCAGAGAGAAACACACACACACACACACAACTGTACATTATAAGATAAAAGGCCTTGTGTAAGGACCCACATATACCATGCCTCCAGGTATGTTAAAAGAATCAGACCAGTTGCCATAAGGCACTGAAAACATGCAAGGAAGAATTTCCTACCAGGAACTCATTTACTACACCTGGGTGAAGAGTGGCATATGTAGATTAATGTCTAGCCAAAGGACATTAGTGCTAAAGCCAGGACTAAAACTATGAACTATTTAATCCACCAATCTATCAGACCCGACCCATTTCACTTGACATGTCTAACTACATGTAACATGTCTAAACAAAGACAGATCTTCGCACAGCTTGAGAATGTTGTGCATAAGATCCATCTACATTCTACATCTAGTATCATAACTAGTAACATAACTTGAAGGGCAGTGGGGACAGGCTCAAAAATCTGTTAAAAGATCACTGCACTACTGAGATGTTTTTCCTCCAGAGGTACGGGATGCTATCCAGCTTATAATACTGTTAGTTACTTGTGACTAGCCAGGGCCCCAAAATTAGACCGGTTCATCACTCGCTGTGTTCCTTTGACATTTTCATAGGCTGGGATTACCCTGCCGACATCTCGAATGGACGTGTGCTTATGCTCGAAAAGGTCCTCTGCATACAGCATCTCACTAGCACTTAACAGGCATCCAATATCTATTTGTTCATTTCTTTTAACTATTGTTAAGTACATTTATGTAGTACGGTGGTATTTGCATGCCTTGGTATTATGGGCTCAATCATATGTAACCCGTGATATTTTGGGAACAGTTCAAACATTTAATTGAAAGGGCAGTTTTTTTCAGAACCACAAATTCCACTAAACACTAAAAGAATCTGTTCTGCTAATGGATACAATCAGTAGGAGCTACATGTAAAGCAAAGCGAAATTTGCACTAGAAAGGAGCTCTAGTGAATAATAATAATAATAAAATATACATAAAAATCAGTGAAGAAATTTTATTTATACAACAGAAAATCTAACAAGTAAATAAGTAGACATGTACAGAAAAGAAAAAAAAGAAAACAGACTTAGTTTTACACTGCCCTGCAATTATGTACATGATGTCACTCAGGACAACAACAAAATCACTAAGAAAAATGTAAAAATAAAAATTGGCGTAATATTTCTGTATTGCTAATTTAAGAAATTGATGAATAAACATACATACTTGTACGTACCCATTCACAGTGACTTTCTTTCTTTCTTTTTTTTTCCATTCATTTCGCAGTCTACATTAATGTGTGTTTCAAACAACCACTTTATCATATTTCATTTGAAACCATTTTATTCAATCATAAAGTGATATAGCAAATGCAAGTCTTGATTTCTTTCCCACATGTACCTGGGTCATTTCATCAGGTTGGGACACATTGTGTGACATGGCTTGTATCATTAAAATTATCAGCAGGTTTTCTTGTTTTTATTTCATAAAATATTCATATCCGAGTATTTAAATATTTTAAGTTGTTTTCAGTCAGGAAAGTTAAGCTATCACAAAGATATGATTAAAAGTGTCGCCTCTGACGTAACATTGACGCGGTGTCAGTGTTACGTCATGAAAATCACATTTCCTTTGTTTTTCTGGAATGTAACCAACAGTTAGGGACATATTAAGTATAAATATTTACAGTACATGCTTTGACAACAGATGAAACCTTTATCCTTCATAATTGATATCATAATATGGTGGAAAACTTGTTTCAAACAAAATTTGAATGCTGACGTAACACTGACACAGTGTCAATGTTACGTCAGCACACACATGCTGATTAGTATGTAATTTGTGGTCCAGTCACAGGATTATCCATTAAAGTTAAAGGAGAATTACGCTCAAAAATAAAGACGATAGTGTTCAAAGGTGTTATTAATTCCTACTTGTTAGACTATATGGCTTCGCGTCAAAATATACGAGATCGATACAAATCAAATTTTTCTGAGCAAAATTTACCATCTGCTAGCAATATGTATCGTCTGCTAGCAGCACATGGGGGCTGCCATTTTGTATATGTGTACAAGAAGATTTTCTTAATCCAAATGCTCAATTGCCTTTTTCAAAATTAAAAACCCATTTGAGATTAAAAATATAGAATAGATATGTCAATTTATTTTTAAACTGAAGATTTCCTTATATATTTCTGTTGAAAATCGATATTCGCTTAATAGAGATCTATTTTCTCGATACTGGACGTATGGGACGGAGCAAATTAATTCAAATTTTATGGATGCTTCTTCCCTGAGCATCTATAGCGGCAAACTATGCATTCACCTGCTTTCGGATAATGGACTTGAAAAGTCAGAATGCATGCTGCATATACATGTATTATGTTCTGCTCTGTTTGGCAAACCCAAGAAAATAGATTTTTGTTAAGCAAAACCAGACAATTTAAAAGTATCATTATAAAGATTTAATATTTATAATACATGTAAACACCCACTTTATATTTTCCGTCACATATGGGATTTTAGGTAATGAAGAAAATCAATTTAGGATTTGGATTCAAAATATCTTCCTGACTGGAACATTTCTCAATGGTTCATGTACAACTCCAAATCAGCAAGAAAATGGCAGCCCCCATGTAAATGAGTAGGAGACGATACCGGGTGTTGGAATATCTTTATTTATACCCTTTTCTGATATCTTATTAGAAAATTATTTAGGCCAATAAGTAGGAATATATTACACCTTCCAATATAAGGTAGGCCGCCGTGATTTTTACTAGCCAATGTCAATGTTATAGGTTTTTAAGGTATTTTTAAAATAAATCATGTGTACACATGGAGAGAAACATATGAAATGATTGATTACCCTAATCTTAATATTACATAAGATAACTGCATTGATTCTACTGATATTTTCAATGATACAAGCTTTTTCATCCAGAATTTTCAAGCGTGTCCCAACCTGGTGAAATTACCCACCTCTCAATGCCAATGATTGCCCTTTAAAACCAAATTATGACTGTAAAGGTCACAGGTCAATAATATATCTGAACTGTAGATCTTAATGGTTTAGAGGCTCTAAGACCCTGTGTATATTTGCTCACAGTGACATTTGCCCGCAGGGTTTATTTTGTCGAAGGTGTAGGGTTATGGTTAGGGCTAACATGATGGATCCAGGGTTGAAAGCCTGTTCAGACTACAAAACTCGTATAAAGAAGAAACGTCATATGAAGCATCATGATTTATAGCGAAAGGTGTGTACAAACTACAACATTGTATAAAGAAACAGGTTTGGGGGAAGTCTGCTGACACCATATGTTTTGCATCAGGTTACGACAAGGACAGCGATGGAGCATACGATATTACAGCTGAATGGTCACATCAGTGCGCGCACACGATAAGCCCCGCCCGGTTATACGATTCTCGTGCGATACAATGTTCAGACTACATGGGGTTGCTGACTCTTTATCGAGTTTCCGTTAGAAACGATACCTAAACATGCGTTTCGCTTATACGACATTTCATTATACGTTTCTTTATACAATGCTCAGACTATGAAAATTTAATTACTTATCGTATAGCCATACACTGAAGTCAGGTAGTCTGAACAGGGGGTAACTGTGACGCAATTGTCACCAGAAACTTTGTCAGGACTACAGATGAATAAAGCACCTTTGGTAGGCTGTAACTAGAACAGTATGACAAATTTTACTAGTACAGTATGTACATGACACCACTACACCCACATAACGGTAATACATAGTACACAATATTTACTTTTAAAGCTATTAAAGTAGAATCAGATCCGTGTTTAAATACTGAATATACTTCCAGTGAAACAGTGAAAAACTATTACATAGTCAAACAGACCAAGCTCTACAATCCCTACATGTACATTAGAATCACAAACCAAAATCAGTTCCAACAACTCTTAATTGGACACAGTTCAAAGTCCAAAACTGACACCATAAAGGTGTAGATATGTGTGTACATTGTACCTGTTTTTTTTAATAATATACTCCTCTTCCCCCTTGTATTTACATGTATTCATTTTACTTTCCTTGCCTTTTTTTTTAGGGTTTGACACAATATTTCTTTCTTCATATTGCTTCTTCAATTGATACTTTTTCTTACTTGAGTCAAACTTCTCTTCGTGGTAAGTTCTCTCTCCAATGTTCTATTGGGGTGTTGCAAGAAAGTTGCAATCAGTTGCAAATTAGAACAACCATTCTGATTGGTTCAGGGTCTGCCCATTCAAGAAGATGCGCTTGCAACAATGATTTTGATTGGTCATTACCGATCAGTTGCAACTTGCAATCAATCGCAAGTTTCTTGCAACACCCCATATGTGCAGTACATGATCATCAGTGAATCTCACCCATGGAATTTGCTTACTACTTTATGTTTATACAGCAAGTGGATCAATAGAAGCCACAGTTTGTTCATATTTATAAGCAAATATACATTGTGCAACAGTACATGTACATTGTAATATGTCTATTCAGCAAGGCAGGGTTTGCCATTAACTTTTTTTAAAACTAGCCAGACGGACTAGTTAGCTCTAATTTTGGGTAGTCCGCCAGATTTTTGACTAGCCACCATGAAAAAAGCAAATAAAAAAAGAAACTCTGTAACGTACAGCATATACTAGCAGAGAACGTGAAGGCGACTTCAAACTGTTGGCTAACTTTCGCTAATTCGCTCGCGGAGGACGTCGCGCTTTACCTGTGCTTTCTCTATGGCAAAATCGTTTTGTTGTTACGAACTAAAGTTTACGATAATATTCTTGCACTCTCTCTGCATTGTCAATTTGACAATTGTATAATTGAACATGATAAATACGGGCATGAGTACGAGTGTTCCAACTTCGCAATAACTATATCACACTCTCATCAAATTGGCAATTACTTCTTGGAAATGAAGCTGAATGAAGTCATGAGCGACGAAAAGTTTATTTTATCGAACAAACGTGTTCCATTCAGCTGTCCAAAGACAAAGTAAGATTATTGTTTGAATTTGAATCATTGTTGGATGTGTCGACAATGAGCATCGCTTCATGGGACACTAGAGTGATATTTTGGCTAGCCATACGGACTAGAAACTTAAGATTTTGGCTAGTCCGCCGTGATTTTTACTAGCCAATGTCAAACCCTGCAGGGGCATCGATCCTAGGAGGCAGAGGTAGGCAGTTGCCCCCCCCCCCCCCTAATGAATCAGGAGGTGTAAAATAAAATGAGCAAAAATGATGCAAAACTCAGGAAATGAATCCTTCCAAACAATTTATACAAAAGGTATCACACGATCAGACTTCAATTTTGCTGTGCTCCGTGCGCAAATTCTCTAATTTCCCCTGCTTCATCTAACATGGAGAAGCTGGTAATTAAGAGGCATTAAAAAAATCATGAAAGGTACTACATGTATCTTTACCTTCATTCGGAATAATGCCATTAAAAAACGTTCTGAACAGGTAATTCAGTGCAAAGTTTGAATTGAGTGCAAAATAAACATTGTTACGTTTATAGGCTGTTTCACCCCCCCCCCCCCCCCCAAATCTGAAAATGGATGGACGCCCCTGCTCTTCAGTTACATAGCAAAACATGACCTAAACTTTAAGTTCTCAAACTCAATTTTTTTTTTAATAACAATTAACAGCACCTATCTTTTCGTCCAATGAATTCAATACCAAAGCAAAGGAAAACCATGGGTATACATGCATTACAGTGAAGTACATTTGTGATTGCAGAATGTGTCCAAGTAAATTTTATTTATGGGGTTTATTTGATCTGTATCATATTAAAGAATCCAATTTGGAGATATCAAGTCTACAGTGAATTCATCATCATCATCTGCACCACTGTCATCATCATCATCATCATCATCATCATCATTTATGGAACCAATAGCATAATCCTGGATAGAATCAAATTTTAAACTTGTAGCAATTTTAACTAACATCACTCACAAGGTTCAACTACAAGGTTCACAATTGATACAAGGATCATCGATCAACAACCATCACAATCACCATCACCATCATCAACATCAGCATCATATCATCATCATTGTTGTCATCACATCGTCATGGAATGGATGGATGAAAACAAGAGGAGTAGATTGTGGGTCTAACTTTAGATCCAAGGTAGATCTAGCAAAATATTTCTGATCAATAGCAAGTGGCAGTCCAAAGAATATGTCACTTGTTTAAAGTAGATGTTAAGGTAGAACTCAAACTCCACATTATCAATGAGAGACTCAGAAAGTGAGAAACACCATCCTCTAAAAAAAAAATAATAAATAACAACCAACAGAATCTCATCACTAGACCTCAGTCAGCACTTCATTTGCATTATTTCTGTGCTAAGCCTAAGGCTGCATTGTCGCGCAAACACATTTCTAGGTAAAATTGGTACAGTGAAGAAGATGCATAGGGTTTTTAGAAGGGTTAATCAATAATCATTATTGAGAAAACAATCTACACAACGATGGGCAATGCCAGGGCGAGGCAAAACCGGTTTCAACGGCCATGCCCACGCGGGGGCGCGGGCTGGCCTGGCGTTGTTTACTTTACCGCTGGGGTCTAGTTGTGTATTGTAGAGTCTGCTGCAAGCGAATCCGATGTGGCCTCGCAAAGCTCCACAACCTTGTTTCATTATTCTTACCTGGTTTGCATTGGCGTCCATATTCTTCTTCTCGTTCAGAATTAGAGGTGGATGTGTGCTTCAGGATGATGTGATGCCTGGTGAGATGCAAGATCAATTATGCCGAAATAGATGAATTTTCTGGACGCCGGAAGTGCAGGATGATGCTGGAGAAAATACAATTTAGCCCAACGCGAATTTTGGGAGATCCCGCCTCGACGTCCGTTATCCTCAATGCCCGATTAGTTGTGAAAAATAGACCCCTTGCATTATATTTTTTTACAGAATGATGAACAATCTACCCTAATTACCTAATGTTATCACTATTCATTATTTCAGTATATATTCATTTCGTATTATTATTCATCTTATGCCTAATAGTATTTTTCTATCAATTTGAAAATGAAAGGACAAATTAAATCCGAATTGTATTGGCAATCGCCTGACAAAACGAGATGGGGATGCATTGAGAGGAGATACCAATATCAATAGACGGCGCTATTTCACTTCTCTCAGAGCTTATCAATTAGCTCTGACTTCTCTGTCTCTCGACCGAAAAATTTACTTTTGTTTGGAACGTTTCATGGAACGGCCAGTGAAACAGTATATGGATTCTATTTTTACTTTAACAGACCTCTTCTTCTATACTACTCCTTCTTCATCTTCTCCTCCTCCTCCTCCGCCTCTTCTTCCTCCTCTTCCTCCTCAATTTTTTACTTCATCTAACATTTCCTCTTCTTCTTCTTCTTCTTCTTCTTCTTCTTCTTCTTCTTCTACGTAATCAGTGTCCTTTTTCGATTTTTGTACCCTGAAAATTGTCACCCCCGCCCCCACTCAAAAAAAAAAGAAGGCGGGAAGGAGAGGGAAGAGAAAAGAGAAAGGGGAGGAAAAAAAAATTAAAAAGAAAGGAAAGGAAAACGAAAGCAAAAGAAGGGAAGGAAAGAAAAAGAAGGGGGGAAATTGCCTTTTTTTTTCCCTCGCTCACTCCGCTCGCTCGAAAACACCTGGAAAGTCAATTCGGGCAAAAGCTTTCCCCCTTCGGCAATGGGCTGCAGCCCATCCCCCCCCCCCCTTTCCCCCAAGGATTTTCAAAGATTCGATATTTCGGTCAGCTTGGTGCTAGAATATCCACAGAATTGGGAGGCGAGATTCCCAGATAATTATTTAACTTCTTTTTTAAAATTGACAATTTAAAAAAGTTGATATTCGGGCAAAAGGCATCAGCCCCCCCCCCCCCCCTTGCGAAAACAGGCCCGTATGATCAAGATCTCTACATCTGCAATTTTTTGTATTACTATTGGGGGAAAAAAGGGTAGGGTGCAGCATTTTTGTTGGCAAATTTGAGTGTCACACACTATTAAGTGAAGAAGGGGGAATATTTATGAAGCACCTCCATCACTTTATAGGGATGATTATTCAAAAGTGAACAATTAAAGTGAAGCTTTTATGTGATATTCGTTTTGCTCTCTCGCACACGTTGCTTCGAGATTTCCCAATTTCGCGCGCTACTAAAGACATACCGTATTATAGCTTATACAAAATTTGAAAATGTAATTCTTTTGTTTATATAATTTTATATCGAATAGCATTTGCGAATGTTCAACGGAAGAAATCCGTTTGGTCGCCATGCATGCTATATAGACGTACGAGGCGATGGGGGGAGGGGGGGGCTCGGGGTCTACAGCTCCCCCCCCCCCCCCGGATTTTCAAAGTTCCGATATTCGGACAACTACCACCTCATTCGTGCACCAGGATGTCCGAATGTCTTCATATTCTGGCAGCGAGGTACTCGAATATGTAATTTCTTACTATGAAGAAGACGGTGTCAAAATCTTTGTTCGCTCGCTTTGCTGGAAGGTTAGTATGTGGGAAAAGGGCGTTCCCCCCCCCCCAGCTCTCTCTCTCTCTTTCTCTCTCTCTCTCTCTCTCTCTCTCTCTCTCTCTCTCTCTCGATCGATCGAAAATTTGCCCGTACGGTACGCATATGCTCATAAGATTCTAAGCTTTATAATTTTATCCATGATTTTGTTAATTATCGCGCCATTATTTATTTTGCGAAACTGTAATATACGAAACCGTTTATAATAATAATAATAATAATAACGTCTATTTATATAGCGCTTTTCAGAAGTAAACTAATATCAAAGCGCTTTACATATTACGATACTATTATTACCCCGGTCCTCGGATTCTGACATGCCCGCACACGATGTGTGCACTTTATCCGCTCCTGGGGAGTATTCCAGCAAGAGCAGCACAGTGGCGCTCAAATTGCTAAACAAACGACATTAATATAGGATTTGAAGGTTTGCATGGTGAAGTTGTAATTCAGAAAAAAGGTTTGCGGTACAACCATGTGAGTTGGAATAACTCCACGTTCCGGTCAGAATGCTCTGGCCGTCGTCAGGAGAATGAGAAGAGCGAATAAATCAGCAGAATTTATATATGAAGCAGCAATTCAATAAATAAAATGGATGCAAACACATAACATAGAAAGAAATAGTAACAGTAACATCAAAGTACCTACATTGAAAGGATAAATAACATCAAGATACCTGCATTGAAAGGATAAGTGACATCAAACGAATCCTGTGTTGAAAAGAAAACATTGAAAGCAAGTGAACAATAGGACTAAGAAATCAATTAACCGTCTGGATAAGCTGGAAACAAAAGGGGGACTGGGACCGTAGGTAATCTGTGGAGAGAAACATGACATCCTGTTGGGGAAAGAAATTAAGGTTAAAACATACATATGGAAAAGGTGAAATATTGACAACAGAATGAGTATACTAATAATAATTGTTATGAAAGAAATTAAGAGAAAATGATAATGAACAAATTGAGGAGAGAAACATGAAATCCTGTCGGAGAAAATCTGAGGAGAGAAACAAGTCATCCTGTTGAGGAAAGACATTAATTTAAAACATACCTGTGGAAAAAAGGGTGAAATAATGACATCAGAATGAGTATTCTAATGATGAATATAATGAATGAAACAACAAAAACAAAGGTAATGAACACGTTGAGGAGAGAAACATGAAATCCTGTTGAGGGAAGCAATAGTGGTTAAAATACATAAACAATTATAGCACTAGTTATTATTGGAAGAGTGAAAACCATATGTCGCTGATCTGTAAACCCTTATCCTGTGTAACTGTGTCATGTTTGTGAATCTCGATGGCTTCACGGACCCTCCTGGTATACCAGTTGGAAGCGGGGGCTACAAGTTTGGTGTCTTCCCAGTTAATCTGGTGATCACGAGTGACAGAATGATTGATAATGGCAGATCGGTCGTAGTGACCAAGTCTCCCATGGGCACGGTGTTCCTTGATGCGAGATTTGATGTCCCTCCCAGTCTCTCCGATGTAGACCTGACCACAGGAACATGGTATGCGGTACACTCCTGGTTTGCTGTCGGGAGAAGCTGTGTCTTTGTGTGTGTAGAGAGACTTGTGAAGTTTGTGTTTAGAACTGAAGAAAACCCGTATGTTGGCCTTCTGCAGGACTCGTTGAATGCGGATAGAGACATGACCTGTGAAGGGAATAGTGCAGGACGAGATGTGTCTGGTTGGTGGGGGAGCATGGGGTTTGTTGACAGATGTGCGTATTTCCTGAGGAGGGAAACCATTATTGACTAAGGCTGCTTTGATGTGTTTTAACTCGTCGTCAAGGCTGGTAGAGTCGCAAACGTTGTGAGCTCTCCTGATCAGGGAACTGGAGACCGAACGTTTGACGGACGGATGGTGGAAAGATCGGAAGTTTAGATAGCGGTCTGTGTGGGTAGGTTTACGGTAAACACTATGGGAGAGTGAACCGTCAGGCTTGTGGGTGATCAAAACATCAAGAAAAGGAAGAGAGTTATTGTTTTCTGCTTCTGACGAGAAGCTGATGGAGGGGTGATGTTTGTTGAGAAAATCCTGGAAGTTGTTCAGCTTTTCCGGACCGTGCGGCCAAATGACAAACGTGTCGTCAACGTAACGGAGCCAAAGTGTGGGTTTATACGGTGCCGTGGAGAGAATAGTAGTTTCGAATTGTTCAATATAAATAATATAATATATAAATTCTGCTGATTTATTCGCTCTTCTCATTCTCCTGACGACGGCCAGAGCATTCTGACCGGAACGTGGAGTTATTCCAACTCACATGGTTGTACCGCAAACCTTTTTTCTGAAAAACGACATTAACTTTCGCATCCTACCGGGTACCCATTTAACACCTGGGTGGAGAGTGGCAAATGTAGATTAACATTTTCAACTCTATCACTCGAATGCAGCTGTCCCTTGCGAATTTTCCTGGATAAAAATGGCGTATATATATATATATAGAAATTGCGTTTTTTAAGGGTTAAAAATACTTTTTAAAAATCTACCCCTCATTCGCTTTGCTCCCTCACTTATATGTAGTTACATTACATGTATTAAGTTGGGGGCGGGGATGGGCGCAGTTTCATTCTTTGCCCAGGGCTCCATAATAAATCCCCAGATACACCTGTTTGTGTTCCCTTAATTTTTGTTCAACAAGCCTGACGCTACAGTGGGGTCGTTTGAGACATGTGCTAACTCCAAATTGGTCTTCATGAATGCAGATATACTTTCGTCTCAATGGAATTGCTTCTGCTGAAAAACAATTGAAGTTAAGGCATGTGTATTTTCCCCGGTATAGTGGCAATGGTTATAATAGCTATATTAGGAGTGCGTTATTTATGTAGGTCGAATTCCTTTTATAACCGATTAATAAAGGTTCTAAATAACGAGACCATCCTGACATAGCAACAATGGTTTGTTTGTAGTTCTTTATCCTACTCTGACTACACGAAATGAAAAGTTGTATGTTTCTACAGTGTAAAATTTGACGAGAAAAACAAAATAAACAAAGTTACAGACACTGGCGTAGACAGGGGGGCACTGGGGGGCATGGCCCCCCTATTCAGCCACTAAAAAAAAAGAGAGAGAGAGAGAGAGAGAGCGAAAAAGCGGGGTAAGTGAGAGTAAAGGGCCTAAAGACGTCGAAGTTTTCGCGCTTCGCGCGCGAAGCTCGAAGGGGGAAATAACTCTCCTCTCCCTGCACCCACCCCTGTTACCATGGGTGTCGAATCCGGGAGGATGCGGGTATATATTTTTAAAAAATAATTTAAAAATGAGGTGGGGCAAGGCCTGTATTATCACCCTCCAATATTTTTGTATAAAATAAATAAGAACTAATAATTATCCAAACTCATGATGTTTGATCTTGAAATACCATCCCATTCTTTAATGATTAGAAGTAAGGAAATAAGAAATGCCATAATTTCAATGCGAAAATATGGAATAAAATTTGTTCGCTCGTTGTTATTCTCAATTAAGGGGTTCCGTCCATTGGCGTAGATCCGCGCATTCCTTCTTTTCATTGAAAACCATTTTGGGATGCTCTAAAATGCAATTTTTGAAAAATTCCCTGATGTAGGAGGGGGATACCCCCTCCCACCCCCGCTCGGTCTCTTCGTTCAGTGGTGTATCTAGGGGGCAGGGGGCACGTGCCCCGGGCTTGGAGGGGGCGCAAAATACGCAAAGGAGAGAAAGAAAAATAGGGGGAAATGAAGAAAAATCATAATCTTTATGGATCACGCGCCCCCAAATCCGCAGGGTAAATGCACTAGAAATGTAGCATATAAATAGCTTAAAGGGTTACAAAAAAAGATGTAATTGCATTGCTCACTGCATCATGTAAGTTTCATATGAAAGTGTTTAAAACCAAGCATTTGCAAATGTTAAACTTTTGAAAGAAATCTCAACTTCATGCAGGTCGCCTTGCTGAATTTCTCGACTCTTTCTCAAGCCTATAGGGTTTTCGTTGGTTCGTTGATTGTTGAAGTGAGTGAATAGAAAACCGTTTATCAATGTATAAAATTCGAGCATTTTAGGGTTAAAAATTGAAAAATTTGCCGCTCGGTCGCTCTGCTCCCTCGCTTGTACAATAATGTAGATAAGTTTGGGCACTCGGGGGGGGGGGGGGGGGCTAGAAAATCCCCAGATACGCCACTGGCTTCGCTCCCTTGCATGTAAAATGTTGCGTCCAAATAATTGAAAAGCAGTGCGGGCGTCGAACTATAACTTTCCACCTAAAAAAATTGTTCGCTACAAGCCGTTTATCTTTCTCTCAAATTTCTAACACGTCACAGCTTTCGCGCTTCGCGCGGGAAGGCACCCCTGTTACATACAGTGCAGCATTGCGTCCAAAATAACTGAAAAACAGCCAGGGCGGTGAACTAACATTCTGCCTAAAACAAAAAAATGCTAAAATGTCAGAGCTTTCGCTCTTTGCACGGGAAGGGGCAAACTCCCCCTCCCTGCACCCACCCCTGTTACATACAGTGCGCATAACAGTCTTTTTCTCGAATTTGCTAAAAACGTCAGAACTTTCGCGCTTCGCGCGGGAAGGGGAAAACTCCCCCTCCTGCACCCACCCCGTTACATACAGTGCAGTATTGCGTCCAAATAACTGAAAAGCCAGGGCGTCGAACTAACTTTCCGCCTTAAAAAAAGGTGTTTCAAGCCGTTATCTTTCTCTCAAATTTGCTGTAAAATGTAAGAGCTTTCGTCCTGATGACGGGCAGTCAACCTGCCCGGAACGTCGAGACGCCTCATCTCTCCTACTCTTCATCGCCGAGACTTCTCACCGGATCTATTCTCCACCGCCGAAACTCGTCACCTCATCTACTCTTCCTCTTCCAGCCACCTTTCTCATCTGGTTTACAGTCCTTCTAAGGACTTCACTCTCACGAAAGATAACTTCTTATACCTTGTTTCTTTCTCGACTATCAATTTCTCATTTTCTCCCCTTCTCTCATCATTCTCTACCCTCATTTCAATATCCCAACAGTCCTCATCAGGACTAACACATGGTGAACCGTAAACCTCCCCCACGTTAAAAACAAAACGAATGCTCATTATGATAAAATACGAGCAGAGGGGATAATCCGAAGTTAAAAGTCGACGAATAATGTTTTATGGAGATTTATATCATTTCGCCATTCATGTCAGTTGATAAACTTGTTTTCAATTATCTTTCAGACTGCTTTGTTTTCTTCAAAGTTTAAATAATACCTTTAGGTCGGCGTTGGCACCCCGACATAGCACCCATAAATAAGGAAATAATTCGTTTATTAAATTTCGGTTTCCAGTTGCTAATAGTGTGCAATTTGTATGGGTCATGCACATTCATGAGTTTATACTAAAGGATGTAGAAAACATTCCTATTACCTGACATAGCAACGATTTAAAGTTATTGACCCTACTCTAGATATCAAGTAGGGTCTGCTAAAATTGTGTTTTTCATCATTTAGAACAACACTTTAAATACAGGAATAGGCAAAGCTGAGACGGTTCTGTAATTATGAGAATGAACAGTTTCAAAACGAAAAGGCATGAAGAATGAAAAATAAAAACCTTTCGGTAAGATAAAGTTGTCATGAAGCTAAGAATTTTGTGCGCAAACGCAGTCGGGGCCATGCAGCTCGGAGGCCCCAGATGATTTTTTTTTTAAATTCAGACCAGTTTCCCTAGCTCTAAGAAAATAATATTGGGCTATAGTTCGTCCCCAAAAGTTAAGATATTGAACCAGTCGGGCCCCAGATATTTTTTTAAAAATTCATACCAGTCCTCCTCTATAAGAAAGTAATATTGTGCTAGTTTATCCCCCAAATAATGATAAACATCTGGCCAGTTTACTCCAGAAAAAAAAGTTGAAAATAATCAAACCAGTACCCCCCCCCCCCGGCCGCGTCTCCCCCCCCCCCCCCCCCCAGGCCAGCTTAACTGTCCAGAAAAGTACCGAGCCTATACAAGTTTTATTGGGCCAGAAGAAGAATGGAGTAGAGAGGAAGAAGAGGAATGAACAAAAAAAAAAGAAAGAAAGAAACACAAAACAAAACAAAACAAAGAAGAGGAAGCCCCCCCCCCCCAAAAAAAAAAAAAAAAAAAGAAAGAAAAAAAGATGAATATAAAAGGTGGGGACCAAAATGAAACAAAATGAGCCAATTCGAGGGATCTTGTGCATGTGGGATCTTGTTTATTTTGTAACCATGCATTTGATTGCGGTCACTTTTGTCTTGTCCCCCAATAGCCCCCCCCCCCCCCGAAGCTACAATACTGATTTGTGGGCCTGATTGCATGAAATTTGCCCAACAAGATATCAGTCCCTGGCCGCATTTCCTGCATGCACACTACAACATAGGCGATAGGCACTCCATTTTCTTTTTTACTTTTTTCCCCTGTGTTTTATTTTTTGGATGGGGTAGGGGTCACTCTTTCCTTCATCACTGTATGCCCACCGATCTAGGGTAGAGAGAAGTGATATTTGTAGGGTATATATCCCGGATTATGAAGAACGGGGAGGGGGTCACAATGCCGAAAATTTCACGATTAATGAGCCAATTTTGTGGTGCACCTAATGTATGAAAATATAGGCAGCCCCCCCCCCTCCCCCCTCCTCCCTCCAATGGTCCACTTTTCCAGTCGTAGAAGATGTTACGATGATACTTTCTGAATAATATTTACGAACACAAAAAATAATGTCCTCTTGTGAAGTAAGTCAGAGCGTGGACTTCGTTGCCTCTACTAGAGAGGTATCGTGCAAAAATAAGAAGCAATAAAAACTTTATGTGAAATAGCGCCATCACTCTTATTATCGGTATCCTTCATCGTTGCTCTGTATAGGTACCGGTATATTTCTATTCGACGGAGAAACTATCATGTATAGGCCTACTAGTATAGAAAGACTGTTTGAGATCGATGGGATGTGAAATGATTTAAAAGAAGGAATCTAGGCGTATTGCATGGGAAACTATTTGCAAAATATACTTATGAAAAAGAAATGAATTCATAAAACGAAGAAGGAACTTTGAAATTAATTTCCGGTATGTAAAAAAAAAGAAAAAAAAAGAGAAAAGGAAGAGACAATTAGGCCTATAAGTCATTTTTCTGCACCTGACGGAATGATTCGATATACCTAAGAAGACATAAAGAGAGATTCGAGGGGTATCGAGTCAGTGGATGTGATATAAAATATAAATTGTTATCTTGGCATGAATCCTTTTTAGAAATTGACATTCAGTCAAAGCAATTCCAAGTCACTTGGCACACAAAAAAAGATTCAATAATCCAAGAAAGTACAAGAAATATTTAGTAGGCTTTCAATTTCACCATTTGCCATCTGCATCATGAAGTTGATATATCTGTCTGCTGTATTTTTGTTGGGCAGATGACGCCCATTAACTAAACATGATATCTAATAAGAAAACCTCCCAATACACGAAATGTCTGAATATGATTGCAGATTCTTTATGTGATTTTTAGGATTATAATTTCAGAGGGGTGCATTCATGCACACACAATGTAGGCGGAGCGAAGCCACAAAGATAACCCCCATTGGACCCGCGATGACATCATCCATGATTGACGTTATATGTATCATACATACTGGAAGTGATCGCTGGTATACCGACAGAAAAGTGGTATAAAAACTTCTAACTTGTGGAATATTTCTTTTCGAATAGCACAGAATCCGTATATTTGACGATGGAAGGTGACTGACGTTTAAACGATTTGTTATGTAAGATTTTGGAGCACGCACGGATACTGTGAAGCGTGCGATTTCGTCCAAAGTCGGTATGTTTTTGCTTGTTTTTCTCAAGTGGGGTTGATCCGCTACCAGTGCATTGGCACGCCGCGGCGGCATAGCGATACTGTGGGGCCAGCTCTCCGTCTCTTCGGTATCCCCCCGTCGGCGCTGTGTATTCTCTTGGCGTCCAATATGGCCGCCGATCAGTCAGCTGTTTTGGAAAGAATCAATCGTTACGAATTATTTGATGATTGCTTGCTGATCTCGCCCAGATTATGCATTTCTCAACCATACCTGCACCCTCTGTCGTATTTATTTGATTGAAACAGAACACGAACAGAATCGAACCCAACAACATGGATGAAAGGCACGTCGCCCTGTTGCGGCGGCATCGCGATACATTCGTGAAGTCGGTCGAAGTGGAATTGTTGTTACCACACCTAGATGAAATCATCTTCCCTAGAGAGATAGCTGAAATGAAGCAGTTGCCCTCTTCCCAAGCCCGAGTGGAGAAATTACTGGATATTTTGCCTGCCAAAGGAAGACCTGCCTTCACTTACCTTTGCCTGGCATTGGAGAAGACCTATCCTCATCTCCTGACAGTCATGTGCATTGGTCGTGATCGGGAGCTCACTGGTAAGTCGATTAAAATATGATTAAGACGATTAAAATAATAACATGATGATGCCTTAAATGGATGTTTACAATGTAAATCATATGCACAATTTGAGTGCAAAAGTAGGATTGTTCTGCTTCATAAGTTGTGCCCATAATAACTAATAACAAATTAAGACTTCATAATGTATGCCAACATCAATGTCCACTTACATGACTTAATTTTGATTATGGTATGATATTCACAAAATACTTTTCTTTAAAAAGTAATATCTTGATCTGATTATTTTCTTATGCAATTTGGTCATATGATATATGATATAGAAGTTTTGTATTTAAGTCCTGTTAACTGTCCTATGTTTGAACTGTTTCGTAAATATACGTGTAATTGTAAATGTAAGTAATCATGGTCAATGTACACATTGACCATGATTATATATATATATCATACTAGATCCACTGTGAAGGCAAATTCCCTTTATTATGGCCTATTGTTCAAATTCGCCTTAACGTCAAATTTCTATTATGAAGAAATAAAGCGCTTTGCTATGATTCCCCTTTCCGTAGGATTTACAAATGTAGAAAGATATGTATACAGTATACATGTATATTCCACTAAATCGGGTATTAGGGAGACACACGACAATGCGGTTTATTCCGTCATAATAGGGACTGGTGTATTAGGGAGACACCATGGACAAAGGGAGAAAAACGAGCGTTTCCCAAACGAAGATCTAGTGATATATTGCAATAAATTGTGTAGAGATGATGTTTCGGAATCAGTGCAATAGTATTATGATTGAGACATGTCCATCACACAATATATTACAATATAACTTATCATCAAGTATACTGTATGATATATTACAATGAGTCGGGCCAACTGTATTACATTCCTTTCTGTCCAATTGATCAAAAAAATATGCTATGTTATTTGTTTGTTGCTTCGTATGGTCCTCTTCAATCTGTGTGCTACAAGTTTACACACTCGATAATTGGCAAATTGTCCAGGGTATTGGGTCGAGTTGTCTTGGGTCGGGCCGTCCGGTGGTCGGGTTGTCCGGACCCCAAATAAGCTATTAAAGTGCAGTGTTGTTTTTTTTTTTAATTTTAATTCAATGAAAGAACAATGTGAATGGAAAGGCATTAAGGAACTGAAGAAATGGAGTAAGACAGAGAGCATTATCCATGTTTCTTGTCAGACAGGTGGGCAGGGAAATATGTAGGAATTATGCCTGGCTAGCTAGTCGCCTGCGGATGTCTGGAAACAGAACTTACTGGCCCGTATTCTGAACTCCGGTTTAACTTAAACCATGGTCTAAATGTGTGGTTTAACTATGGGCAGCGAAATGTGACACAAATCTCTAACAGTAGATATTCAATTTATCAGCATTTTTGGTACTCAAAATTTTAAAAACTGTCTGGGAATGATACAATAGTTTTCTTGACCATTAAAGCATGAGAACCAGAGTCCAGTAAACATAAGGAACATACAGTGTAAACAAGGTTTTTACATTTTTGGCTATCCATAGTTAAAACAGATTTAAACTATGGTTTAAGTTATTAATAAACCGGAGTTCAGTATACAGGCCACTGTATTCATCCATGCCAAAAGGTGTTACAGATGTTTATCATCATATTGGCTGTGATAGGCATAAGGCATAAACTCTTGTAGGATAACTTACATAGGTCTACACTTTAGCTGCATTACATGGTCATGTGTGTACATGCTGGACTACCGTATATTAGAATCAAGTGCTGATCCCAATGCAGTGTACTTCTCTACATGTATGCCAAAACTTAGTTC
This sequence comes from Heliocidaris erythrogramma, assembly GCA_025617745.1. NCBI lineage: Eukaryota > Metazoa > Echinodermata > Echinoidea > Camarodonta > Echinometridae > Heliocidaris > Heliocidaris erythrogramma. Next base: position 8,151,414 of record CM046872.1, on the reverse strand, counting down.
ATAAAAGGACTTCAGGGGAGCATTTCATCAAGTGTTTTGTCAGTGATTATTACCGACAACTGTTATAAGCTACTGAAATCCTTGCATCTGATTGGCTGAGAGCAAATTCGTCGGTAAAAATCACTGACAAAACACTTGATGAAATGCTCCCCAGGATATCATGTATGAAAACCTCAATTGTTTTCAAACAACATAGATGTATGTACTGCATGTGGTTAAAAAAAATTGAGATTGTATTCTGACTATCCTAAAGTTCTTTTGGTTTTATGTGCACATTATGATAGCATGAACCTAGTTATACAAAAACAGTTGAAGCAATAGATGTTCTTGATTCTTGTTATGGTCTATGGATGAATAATTCAACTATTTTAGCACAGTACACTGTAACTTAGTTTATGTTGTGAACAAAATCATCGTAGGGCTAGGACCCATTTACCCTTGTGAAACAAAATTAGCATGAACTTGGTGCTTCACAGATGTAATTATACTACATGTACATCACTTAATTTGTGCTCCATGTGGTTCTAAAGCTTGACGACACTTCACAAGTTTTTGAGTTGCCCTTTCCTTTGGTATAAGTGTAATACTAGTAGTGTATTTCATCTAAGGTAAGAACTTAATGCCCACCTAATGATAATCGCTCAGGACAGACATCTATTAGTGAACGGAAGCCAATAGGGCAAGTGATAATTCTTTAGAGGAGATTGGTGATCATGTTTACACTAGTACTAGGTAAACTTGCAGGTGTAGCAGATGATAGATGGATGATAACACTTGAAGAGAGAGAAACTTCCCAAGGTCTGCCAAAGAAGGATGTGCCCAACATGGTTCGGTTTCCAAAATTTGCAGAGCAAAGGAAGTTGTTCAGGAGCAACTGCAGAAATGCGATACCAATTGAATGTTCTCTCTCGCCTAATGCCACATGCACATGTTCATGTTTGATTTTAAACATCTGACAATTCATCTTACTTCAGAATTTATTTTAAATCTATGTTGATATTCCTGGATCAATCTACATATACATGTAGGGGGAAGGAAGTTATTTAAGAGCAACTGCAAAAATGTGATATCAATGTTCTCTCTCTGCTGAACATTGCTAATGTACAAACAAAAATTACAAAATGTTCTCTCTTTTTTAATGCTTCTTGATTATTTGAATAATTTTGCAAGGATATTTTTACCTTAAAATATTTCTTTTTACCTTAAAATATTTCTTTTTAAAATACATGTCAAAAACAATATAATGTCTCATAGTGGCTGTCCGTTCCGGAGAACGTCTTTATGTCGAAACTCCTCAAAAATCATTGTTTCTGTGAGTTGTTTCGGGTACCAATAGTATAATTGTGCAACACAAGGAATTGCTTTACAGTAATTTTGCATTATTGTTGCTTGCATGGTATTTTTGTTGTTTTAAAGCTTTCAATTTCGTTCACTTTTGTTCAGTATATTGTACCAGTGTCTGCATGAAGCACAGTCTGGATTCGTGCCCTTGGCGTGCTAGTGGACACCTCCATGACTTAGCGTGCGTCTTTCTCTTTGTCAGAATACTTCACAGATCCTTCACGATCTCTTACATGTTTATTCATTACATTTTATTTCTGTAATCATTTCTAAAACAGGCTAGCATACCTATATCAACTATATTTTTTCAAATATTGCTTGAAGGCATATCATATATTGGCAATATTCATTATTGAATATTCATTAGCATTTCAATATCGCAATATTTCGATATTATCGTGATATCGTGCAGCCCTACCGCCAAATGAGCCAATGCCTACTTTCAATCTCCAAAGTTGTTTTGGTCTTCCCAAACCACCTCCTTGGAATGTCATAAGGCCACATTTCACTCAACATGGACCAATAAATGTGTCAGTGCATACATGTACATTCAACCTGCGAAATTGCTTTGATCTTCTCAGACCACCCCTATGGGATTCTGTAAAGCCATATTTCTGTCAATTTGAACCATGCGTAAACTATTTTTTGGTGAGGAGCCTGACTGTAGGCATGGGTACTTGAGGCCTACATGTACAAGTTCTTGTACACATTGCATTGAGCATGATCTATCGGTCGTCATTTCACAATGACTAAGCCTGTCAGTGGCAGTGTTTTACGTGACATTGCACACAATTGAGCACATACATGTACAATGTACACTTGATGACTTGTCTGCTGGGAGCAAGAAGGGACTAACTCACACACTTTTACACAGAGTTAACGCCCTTCTGGCTCTCAACAGTCAAATGTAGTCATCGATCAGTAGGAGTGGATCAGCCAACACTGTCTGTGATTCATCCAATAGCCAAGCAATTCTGTGGTAAAGTCAACATGACATATTGCTTGACATTCGCTTAATACTTCGAACAAGAAACAAAGAACCACGATTAAGTCGTCAATCATGATATCATTGTTGAGCCCCTTTCCCCTTGTCAACTGCCAAACATTGTCTTATAATGTTGCTAATATTTTGGGTGTTCCTCTTAAAAAGACAAATTTGTATCCAAGGTTGTAGGAACTGAGACATACATGTCATATGCTAGGGTTAATTCTTTTCTTTCAACACTTTCACACAAAAGTGAATGCACTTGTATGTGGAATGATATTCCTGGCATTGTACTACAATGTGCTGTATCATTTCAGGGCCAGCTACTTACATTTTCTGGCAGATTGTGCTTCCTAAATTCAAGAGATCTTTGAGAAGTACTATGCATACCAATTTCCTATTGTTAATAATATGTTAATGAAATTTCCAATTAAAGTTTGATTTAGTAATTCCCCATCCTACATTGGACTTACTGTACGTGTTGTAGCAACGTTGATTATTGATTTGGGGGGCTGTAAAGCCTCATCTTCACTGTGCTTAGGCGTCCTGTAAGAGCTGACAAATATAAAATTATGTAAAAGTTTGCTGTGATAATAATACATGTACATGTTTGAAAAGTACAAAGTAGGACAAAGTACTTTGTGTGCATTGTCATACCCGTGCTCTTCAGCCACGATAACGCAGACAGCCTAAAAATGGTACCTATGTTTAGACTAGTGATTAGTGCTATAGGCCTACTGCTGAGTGCCCCGTATTTCTATTTTTCACAGGGGCTCTTCTCATTTCTAACAAAAAAATGTCCTATTGAAGGAACATGCAGTTGTTACTGAGGGCTATTGGGCGATCCCTGTTGCTTTTAGTGCTGACGTGCCCTCACCCCATATGTTTCTAGTGCTGCAGTTCTAAGTGCATTCTCAGAAAACAGTTTGTGTTTGAAGACTACATGGGTCATGGAGCCTAGGACTATACTGCTGAGTCAAAGAGTGTACAAAGTGCTTGCGCTGGTGTGATATCAAGATATGTATTGATTATTCATCAAGGATGATGTACTCATCATTCATTAATGACAGCCCTTGCTTCATTTCCCATACCTGTAATGAAAACCAATACAGTCAGATGTACACGTCAGGTGAAATCATGATCAGCTTAATCCAGAAATGGGGCAGATTTTGCCAGTGAGATTTGTCAAGTGTATTAAAGCGCAAATGTCCCAAGCGATGAAATGTTGGTTGGAAATTCAAAGCCGAGGTATTAAAGATCAGGTGCATGAATGAACTCGATTTGAAAAAAAAAAAACCTTGAGTCATGCCACCTTGATGTGAGGGCAATTTGATTTGTGGGGGAATTTAGGGGGCCTGTCTGTAGCCAGGAAGCTACAATGCTGTAGCTATCGTCCGTCCCCATCCATATATAAACTTTAACTTGGGGATTACCACGTCTGAGAACCTTGTTAGATCCGCTCAAAGGCCTAGTGTAAACCATAGGCAACCCCTGGCCTCCCAGAGGTTTCCTAATCTGTATAATGTCCCTTTTTTTTAAAAAGATTATAATCAATATTTCATGAACTTTGGCTGAAGTATGGATATTAATTCCTTCACTGAACCATGGAAATGAATGAAGGTTATTTATGATAAGTTATGAACTATTTAACCAAGATTGTTTCAGGTTCAGCAGAAGGCCATGTCTAGACAGGGTCATCACAAGCTTTTTGAAAAGGGGGGTGCGTTTTCAATCTCTGAAATATTTTCAAATTCTCTGACGAAGGAGACATCAACTTTTAATGTGCATGGTTTTACTCCAAATCAAGCAAGCAATCAAAAAACGAAAATTGGAAAAAAAGAGTGTGTGGGGGGGGGGGGGTGTTATTGTACCTGTTGCACCCCCTTCCAATGGCCCTTGTATATTTTATGTTATTAGGAGTACATAGTACTTTGGAAGGACTGGTTTGAATGATTTTCTGGATCAAGGATAGATAAGGCAAATAATAATTAACACATGAGTGAAATAATTTTTCCAAAGAATGTTTTTCATGAAGAACAAGAGTTCATGTGTGTTGAATTAGACTCCCCCCCCCCCCCCTTCCCACCACTAACCAATTCAAAATAAGACCACCCACTTTTAGAAAATATTTGATGAATATTGATAAAAAAGTGAAACGGAGAGATGCTAGGAGTAATGAAGACGGATATTTTGAAAAGATTGTAAGATAACGATATAGGATAAAGGGAAGAATTATATCACCCATTTCTACATGATATTCGATGAGTATTCTCTCTCTGCTTGGTTAGTCAGTTTTACTAAATATAATGTGAATGAGTAGAGAAGCAAAAGCTAGTTAAGGAACTTTGAATTTGGGAAGGGTAGATAGTAGAGGTAGATAAGGTGGAGATAAAATGAAAAAAGGAGGAAGATAAAATCTATTTTAAAATGATTGGGTTTATCTAGGGGGTGTTCAAATGTCATTCCAAGTCAGATGGGTATCACTAAGTAGGCCTGGTCAAGAGGAAGTTAGCACAGAAATAAAGGAAGTTATTTGAGATTATCTAGAGTGCGATCTAAGGATACAATCATGACGCCTATGGTGATCAATTTTCATGCCTTTTCCTGGCTTTCTACCAACTTTCCAATCCTGAAATGAGTATTTTAAGACTTTGGAGTGTCCACATTGAAATAAAATTACAGTTATATCATCAACAGTTTCTGAAAATTATCATTTAGGGTCCACCCCTCATAGGCCCTAATATTTGGAGATTGTACAAGTAACATTCTGTCTGCTTTTTATATTTTGAAATGCTGTCTTGAATATGGATAAAACCCTTGACATAGCTCTGCACTGATGTCCAACAAGTCATATTTCAAAGTGCTTCAAACGTGTGTGTACAAGTTGTACCTTGAACAACGTTGACTCAAAGAGCTTGGTTGAATTGAATTGGAGAATGAAATAGAAGTCAGTGGCAAATGGATGAATAGAGCAGATCCTCCCCAAACTGGGATTGGGGCTGTATAATGTGAGCTGCCCTGCATGCTGTAGACTGCAAGCTGTATTTCCCCTTGGGGGGGGGGGGGCATTCAAAAAGAGGAGTGGGAGGGGCACATGCACACAGGCTTCACCTTATGGTGGATATGAGCTAGATATCAGATGAATTCATTTTTTTTAGTAGGGCTGTTACATGTAATGGACATGTACATGTAGAAGGAGAGTGTGTATCAACTGAGGCCAATGGGATGTTGTTCCTCTTATAAATACCAGTAATAAACTTTTCTGAAGTTCATATTGACTTTAATTTGATTCTAATTTCTAACACTGTTAAGGGTATGCCTTTTAATACTGTTAAGAATTACCTTTAACTTGGAAGAAGCAGAGCCGCTCTCTCCTGAGAAAGATGCAGTTGTCCTGCGACTGACACTCTCTGACCGCAAACTGACTCCTTGCTGATGAGATTGAAACTGGCACAATGTTGTGATGAGGTGTGCTTCAGATTAAGATATCGCATCACCTTTCGTGACCCCGAGAACATGAGCCTTTTGGTCCAACAATGTATCCAGCTCCAAGAGTTGCCTTTCAGATACTTTTACAGAAAGAGCTCCCTGTTAAAATCATCAGTTTGGCTATATCTACATGTACATGTGTATGTTGCATTGAAGTTTAAAGGGACTGAACCCTGGCCTGGGACACATGGGGCCCCCTAAATTCTAACTCCGAACCCTCATAATTTCACAATTTTAGCAGGGGCTTAAAGTGATTTGGTAACTTTGTAGAGGCTTGATAAAATATGAGCTGCCTGGCCTTACATGCTATCAGTGTATGTAATATGGTGTAAAAATGAAGCCCATGGGGGGGGGGGGGGGGGGAAACACTTCAAAATCGTCATATCCTTCACAAAAGTAAACATATGCAAGTGACCAGAAATGCCAGACTCATTTTCCCCCATAGACTCAGTGTTGGACTAAAGCGTATGGCCATACGCTTTCATAAATGGGAGTATTCAGTCATAGATATCTTAATAATAGCATTATATATTTCTATGCCTGGCTATTTATTTATCCTTCTGAACATCATTATACAAGACAGATATCAAAATTCAACAATTTATTAAATCAAGCCTCCACAAAGTTACCGAATGCCTTTAAGCCTACAGGCCCTAACTATTTCATTTTGAACCCCCTAGTAAAAACTTTATATGGAACCCTTCCTATTTTATTTTAACAGGGTCTGAGTATATTTTGTTTTACTTTCAAAGAGTAAGACTTGTCGAAATATGGCAATATCTGGCAAACTTTGCAAATGGTATTGACAGATAAACATGATAAATCCAAGTTGGGTATAAAGGGTTTGACTTTAAGCTTTGTGACAACATGGTGTAAGTTTAAAGGGGCTCTGTCGTGTCTGTGCCATTCCCAGACAATCATGGACAATAAGGTTGTCAGAGCCTGATTAAAACTGACACAATGTTGTGACGAGGTGTGCTCATCAGTGAGTTGGCAGATCGCCCCTGCTGTCATGATCATGGTGATAAGTTTGGAAATGAGACCAGGAAGGAGCCACGGGACCCCTGGGACCTCCTGATCACAGCTATGAAGCTGCTGTTCACCCATATGAGCCTGTAGATAGGCCTGTTGCATATCCAGGTTTAATGCACATGTAAGTCAATCAAATGACAAGATGGTTTATTAGAGGCTATCCTTTGGACAGTGTCATTCCATTCCTCATACATGTATTTTTAAAACTTGCTCAGACAGTGTACAATGTAGGCATTAAACTGTCTGAAAAAACAAAACAAAACAAAAACGGTGTGGCAAAACAAAAGTGCATTTTAAATCTTTCCTGTACTTTATAACACACAGATCACAATATATACTGCTGTAGGCCATTTTTGTACTTTAATCATGGTTATGAGAATAGTGCTGATTGCAGGGCTTGACCATTTGAAAATTTGAATAGTGGGGGGGGGGGGGGGGGCGCTATTGTGGCTGTTTTGGCCGATGTATATCATGCAGGAACCTGTTTAAGTTCAGTGATCTTTGAGTAAATTTTGCCCCAAAATAACAAAAATCGTTGTCTGTAAATCGTGTGGCAATGAAAGGGTTAAAGAGAAGGTTGAGTTCTGGGAAAGGTGAGAAAATAATTTGTCTGCTTTCTCATTCCTTTTATGTCAATTTGGAAGAACATCATTATAGAAATGTCCCCTGAAAAGGATTGCTTCTCAAATGCCCTCATGCATGTATGTGAAATATGGTGAGAAGTAGCAGAAGTGTGCAGTCCCATATACCCATTTCTGTGTGCAGTGCATACATGTGCTTTTCAATGAGATTGGGTCAATTTCTTATCATTTTCATGATTCCAAAACCTCATAGCACACACCAAGTCTCATGTAGGCATGATCAACCTTTCCCAATTGCTTTGAGACAGTTTCTTCTACAGTGTAATCCTGTGACCAGGGGAGCGTTTCATCAAGCGTTTTGTCAGTGATTTTTACCGACAACTGTTATAAGCTACTGAAATCCTTGAATCTGATTGGCTGAGAGCAAAGTTGTCAGGAAAAGTCACTGACAAAACGCAACAGTCAAACCATAGGTCCCCAAAAAGTGCTCTATTTTATTTCCTGTTTTGCTTGACTGGGTCAGTCTCTGAATACATAATGAGCAGGAATCCCCAGGAACATCTAATTTCCAAATGATTTAATGGACTAGTTAACATTTACCGACTGTCATGATTTACACATCAACTAAAAGAGGATGAATTAGAGATTCATTTTGTCTGGTATGAAAAATATGACAAAATTGATGAAAAATAATGTTATTTTATGACCAAAATATGGAACGAAACGAAAAGTAAACCTGTAAAAAACTCAAATAGTTTTATTATGAGCCAGGTTGAATTTGATACGAGTGTGAAGGTCAATATCTATACTTTACAAATATTGAAATAATATGAATGTACACTTTATGACAGGGTTAGGATCCAGAAAAATGTAACCAAAGTACATGTACACATTGTGTCCTTCAAACAGTTGATTCCAGCACTCTGATTGGTTACTTCACAAGCCCTTTCCCCAAAATAGATCAACATGTTTGTCACAGCCATGACCATGTTTGCACAAGAGGTAATGAGTTCACCCAACAGGTGGCATGTGGTTTCAAATATTGGGCCCTAATCTTGCAGGGTGGCCTTGTCAGCCAATCACAGTGCTAGGATTTTATGGTCTTGATAATTTCAAGGATATATTATGTACTTGGGTTGAATATTGCTGGATCCTGACCCTGTCATAAAACCATGTGTTTTAAATATGACAATGTAAAAGATGAAACTTCAACGCTTCCATTCATACGCGTTTTAATAGTGGCTCATATACTTTTCATATGTCTTTTATGGATTTGAAATCTTATAAAGAAAAGTGTTTTGTTTCACTATTTTATCATTTATTTTCAACTACTTATTCTTTGAATTATAACTTAAACAAGGTTCGTCTGTGTTGATAAACTATCCATTTATCTTTCCAGAAAGTTTGATGAGCGTAGCATTAATATTTTTTTAGTTAATGAACTTTGAATATGACCATGCAAAACAGCCCACTGGTTGCAAGGAGAGTGTGCCATTTCAGGCACTGGAAATAAAATCAGCCCTTTTTGCTCATTTGCATACGACCTGCAGTCTGATTGATAATGAAACGCTTCCCTGAACTCAACTTTTATCTTTAAAGGGATACTCAACTGCAGATTGTGGACGAGAGGGCACCGTGTTCGTTACCTGATTCGAACAGACTAGTCGCTGCGCAACATGCACGCTCCGCCTGAGCTCGAGCTCGAGCTCTCGTGCCAAGCCAAGCTCGTGCGATTCGGTCGGCTTCGTGCAGTCCGAAATATAATCCCAGTAGTCCAACGGACGCGTTCGACACACAAACTTTGTGTACGAGTGAATGGGGCTTACGCAATCCTGACTTTCCCCGACTTTCCCCACCGCCGCCTGGTGGCGTAATCCCTTTAACAGTTACATCACTCACGTACAGTACACCTGTATCCAGGAGAGTGTTTCATCAAGCGTTTTGTCAGTGATTGTTACTGACAAATTTGCTCTCAGCCAATCAGATACAAGCATTTCAGTAGCTTATAACAATTGTCGGTACAAATCACTGACAAAACGCTTGATGAAACGCTCCCCAGGTGTACAAAACAAGCACTGTCATTCACAAGGCAATATCATGTAGACCTACAAGAACAACCATTTGACATGTCTAACAACATTACACTGGAATAGTTGTGTGTTGATAGATTCAATTTAGGGGCTGGTTAACCCCAGTTTTCCGATTCTGGACTGTTTACATCCGCTTTGTGTGGTTGCAAGCTACTGTATTATAGATACCTCCTTGATGCCTAAATCACACTGAAAACCCAAAACCATGAGAAGTTTGATATGAAATGGTAGGCGAGAGGACAGTTATCTAGTTTAATACAACACAAACATTTACGATTAGGCCTGATATAACTCAGGCTGGGCCCTCTTGCATAAGAAGTTAAAAAATAAAAAAAAATAAATGCAACTTGATCTTCAACCAATCAGGATTGGGTATTTGGGAATTGCATTTAAATTTTTTATGCAAGAGGGCCCTGAAGTGTATGGAAAATGGTTCCTGGTATACTAAAATGGAACTGTATGCATTAGTGTAACATCCAGTTTGTTTGGTCCAATACTGTGTATTACACTTGTAGATCTATACATCTTTGGTGCCCATTTAAAATGAAAACTCTGCAAACCTTTGGAAATGTGAATTGATGTGAATTGGCAGGGGATGACTGTTTGCAAATTTGGTTGCATGAAAATAACTATTTATGTCTTTCTTTGATGCCCATTTTACATTGGAAACCTAAAGCTTTGTCATTTGGCATGTGAATAGGCTTGTTTATTCTCCAGTTTCTGTAAAGCAAGTACATGTAACTGTTCCACATGTATCTCTTATGTCTTGTTTACACTTGAAATTTTTAACCTATTAGATACTGCATGTGAAAGGAATTGGATAGATAGAACAGGGGAGCGTTTCATATTGAACGTTTTATCAGTGATTTTTACTGACAAATTTGCTCACAGCCAATCAGATGCAAGGATTTCAGTAGCTTATAACAGTTGTCAGTAAAAATCACTGACCGCTTGATGAAACGCTCCCCTGATTACATGTGGGCAGTTTGTGTAATTACAAGGAACTGTTCTCATACATTGTACATGCAGCCTATCTCTCTGATGCCCAGTTCATATTTAAAATCCAACTACAGAATGCTTTGTCTTGAGTATGAATGGGTCCCTTACAGAGTCATTTCACAAGATTATATTTAGTTACTGTTTTGTAACATATTTTAGTTTTATATATTGAACACGGAACAGTGTGAATGTACGTGCTTCAGCAAAATGCTCTTGATTGAACTAAAGATTTTGCATATATTTAGCTGAAACTATATATCAGCTGCTATATAGATATGACACATCAATAATTTGGAATAAAAGATATTTCTTGTACCTCCTTTGTAGCAACTGTTGTGTCTTTTGGAAGCCTAAAATTATGTAATTTCCTCTTCTTTGTGGAGATTTGTATCTTTGCAATTGTTTCAGCAGCAGGTGTCGCAACAAATGTCCAAAACAGTCATGATTCTGAAATCGGAAGGGGGGAACAATTCATGCTCATTGTTATTTTCTCAATACTAGAAATTCAATAAATATGTATCCCCAAATTGTGCTGAGATCATAATTTTTACTGAAAGTGCCAAACGATGAATCAAAGTTATCCCTGCCTTTGGCTTACTGAAAATGAACATTATATTATTAAACATTGCCATCTCTTAGGCCAGTAAATAGGGCACTGCTCATTATGTTTCTATTCTTCACATATTTTACAATTTTACCCCCCAAAACCCCAAACAAACAAAGAACATCAATTTAGATGATTAATGATATAACATATTCACATACATACAATAATTCTCTATGAATGAGTCTGGATGGACAGTGTTTTTCTAGTTTTTCCACCCGATTTCAGTGTACAATACAGTAGTTGTGCATGGAATTTTGCAAAAAGTGATATTCCAGAAGTATATTTACCTGAAATATGAAAGAGTTTGGGTGGAGTCACTGCCACTTGTTTTTCAAGCTGCAGGATTTTTATCAATGTCAAATATGACTGCTTAGGGAGCTCTGTGGAAAGGTCAACAGCAAGTTCAGATGGTCTGACCCCTGACATGGAGGTCACAGGTCAAATCATCAATCTTTGAGCTGGTTTTCTTAGGAACCACACCCAAGAAAATATGCTACCCATGGACTGCCTTATGGAAGTAGTCTCTAATATTAGACCCACTTGGTGCTTAAATAGTCCTGTACATAAATGTACAGTAGTGAAACTTTCCAGACCCGTTTCTTTTGTGAAATGTTAACAAAATCCATGGCAATAAACTTTTGTAGATTAAAAAATTCAGTGTTGTACATGTAATCTATTCATTTTGTGGAATGAAAAATACACATGTACATGTATGCAAAGCAGGACCACTCGCAAAATTTGTGATGGTTTCACGCTTGTGAATATTTCTGGTTTTAGAATAAATTATAGGCCTATAGGCTATAGGGTTTCTCTCTAAGTTTTATTTAAGAAGTCATTTTAAAGGGATACTCAACCGCAGATTGTGGAAGTTTTTATTCTGAGAGAGGGCACCGCGATCGTTACCTGATCACGCCGTTGCCCCACGGGACTCTAACTCCAGACAGACTGGTCGCCGCGCAACATGCACGCTCAGCTCGAGCTCGAGCTCTTGTGCGAGATTCGGGCAGCTTTGTGCAGTCCCAAATATAATCCCAGCAGTCCGACGGACGCGTTCGACGCACAAACTTCATGTACGAGCGAATGGGGCTTACGCAATCCTGACTTTCCCCATGGCTGCCTGGTGGCGTATCCCTTTATTAAAGGTATTGAGTAACGAAAAAGATCCTATTTTGTCGTTTGATTATAAAACTTTGGGCGTCACACAAAATTGTACATGAAATTGTGAAGGGTCATTTTGTCCTCGATCAGATCCCTTGTTATATTGAGCTCTGCCAGTGATTTGACCATCAGTGATGAATGTAGTTGTTAATTTTTTAGCATTTGTATCTTTTCCTTATGTATTTTATTATATGAAATTTCAAATATTTCAATTTTTATAGATGTGATAATAAAGAATCCCTTCCTTGTATGAAAATAAGTTACAATAATTATGATTTTACATGTTCCATGGAGTCAAACCATGTTTTACATTATTGAAGCAAAAAAATGAAATATATGATATTTCATATAATAAAATACATAAGGAAAGTGAGTGCATGACATCATCGGTTCACTCATTTGCATACCGCCCATGCTATGCATATCACTGTTTCATGAAATCATGCAAAACTTCAAAATGCCATAACTTTCTTATTTTACATCCGATTTCATTGAAATTTTTCCTGTTATGCTTGTTTAATTTTACTCTGTTTATTCAAATCAACTTGATATTGAGGTGGACTTGGCCTTTAAATAATATAGCAAAGTTCCAGTAAATGACCTTCAATTTGACTCTAATCCATTAGTGATACTGATTAATGTACCGTAATGTGGTTATTTTTAGACCCTGTAAATTACTTGCTTTTAGATTACTCAAGCTTTTTTTTTTCAATTCATGTCATAAAGGCCTTACTAACCATTTCATCAAATATAACGTAGTAATATAAATAATTTGGAAATTGTTGAAATCATTTTTCTGACCCTTTTTTCCCTACATATTATTTGAATAAATGTTGACTTCTGTAAACCAGTATTTCATTTTTCTTGTAGAAGATGTCCTATAATTTTTCAAATTCATATTATCTAATGAATGACTTTGTTTGGACAAGCCTGGTTTAAAGGGAAGGTTGAGTTCTGGGAAAGATAAAAAATGATTTTTTAGCTTTCTCATTCTTTTTATGTTAGCTTATATGATTATCACAGTAGAAATGTCCCCTGAAAGAGATTGCTCTTTAGATGCCCTCACTTTCTAAATATGACCAGAAATAGCTGAAATGTTTGGGCTGAACATTTGGGTGTAGTCCCATGTACACATTTATATGTGCAGTGCATGTGACTCTCAGCACGATTGAGTCACTTTCTTATCATTTTGGTGATTCCAAGACCTTACAGCATGTTACACCAATTCTTATTTGCTATACAATCAATCTTTCTCAATTGCTTTGAGACAGTTTCCTTCATAATTCAATCCCAAGACCAGAACTCAACTTTATCTGTAAGATACACAGAAGACCCCTAATATTTCCTCTAGACCCCTATGAAAATAGCTTGGAATATGAACAAGGGCCCAGGATACACAGAACACCCCCAAGGTTATGTTCTGGACCCTGATGAAAAATAGAAAAAGTTAGCCTACAGCATGACCAGGGGCCTGGGGTACTAAGATATTAGCTACGTTCATACAGGAATTGTTGTTTCGAAACTTTAAGTTGCAAAACTTTAAGTTAACGAAACAACGGCTGACTACAATGACGAGGGTTCACACAGGCCCGAAACAACGATGCTCGTTGTTCTGAGACTACAAATCGAGCATTAGTATTTAACATTAGCAGGGAGGTCATCGTTAATAACAACGAGATTGCTAAACTTATAAGTTTATTCTGTCCACACGGATTATGAGAAGGACCTCCGGCTGCTCGGTTTCGGCAAGTAAACTTAAAATTTCGAACTACGAGTCCGTTCATATGGTCTGAAACTATAAGATAACTTAAAGTTTTTAATCTACAAGTGAAACTTAAAGTTTAGCTCCCTTTGTGTGAAACTGACTAAAGTTAATCATGCTCTAGGGTCTAATTAAGTAGACTAAGTATCAGCTCCCTGGATACTGGTATAAGATGTTGGGATGAGTGTAGTGGAGCTATGGTTAGTTATAATAACCCCATGCTGGAGACTAGACTGTCTGGGTCAGTCAGGACAGGGTAGCCAGCTCACTAGAGTCATGATGATACAGTTACCCCAGGTGATTCAGAAATGTACATGTATTGAAATTATCTGTTTTATACATTTATATGTAGATGTACGCCCAACACTATTTTTTCATTGTCCTACATTCATGCTTTTATAGTGAGAAATTTTATTTCATATTTTTTTTAATCTGGAAATGTTGAATTAGAGCTATTTATTGTGGTTAATGATATTCTCCTTAATTCTGGTAAAGAAAAAGGAATTGGAATGATGCTTGGGTAAGAAAATTCTCTCTACAAACAAATATTATAAAAAAGAAAGGCCCATTTTGCACTGTGTGAAGCGCAACATCAGAAAGCCTGTGCATTACAATATCTTCTTGCAATCTCCTGCCTGGCTCACATATAATAATTTGAAAGCATGTGAGGTGAAGATGTACACATGTTTTTAACTCAACAGATCTGCTTTGTTTAGACCTACATTATACTGTACTTCACATGTGTAATACACCTTTAGCTGGGTCTGCATCAACAGTCCAATGTCATGTCCCCTGTGAAGTCTGTTTGCCCAGACAGAGCAACACTCTACCTTGTGGATATTTTCATGCTTATATTTCAATTTCAATCAGTTTTCTCATTTTTAATAGTGTTGAGCCTGGGGTGAGATATAGTGTGTGTTTCTGTCTGCTTTAAAACTAGCCACAGTGACACCACAGCACAGCTGGTGTCCAGTTGCCCTGGCCAAGATCACTTTAAAGGCGCCATATACATGTAGCAGTATAGTTGTGTGTCTGTAGTCGATATATATGCTTGTATTGTTTTTTATGTTTGTCTTTTTGCCTCTGACGAAGATTTTGCTAGGATCGAAAGCTCAGGCCCCTTTTGACTCCATTTTACTCCATTGGCTCGCTATTATTGGATAAGCAGTTTTCAGCAGTTTGTTTTCCATGTATATAACAGTATAGTTACGTGATGCAAAATTCGTCAGGACTATAATACTGTTGTTACACCACGACCGACCCTAGACTGACAACCGAACACGGAAAAATGACTTTACACAGAATGACCAAGAATTTGTTAGTTTGATAGTGAGACTGAAGGATTAGAAGAAAACATATCTAGGCCTACATGTAGGTATTTATTATGACAAGTTTCACACCATATAAGCTTAATCATGTATTGTGTTTCATGCTGTCAACTCAGAATTCAGAAGTGGTGAATTTGAATCCCCCAGTGCATAGGTCCCCAAATAAGGCATTTCATCTGCAGTTGTTTTTCTTGACCCAGGTGTAGTACATTGTATATAGGACCTGTATAATACACTGCGTTGGTGATAGCTTGACAGAGTTAGACGAGAGCTAGGGTAATGCTTTCCCAAGTTCCGAGACACATTGTTTCATAGTGATACATGTACATGGGTGCAGTGTGCATGTATGCGCTTGTATGTGCCAGATACACTGTTTCATAGCCTTGTCAATAATCAATGTTCACTGACTTGAACAATGTTAGCCATCGCCTTGAATCTGAAGGAGAATTGTGTTTTATGATGTGGTCTACCAAGTCCCAGCCAGACTGACACCACCACACAGCTGGCGTCCACCCACGTTGGCAACCAGAACTGCCACTGCTGGATAATCTTCAAGGTTCACACCTTTCTTACAAAGTCTGATGCTGACAAAGTTTATAAATAAGAGAACGGGGAAAAAAGTGCTATGTACTAGTCATTGATATGTTATCTACCTTGTCAATGAGGAACCATTTTATTTAAATCTATATCACATTATTTGTAAACTTCTTACCAAACATCTCTGATCAGGCCAAGTTGACAACAAGAACCACCACCTCTTGATATTGTTCAAGGTTCGTGCCTTTCTTCCAAAGTTTAAGGTTAATTGACAGTCTAGTATCAATAAGTTAATAAAGTGGAACATGACATGTATACTAAATATTGATTTGTTTACTTCCATATGTATATGTATATATATAACCACTTTTGCTTAAAGATTTTCTCATTGTTTATAAAAATCAGGGCCCCATTTCATATAAAACTTGTTATCAATAACAAGTTACAGTAACTGTCATAAGCTACTGAAATCCTTGAATCTGATTGGCTGAGAGCAAATTTGTCATAGAAATGGGGCAGTTGTTATTGATAACAAGTTTTATGAACAGGGACCTGTAAGAGAAGGTCTTGGACCAGCCCATGTTGGCAACTAGAACTGCCACCACAGAAGACTAGCTGTCCAAGGTTGACACCTTTCTTTCTAATTTTTAGTTTTGAAAAAGTTTGATAACAATTGGAAAGTCGAGGAGAATATGAATGTAAATTCATTATGAATGAACCCAGTAGACATTAATTTTGTTCCCATTTGATTACACAAGATTACTATTTGTCCATAATTTTCTCAATTGACTCAAATGTTTTCTAAAAGCATATATCATATTATCCTCTTTGATTGGATTTCCCTTCTAGAATACATGTAGTTCTCCAGAATTAGTGATCTGTACCAAACGATAATGCCTTTCAAATTTTGACACTTTCAAAAGCAGCAAAAAGAAATACATGGGAACGAAGAGCGATCTGACCTTGGAAGGTTAAAAGAGATCTCTTGAAAAAAGAAAAGATTATGAAAATAGCCTCAAGGAAATCCATCTTATTTTTCAGAAAATACAAAATGAGCTCTTGTGAACAAAAAAGAAATGTTATTCTAATAAAACTAACATGTAACTGTTCAAAAGCATTTCCAAATGGAGAGCAACGTTTTATGTCTCGTACGTGAGTCTGTCACATGTATCTCTACCTGTTCACGTGCATCAAAGACATGTATTGCTGTCGTGATTAAAGAGCAAGTAGAGTTCTTGGAAAGGTGGACAATTTTCCTTGGGCTTTCTTCCCATGTAAAACGATTGCTCTTCATCTGCGCCTGTTCAACTGCTTTCATGGTATTTGGTGAGAGCTGAAAGGGCATTTACTGATTACATTATAGAGTTAATGCCTTTCTGGCTCTGTTTTACATATGATGAGGCAGAAATTGTACACATTTGGACCAAATTCTGGGGAGCGTTTCATGAAAGGAAGTTGTCAGATATTTTATCCGACAACTGTTATAAGCTACTGAAATCCTTGCATCTGATTGGCTGAGAGCAAATTTGTCAGATAAAATATCTGACAAGTCCTTTCATGAAACGCCCCCCTGATGCAATATGTTTGAGTTTTCTCATATGTACATGTAATGAACTCATATCTTTGTCGTATGCTTTGCATTATTTGTGAATTTCAGCTCGATTTAGTTATTCTCCTATTGTGTGATGTCTGGTTCTAAAACCTCAATTAAATGAATAAATGTTCCATTCAGATTAACTTCTAGACAGTTTCGTTTTCAATAAAATTGAATAACCAGTACTCAACATTAATGTGCTACATGCCCACACAGTTTGATTGGCTTGGTGTAATGTTCAAATAACATCAGCTCTCCATTTTCCCCCTCATTTGTTTGCATGAAGCTATCGTGGAAAGTTGTAGGAAAAAGTCTTTGAAGTACACGTACATGTTCATAGGTATGTACGTGCAGTTTGGCAATGAGGTTCAGTTATTATTTTTTTTACGTACATGTATGTTCATGAACAAATCATTTTCAAACTTTGGCATTGATTGCTTAGAATAAGAACCTGCATACAGGTTTTATATTATTGTTTTTATGAATTTTGCTTAAATAACCGTAAATGAACACTAAAATTTGCATATGGCAACCTACTTGTAAATGTCTACATGTACATGAACATGTCCATCTCATTCTCAACCCACTTCAGAATTGATGTGCAAGCTCTGTCTGTTATCAGTTATGATATTCTTTATTTACGAAGTTATTTTGTTATTTTATATATTCTTTTGGGGTCATTATACATGTTTTTCCAATGGGGAAATATTATGACTTTGAACCGGCAGGAAATATCCAGATATTCAGTACCGCTAAATAATTATATGATTTGCTCTGTCACTATAGCTACGTTCATACGGGACTCGTGATTTAAAAACTTTAAGTTAGTGAAACTTAAAGTTAGCGAAACCACGACTCCCTAACCGCAACAAGGGTTCACATGAGCCCTGAACAACGAGCTTAACTACAAGCAGAGCGATCGTCTGGTTAACCCAGGAAGTAGATACTACTGATCGTGTGTACAGTACACATACAGATCCTATTTTCATAATTCTCGCGAAGGGTATGACCCGGAAATCTAACATGAACAGCGAGGTCATCCTAAACCACAAGCTTGCGAAACTTCAAGTTTATTATGTTCACATGGGCCTAGACTTCCGACCCTGCTCGTGGTTAAGGCCTTAACCACGAGCTTGCTCCGTGGTTCTAGAACCATGATTAAACTTAAAGTTTCGAAACCACGAGTCTGTTCATAGGGGCTGAAACTACAAGATCACTAAAAGTTAACTTAAAGTTTTGAAACTACAAGCGAAACTTAAAGTTTAGCTCCCATCGTGTGAACGTAACTGTTGAAGCAGAGCATGAGCTAACTGTCACAGGCTTCAGCCATTTGCTTATAGGTTGACTGCATCTTAATGAATATTGACATTATCGTCACGTTCAATCTTCATGAAACTGTTGCCCATGAAAGATTGAATTATGCACTAAGACGCCAGCACAACATGGAAAACAATGTGGATTGGTGGAAGTAGAGGGTTTTGTTGGAGGCTAATATTTGATACAAATGCTTTCATTTTCGTTGAGGATGTTTGAAAATCTAATTAAGCAAAGTTGTGTTGGAAAGCGAGATTTTAGGGATGATCGTGATAGGGATTGAGCAAATGTAGGACGATATTCGTCCCATTTTTCACCCGTTGCTGTTACCAGAATAGTAGTATCGAGGAAGTTTGATGGAAAGAATAGAATTTCTTCCACAGAAGCCTGATTGGAATATCCTAAATGCATTCTTGAACTCTCTATAAAGCTTTAAAAGATCAGCTACAGTAAGCCATGAGAGGAATGATAAGCAGGTTGGAATGTGGTTCTTATAATTTCAAATTTTAAACTGAAGATTTATTGAAGTATTTTTCTATGAATGAATGCATGAAATTTCACAATATGCAGTTCTTCACAATTTGAAACATATCACAGGAAACCTGTTGTAGTTTGTAATATTATTTTATTGTATTGTATAATATTTTCTGCATCGTAAATATCATTTTTAATCATTCAAATTGGATATGATGACAAAATTCATTCAGTTATAACTTTACTGCCTCAGGACAAAGATTATAAAGGAAAAAGAATTGACATAACTTTTATGTAAATGTAATTTTTACGACAATTTGAATTTACAAGGAGTATCATTACAGTTGTGAGTAGGAAATGAACGAAAATGTTATTCCATCTATTTATACAAAATTATAAACATGGTTGAAATTTCAAATATAAAGCCTTATGAAAACAATGAAAGCCAGGATCATCATATCAGCTTTGATCACAATTAATGAGACATTTGTAATGATAGGAAATTCCTGTATGAAAAGTTGTAATTAATACCATACTATTGATAGCATCATAATCCTACATGTATTGCAAAATTTGATATCTCCAGTACCCCTTCCATCCAATTATAATGTCAACTATGGATTAATCTTTTTATCATTGTGCTAAAATTAAATTTTGGTCAGACATTTTTGATCTTGGATTACCCATTTCTTATTGCTGCACTTTACGTGTTGCATTTCAGTATTTGTCTGCACACACAAAGACTTATTTATCAAATTCATTTGATTGTGAGGAAGTGATACATTATCAGAGTCCTTTTGATCTATATTTTGTAGCATCTCTGGAGTTGGAACATTGACCCAGTCACACTTACATGCACAAGCCCAATAATAGAAAAACAATTGATTTTCAATAGACTGAACAGAAATGATCAAATTTCCTTTTCATGGTAACGATGCATGCAATATTGTTTCTGCATCATCCACAATTAATGATCCCTGACCAATATACAAGGAGCCCTCAACAAATGGTTGGTTAAAGATCTTGCAAAAAAATTCTAAAAATCAGAGCCTGAGCAATTTGTGAACCAACTAACAGCCACTGAAAGGCTGACAACACTGTCAGTAGACAGACATTAAAGTAGCATTAAAGGGAAGGTTGAGTTCTGGGAAAGGTGAAAAATAATTTGTTAGCTTTCTCATTCTTTTTATGTCAGTTAGGAAGAATATCATAGTAGAAATGTCCCCTGAAAAGGATTTCTCCTCAAATGCCCTTATATTCGAAATATGACCAAAAAAAATAGCTGAAGTTTTCGGGCCGAACATTCTTGCCACATCTGTGTGCAGTCCCATATACTCATTTCTGTGTGCGGTGCATGTGCTTTTGAACAAGTTTGGGTTGATTTCTTATCATTTAGATGATTCCAAAACCTCACAGTATATACACCAATCCTTATTTAGACATGATCACCCTTTCCCAAATGCTTCCTTCCAGTTTGTTTCACAATGTAATCGCATGACCAGAACTCAACTTTATCTTTAAACCAACATCACCCCAAATAGACTAGATTCTGTTCATCATCCATTGGTTTGGGGTCCTTTTGGCAGTGAGACTTGGTTTATGATGGTAGTTACAGCTTCTTTGTCTTCGAAAGCATCATTGATTGCACATGAATGCTCATTGCCTCTGGCTCTCATGCTGCTTTAACAAAGTGAAAACATGTTTTTTTATGCTCCAAATAAACACATTCTCACCCAAGTTGTTTCATCTGCAGAAGCTGGATTAAAAGGACATAAACTAAGAAATTGATATATGTGCATACTTTGATAATGAACTGCTGAGAAATATCTTTCCCATGGTCATACCACTGACTTTTGTCAACAATATTTTATGTAATCCGAATTGTAGTTGTGCTTTATGCCAAGGGCTGGAACTGTATTTTTATTGAAAGATAATGAATGATGTCTGCTAGCATTCATCTCACCCATGATCATATGAACTTTTTGGGGTAAAATTTACTAATTTTAATCTTTATTGTGTTTTTCGCTTTGTGTTTTGAGAAAAGGCTATCAAAAATTAAACTTTAGTTCTAAAATTGTAAATGGCTTTGGTGTGTGATCTTTTGATGTCTCATACTTTACCAAGTATTAAATAGAGTTATGAAGGTATACTGACATAAGATATTTTTTCCTCTAAACACCCCAAAACGATCCAAATTCTACAGGTTTTTTTAACCTTCATTTTGTATTTTAATCTATTGTTACCATGTATATTGATTTTATCTCGCAAAATAAAATTGAATTGAAATTGAATCGACATCAAATGTATCATTTTATTTCATATTTTGTAGATATACCAGCTCTTGTAGGGTTTTTTTTTTTCCTTAATACAATCATCTGAAATATTAATTATCTTGCGAATTTGCCCCCCCCATATTTTCTTTTTTAATGAGAGTGTATCACTTACATGTACATGTATTATCTGCTTAGACACCTGAGAATGAGAGTCAAAAGAACGTGAACCTCTTTATCGATGAGTGTAACGCCCTTGTTCCTCTCAAGTCTCAGCAGACTATATAGACCTACCTACATGTATGTTATTTTAAAGAACAGAAATGATTGATATGAATTGACTGTGTCTTTCTTTCCTTTCATGTAGACTTCTTTCAATGAAATAGATTTCTTTCAATGAAATAGATTTCTGCGAACACATTTCCCAGTGGTGCTACTGTGTACTATTTGGCCCTTCCTTAGATAAATAAAGACTCTGCCACAACAAGAAACCCTAATGTACCTTGTCACTGCGTGGGTTGCACTTGAAGGGCAGACTCAAGTCATTTGGGTTTGTTTATCTATCCTAGCTATTCAGAAGTACATGTGGGGGTGCTTGAGACAAAGTTTAAATTTAGAATTTATGTTATTATAATTTTTTTTCTTGGTCATGTGAAACGTAAACAAAGCAAAATGTGCGTGTACACGTACATGTATTGTACATTGAACCAATGCTATATTGTGCCGGAGACCAGTGGGTACAATGAATTTCATGTAGCCTATATATACAGTCAAACCTGTCTTAGCGGCCACCTGTCTATAGCGGCCACCTGCTTATAGCGGCCACCAAAAAATCCCCCGCAGGAAATTACTGTGTTGTAGACCCTGCATATAGCGGTCACCTGCCTAACGCGGCCAGCGGCCACCCATTATGTATCCCTCGGACAATATCTGACCGCGTATAGCGGCCACTATTATCGAGTCGAGCCGTAGCTTCATGCACAAAAAAAGTAGTTTTTGCCATAGCATAGGCGCGATGTGTTTACCGAGTCCTAGCTCAGTCACACTCTCACACAAACGTCGTGAATAGATTCTACAATGGCCATGAAGATCTAATAGTTTCACCACATTGCCGACTAATTAGAGATTAAAAGTCTTTTTAGTAAGAATTAAGCACTAGTATTGTTCGTTTACGTAATCTTCGCACCATCCAGCTGCAATCCCCTGCACTTTAGTTGTATTGTTCTCCTAAGCTATAGCGGTCGGCATTGCATTGATATTGATCGCCATTGCGCAATAGCGCAGGCTCGTACACTTCAATATAATTTTTTATTTTTAAAAGATTTATAAAAAAAAGAAATTAAAGCGTTAAAACTTTTGAAAAAAATAATAAAGGAGTGATTTTTTTTAGAAAGTGAAAATAATAAAATACTACCCAAGTATTATTTTTTTAAAGATCAATAATAACGATTTCATGTACGAGAGATTGTCCTGCTGAAAAACGGCGTGAAAACTCGACTCGGATCGTCCACCGGCGATCCAGGCCATTGTCGACGTTCGCACTTTCGACGAATGCAAGCGAGCACCTTCTAGTTCTATCGCCTGTTCTCAAAAACAGTTAAAACTTCTTTTAAACCATTCAAAAGGCAAATATTTATTGAATGAAAATTGATTGCACGATTTTATTCAAAAGATAAACTTATTATTGTAATTTTTTGACAGGAAGCAAAAGCATGATTAGACATCGTTTTTAGACTATAAAAATCAAGAAAAGCAGTCTACCGCGGGTGGTACGTATGTGGTAATTTTAGGGAAAATTCATTTTACACAGACATGACAGATTGCTCGTATATCTATTGTTTTTCTCATTTATTGACAACAAAGCATATTATTTTAGCATTTATATATCATATGACATGTCATACGTCAAATCTGTTGATCTATAGCTTGTTTTCCTAAGTGATATATATGGATGCATGTACACTAACTTTGTTGCGTGTAACAGTGTATGTGCAAAAAAAATAAAAATGGCCGCCGACCTGTCTATAGCGGCCACCTGTCTATAGCGGCCACTTTTTCCGTTTCCCTTCGGTGGCCGCTATAGACAGGTTTGACTGTATATATGTTGACCTACTTGATATGTTATTTGTTGAGAGCAGGAAGGGTGTTAAAGTCTGTGTGAAAGAATAGTAGTTAATGCCCTTCTGGCTGTTCTGGCTTTCATCAGAGGACATGTGTATAAAGTGCATTACATTTCATTGTCACTTTACATGTATTTCTGCTGTACTTCCACCAACACATATTTCACGTGATCAGTATTGGTTATTACAGAAGTGAATTTATCAATAATTTTTCTTTTTTTTCCCCTATCCAATCAGAGAATATCATTAATCATTACTGTGAAATATTTTATGTAGCCTTTGCCTCTGTTTTTTTTTAATTTAAAATACAAAGACATGATTTCAATTTTCAATACTGTACATGTGTATGACATGAAAGCAGTGACTTGACAAAACTGATAAATCTTGCTGCAGATGAATGAATATTGATATGAACATCTGAGCTAATAAAAAAAATAATAAACTAGGGATCCATTTTCTTTAATGACATCTAAAAGTACGAATAGCATGATGGTCTACTAAATATTCTACTCCATACAAGCATGTCATTACACTTCTTTGGGTTGTGAACATGCATGGCCAATTTGTGACATGCAAGGGTGTCAATCCCAAGACGGATTTAGCAGCCTGCGTTCATGAACCTGTTAAGCGCTATACCATATGAAATCAAATATCATCTCATTTAAGACATTTGGCTGTCAACTGAAGATAGCTTATCAAATTTTCAAGCAGAAATCATTTCTTAATGCATCTGGACGCTGTTTCATAAAACTTGTTATCAATAACAAGTTACATTAATTGTTATAAGCTACCGAAATCCTTGAATCTGATTGGCTGAAAGCAAATTTGTCATAGAAATGGGGCAGTTATTGATGACAAG
The DNA here is from genome assembly GCA_025617745.1 of Heliocidaris erythrogramma. Lineage (NCBI taxonomy): Eukaryota > Metazoa > Echinodermata > Echinoidea > Camarodonta > Echinometridae > Heliocidaris > Heliocidaris erythrogramma. The sequence continues at coordinate 8,126,874 of CM046872.1, read as the reverse complement.
TTTTATGAAATGGGGCCCAGGTTGGAACTTGAGTGGTAGAAGAGCCGTAATCACTCTTGGACTACGCGCTTAACCGTCCCTCTAACTAGTTCTTCATAGCGATATTCTAATCAGGTAGCTGAGAATCAATGCAGCTGTGACGCTAGGAATCGGATGTTTGCCTCTATGTTATGACTAATCAGTTCATATCAATACCAGCTGCTGTCAAAAATAGTTATCAGTACTGGCACAGAAGCTCTTGAAAATCTCACATTTAAGTGCAAATACACTGAAAATATGAAATATGGAACTTGTAGAATTAATATTTCCTGAATGCTCCTTAAGTTTCAGAGATGAATTCATGTGCCTGGCCTCTTTTATGTTTGGAATATTCCTTACTTTTATTTTTGATCCATTTTTAGATACAATCTAATTTTGGGTAAAACATGCATATTTCAGATGCTAGCACAAATTATCTCATGTTCAGTGTTCAACAGGTTAATTTCTGTTGTTTACTTTGAAAATCTTACAAAATGACAAACTTTTTAAAAATTACAGCATAAAACCTGCTTCATAGTTAATGTGTTTCTAATCTAAGGAGAGAGAGAGGAATGCTTCAACTGTGGAGATATTAAAATTGCTTTTGAGAAAAAAAAAAAAAAAGACATCCAGTGAGTACCCATTGTTCCGCTGTCACTCTGTGTTTGATTCCTTGTCTTGGCCAAAATGCACTTTTGACTGATTAGCTTCATTTTATTCTAAATTATAGAGTGCCTTTAATTCAGGAGAATGTACTCATTTACATGAAAAGTACATTTCAGCTCCCTCTGCACAAACCACAAATTTTCTGCCATCCGAACAAAAAGTAGCTGGGTGGAAATGGACAGAAATATCATTACGGGGCCTGCGAGATTGTGCATGTGAGATGTACTTCCATATTGGAATAATATGTTCTTGTTATTCAATTGACCTCGTGTGCTGGCAAGCTTCATCTATCATATCCTGCATACATGTATTTGTATGTATGGGACTGTGCAAGCTGATCGATGTAGACCTTTGACTGGCTTTATACATGTACATTTACTAATAGCTGCAGGGCCTCAAGGAATTTAGGATTGTATTTCCAATTTGCTCTTTGTTTATTTTGGTTTGTTTGAAATTTGGTATTTCTGTACATGTAGATCTTTTTTGGGCAATATATTACAAATGCAAAGCTCATCTTAATAAACTAGCAATAGTAATTTCAGAAAGCTTGCATGTTTGCAAGTGTATTTGTCAGATTCAATTTTGTATTTGCATTGGTTGCTCTGGATTCCTCTGGATCCCTTTGTCCATTCCCTCAATTTGGCAATTGTGCATAATGAAGAAATATAATGATATATCAAAGGGGAATAAGTTTTGCAATAAATTTCAGTTATGATAATAATAAATAATAATATGTCCATTTATATAGCGCAGTTACTACTAGTATACTTATATACTCTACTGCACTTAATACAAACTATTATATTATTACCCCGGCTTTAGCCAAGCCGCCATGTAGGCGCTATTAAGGCATTCAAGGAATTTCTTCCTACGGGTACCCAGTTACTTCACCTGGGTGGAGAGTGGCAAATGTAAATTAATGTCTTGCCAAAGGACTTTAGTGCCGCAGCGGGATTTGAACCGCGAACAATGTCATTCACAGTCCGGTGACATATCCACTAGACCACAACACTTCTACATGATACAACTGGAACAGTGATATTAAGAAGACAATCATTAGAACTCGGCAGCCTATTGCATAACCTGTCTTCACTTTGATATGCCTTCTGTCAAACCAAGGAGTTACTAGTACCTCCTTGGTCAAACCCTCCTTTAATTGTCAATATATGATTGTTTTTCATATTTTACAGACTCTAAAATCCACAATTAGGCATATTCCTGTGATTTATTAACACTGACAGTGGCATAGGAAGAGGGTCGTCACCTAATTTATTGACCGTCTAGAACCAAAGATTTTGCCAAAATAAGACTTAATATTTCTTGGCAAGATGGAATTCCCTCAAATTCCTAAGTGAGAGTCAACACTGTGACCGTGGCATTTTTATGTTTCCGTAATTGTATGCCGATAGACAGCTTTTTGGCAGTTGGGTAGTTTGCTCGAAAAGTTTGAGCATTTTATGCTTCGGATGAAAGTTTTGGAACATAGTTTTCTATTCCTGGAAAACCGAGATTGCGCAGGTATAAAGTTATGTGGCAAACAACATGTTATTCAGCTGAAAACGGGTTAGAGCCTGATTGGTTAGTCACGGACGGACATTTGACAAATTTTGGAAGTTTGAAGGCCTGTAGAAAATAAGTATTTCATTGAAGTGAGCTATTTTATGTTTCATTGTGAAGGGCATAACTGAAGGAGTTGAAATTTGATAACATTCGGTTGCCATGGTCGCCTTCTAAAATTATAATCCATTAAATATCCAATGTCACGGACGGATAAAATGGCTACTCTTAACCGATGATGCTCGTTAGTAGATTCATGGCTAAAAGTAGGTTTACAACTTTACATGTCTTGCAATGTGTGAAAAAAAGTAACTTCCTATATTGATATTCCCGGGTTGTTCCCCTGTTAGGAGCATATCATGAAAGTAGGTGAATTAGTGATTGGTTTGATTAATAAATAATACAAACAAAAATATCTGTGAAAATTGAAAGAAAAATAAGTTTTAAAGGGAATGAAAAAAAACCTGATGTTCAAATCACGGTATGAATAATGAATTATGGATTTCATCTTAACACATTAACTACTGCATTCTCATCTTCCCTCAGGCTTAAAGGGAAGCTTGAGTTCTGGGAAAGGTAAAAAATAATTTGTGAGCTTTCTCATTCCTATTATGTTAGTTTGGAAGATTATCATAGTGGAAATGTCCTCTGAAAAGGATTGCTTTTCAAATGCCCTTACATTTTAAATATGACAAGAAATAGCTGAAGTGTTCGGACCGAACATTCACGCTGCATTTGTGTGCAGTCCCATATACCCATATCTGTGTGCAGTGCACATGCTTTTTAGCGAGTTTGGGTTGATTTCTTATCATTTTGATGATTCCAAAACCTCTCAGTATACACCAATCCTTATTTAGACATGATCAACCTTTCCCAATTGCTTCTGGACAGTTTCTTTCACAATGTAATCACATGACCAGAACTCAACTTTATCTTTAATACAGGGTCCACCTGAATCCAGTAGGTAATGGGTTAACTACACAAGTCATGTAGGGAAGTTGTTGCAAAGGAAGTCCTTGCTTTTGTTACCACACATGAAATCTCTTTTCCAATCTGCTTTTGGACTTGTTTCTTAACTAAAAATAATAATAATATTTCCATTTATATAGCGCAGCTACTATACAAATATACTCTACTGCGCTTAATACAAAGTATCACATTATTACCCCAGCTTTAGCCGAGCTGCCATGATAGGCGCTAAGGCATTCAAGGAATTTCTTCCTACCGGGTACCCATTTACTTCACCTGGGTGGAGAGTGGCAAATGTAGATGAATGTCTTGCCAAAGGACATTACCGCCGCCGCGGGATTCGAACCGCGAACCATGTGATCCACAGTCCGGTGACGTATCCACTAGACCACGACACCTCTACAATAATAATAATATGTCCACAATATAAGGGGACATTATTATTATCATTATTAGAACTTATATCTTTGAGAGTTAAATAGTACCTTTAATGCCTTTAAGCAAGTCATTTTTGTGATCATTCTTTTTTTTTTAATCAAACCATCCCAGGTAGTGAAGGAAAAACAGCCCAAATGTCACACACCATCCACAAATAACATCTTAGTCGTTTTAACTAGCAGCACATTTTCAAGACCTGAAAACGGTTGTGAGTCATAGGGTATAGCACTCTAGATAGGCGGCAGATAAGTAATTAGGCGTACCATGAAAATGCAAAGTCAAAGTCGTAAAAAAAGATTTATGGAGTTTGGGAGTGGACATCATACATGTTGATCAATAATATTGGCTTGACTTCAAACCACAATAGGAATTTGTCTAGTCAAACTCCTGATGGCAGATAGAGAGGAGGAGGGGGGGGGGCGGTCAAATTGCCGCTGCCCCTTCATGTTGGGGGGGGGGGAGGAAGGGGACAAGCAAAAGAAAATGAATTATACAAACAAAAAAACTGATATCAAGAATTGTATTTGTTTCAACTCCTTACCACCCACTCCGAGTGTAGGTCTGGTAGGGCTGGTGGGATTCCCAAATTCCCAAAATCAAGTCGGACTATGTTCCTTAGAAAAGACTGCCCCTCCCCTTACGGGGGGGGGGGGGGGGCTATGGCTCAATAGAACTAGAACATTTACATCTAGAAAGTGTCCGTAGAAGACCAATATGGATGCTGAACATGCACTATGCTGAAAGAAGGGGTGGGAGATTACATGTGCTTTAAGATGTCTAATTGATTTAGGAAGAACTTCGTTAATTCTTGTATGTGATCTACCCTCAGGGTGTGTGTATAAGGTATGTCCACTAATTGATTATTAATGTTGACTCGGATAATCACTTTGAAGGGAGACATCACACAGGAGAATACATGAATTTTTTCTTTCTTTTTAGCTCACCTGAGCCTATGGCTCGAGTGAGCTATTGCGATGGAAATTTGTCCGTCGTCCGTCGTGCGTCGTCCGTTAACTTTTTACATTTTCATCTTCTTCTCCAAAACCCATGATCGGAATTCAACCAAACTTGGTAGGAATCATCCTTAGGGGTAGGGGACCCAAAGTTGCTAAAATGTTACATGTGGCCCCCAGGGGGGCCCAGGGGGAGGGCCCCCAATTGTAAAAGCTATGTAAATTTCAAACATCTTCTTCTCCAGAACCAGGCATAGCTCAGACTTGGTATTTTGTATGGAGATACCTCTATAGATGAAGAATGAATGTTGTTCATGAAATTTCTCTGAGTGGCCCTATAGGGGCCCTGTGGGGGTAACATACTGGAGGGGGGGGGGGGGGCGCTGCCAGGCAAAATGTACATTCTGATCTTCTTCTCCAAAACACATGATCGGAATTCAACCAAACTTGGTAGGAATCATCCTTAGGGGTAGGGGACCCAAAGTTGCTAAAATGGTACATGTGGCCCCCAGGGGGGCCCAGGGGGAAGGCCCCCAATTGTAAAAGCTATGTAAATTTCAAACATCTTCTTCTCCAGAACCAGGCATAGCTCATACTTGGTATTGTGTATGGAGATACCTCTATAGATGAAGAATGAATGTTGTTCATGAAATTTCTCTGAGTGGCCCTATAGGGGCCCTGTGGGGGTAACATACTGGAGGGGGGGCGCTGCCAGGCAAAATGTTCATTCTGATCTTCTCCAAAACACATGATCGGAATTCAACCAAACTTGGTAGGAATCATCCTTAGGGGTAGGGGACCCAAAGTTGCTAAAATGGTGCATGCAGAGCTGCCAACCATTCCGTTTTTGACAGAATTATTACCACTTTTTAACCAATATTACGGCATTCCGTTTTTTCTTCATGAAATACGTTTTTTGGTTTTTTTTAAGTGTTTGCGTGTGTTCTGTGTACTAGTATACGAAAATACAGTGTTGTCTATGACTTCCGGGTTTGAGCTATCGATACACGTAATGTTACAGTCCCACCGACGAAACCGACCCCAAACTGACCGATGGTACGTACATGTACAGTATATCATTGAAATAACGCAAGTTTCGATCGCTCTTCCCTCGTGTGACTGGGTCGTGTGACTGCGAAAACATGTTTTATTCGCATGCAGCGGTGCCCATGTAGCGTGCGACCCATGCAAAATGCATGTAAGCACAGCACCGATCTCTATATGTGGGACAATGTATTACCGCTTGCTGAACTGCGCACGGGCTTTGACACGATCGTGGATTTAACGGAATTATTTCGCGAAACTGGAGAGGATTTGATCAAAATTAGTAGAAAACGGTCACAGAAGTTTAAAGAGGAGTACAAACAACGATTTCCTGTCATAAAGCCAAGCACAAAAGGCGTTGAATTTGCATTTTGCATGTGTAAGTTCTCATTTATAATATTAGATTTTCAACAACAAAAAAGAAGAAAAAAAATGAAATCCAAAATCTAAAGCATTTTTATCAAAACCAGTACGGTGTAGCAGGTCATGCAATATTCCTGACACTTGTATAATTTTCCTTCTAGTTCTATTACATGTACATGTATATGTTTTTGAAACTTTCTAGTTCTATTACTTTTCCTTTTATTTTTTGAAAATCAACCTTGGACTCTGTCTCTGGAGTTGGAGATGCTGATTTAATAATGGCCTCTAATGGCCCTCCATAGTGCTATTTTCTCAGTTTTAAGGGGACGTTGCCCCCTTGAGACTCCCATCAGGGCGCTGCCCCTGAACCCCCCCCCCCCCCCCCGCGCCCCCTGGACCCCCGGCCATATTTGTCCCCCTTTTTCGATTTCAAATGTTGGCAAGTAATGAAGTAGGCCTATGAATATGATCCAAGTAATGCGTGACTGTGAGCACACATCAAACTCAAAGGGAACTAGAAAGGCCGTCAAAGGCGGCAGACCCACGCCTTAGCGGAGCTATTATTCTTGAAACTGCAGATATATTTTTACTGGTTGGTTCCCCTGTCGTGTATAAAAAAAGTAAACCGAATATAGGTTTTGTTTTGTTGCGATTATTTTTGTAAGCAGTAGCCATTCAAAGGGGATAACAAGAGGCACATCTACCCCCCCCCCCAATAAATTTTGCCATATCCAGGTCATAGCTTTGTGTGTCCCCACCCTTGAAAAAATTCTTCTGAAAAAGATATTTTATTATTGAAACATCTCTCCCCTAAAAGTAATTCATTAGACATGTCAGAGAGCGTGGCGTGGTGAGGAAAAAAATTTGTTAGCAATTTGTATTCAGTGTTCAGTCATGTAAGTGTTAGTAAATGTATTCATGTTCTATCTTTAAATTACATTGCAATTGGGGTTGTTGTTTTTTTTTCATCGGGCCTGGATAAAATAAATATGACGACAAAATAAGTTGGATCTCGACTTCAAAATGCATGCGAGGCACAGAGCTTACTCACTCAGCTCAGTCACCACCCATCAACAAAGTCAAAGTGGATACTGGCGTGCATGTATTCGGCGAACCTCGATCAGCCACCAAATTTTGCAAATCCACACAAATTAAAAAAAAATACAGTGTTTGTATATATTTTACAACTACGAAATCCACTCAAACAGACATAAATGAGTTATAAACTAACTCAAATCTCAAATGACAGGACCGTTATAACCCAAAGAAAAAAGTTCAATCCTACTACAGTCAGTAAGGCACAGGCACTGTACTCCCTGGGGTTATGTACTCCCTAGCCCGACCAGATCGCCGTCACTTCGCGACAGCGCTGTGTATAGTTATGTACGTACAGCTAGCTACACAGCCCACTCACTCAGATCAACACACGCGAACGCTCGCGAGTGCGATAGACTCACTCACGTCGAACAAACTCACCAGATTTTCACCGAAAACAATTAAAATCACGTACTACACGTCCACCAGGATAAAATAAATCACAAAAACTTCCACAACAAAGTGGAAAGAACCGGGGAAAATAAACAGAAATGCACAGAAGATAAGAAATAGAGGAGAAGCCGTAGGGGTAGGGTAGCCTGAATCTAAATGAATTTGTAGTTAAAAAAGGTATCGCGCGCAATCCCTTGTTGCTGGGATACGTTGGCTTTGAATATTCATTGCAGGCTCGTACGGATTTGAAGTGAAATGGCAAATAATGGGTCTAAAAGTCTTCTAAAATTCATAAACCTGAAATAGACTTTTGGTGAGACGAAGTAATGAGTGTTTTGATTGGCCAAAATATTTCTGCATCTGCAGGCGAAGTTTGGGGTCATCAATCTTTCTAGTTTCTTTCCTGTCACTATCTGAACTGAAGTTCCTATACTTTACTACAGGGTCAAAACTTCAAGGTCACACAGAATGTGCAGGGGTCAACCAATCATCACCAAAATCTAATCGATTCTTTCCTGTCACTTTCTGAACATTCCCTGAAAATTTGGTGCAAATCCGTTCACCCGTTCTCTTGTTATCTTGTACACAAACAAACAAACAAACAAACAAACAAAAAAACAAAAAAACAAAAAAACAAAAAAACAAACATACGGAGCCCTTTACATAACCCTGCCGATTTCATCGGCGTGGGTAAAAATGTGACAAGACATTTCAGCATAAGAAATGAGCATTTCTGCAATGGAAGTATGTCGCGCGAGGTTTTAAGTTTTCTTTGAAGGTATTCCTTTTTTTTGCTGTAAATTCCTTTTTTTGGCCATCATGATTCCTTTTTTTGGTTGCACAAGGTTGGCAGCTCTGTGCATGTGGCCCCTAGGGGGGCCCAGGGGGGCCCAGGGGGAGGGCCCCCAATTGTAAAAGCTGTGTAAATTTCAAACATCTTCTTCTCCAGAACCAGGCATAGCTCAGACTTGGTATTGTGTATGGAGATACCTCTATAGATGAAGAATGAATGTTGTTCATGAAATTTCTTTGAGTGGCCCTATAGTGGCCCTGTGGGGGTAACATACTGGAGGGGGGGGGGGCGCTGCCAGGCAAAATGTACATTCTGATCTTCTTCTCCAAAACACATGATCGGAATTCAACCAAACTTGGTAGGAATCATCCTTAGGGGTAGGGGATCCAAATGTGCTAAAATTGTACATGTGGCCCCCAGGGGTGCAAAGGGGGAGAGCCCCCAAGTATAAAAGCTATGTAAATTTCAAACATCTTCTCCAGAACCAGGAATAGCTCAGAATTGATATTGTGTAAGGAGATTTTTTTCTGGGTGGCCCTATAGGGGGTCTGTGGGGGTGACATACTGGAGGGGGGGGGGGTGGGGCAAGTTTTCCGCCATTCATAAACTTTTTACATTTTCAGCTTCTTCTCCAAAACCCATGATTGGAATTTAACCGAACTTGGTAGGAAGCTCAGACTTGGTATTGTGTATAGAGATACCTCTATAGATGAAGAATGAAAGTTGTTCATGTGCTAGAGAGAACATGCACCAGATGTGAATTGATCCACCTCAGGTGAGCGTCGTGCCCCCTGGGGCTCTTGTTTTTACCCATTTGTTGATTATTGAATAATATTTCTTTGGTTTTGTCTGAAATATTGATCTCAGTGTATTAAGGGAGTTGATATTCATTTTTGTTTTAAGCCCTGTTCGATTATCAAAATGTCATCTTTTCATGGCTTTGTGAATTATTTATCCAGCTGAATGTTGTATATTATGAAGATATATTTTTTAATTATTTTTTTATCAATGATGTTTGCCATGATTTGTCACAATATTAAACAAAACAGTAATATGTGGCTGGATGTGGATTTGAATCCTACAAGAGAAAGTAGAATAAAACTAGAATTTAATTCGTCATGAGGACGAATTAGGTGGTCTGTCTTTCAATTTGTACGATCATGATTGTAATCAGGATGATCATAATAATGGGGAAATACTAAACTGAAGATAGGATGTCAAGAATGCCATGAATGGAGATGCTTCTTCAGGACAGGAATGTAGCAAAATGTGAAACGGTCATTGTAAAATGATTATGGTGATGATGATAATGGTGATTATGATGATTATAATGATATAATGATGATGGCGATGATATAATAATAGCGATGATGATCATGACGGTGATGATAATAATGATGATGATACAGGATACTTGGGAGATTAACCCCATAGCTCTAATACAGGACAGGAAATCACAATTTCCATAGGGTTGTACACAAACTACTGCACACTACTTTCTAATAGACATAATATGGAAAATAAGGCAGTTTATTACATGATTGGTGATTTTTTATGTTACAATAGTCGAAGAGGATGGTAAAATGACAGGCAAAAAGAAGCAAAAAAAAAAAAAAAAAAAAATCGGCCCCGGGGATCGAACCAGGTACCTTGACCATGGTAGTCATGTGCTTTACCGATGGACCAGAATATTTCCCATAGAGATAGCACGTAAACGAAAACGGGATTCTCAAATCACATTTTGTACTGAAAAATTGGGCATGATCCCGACATCTGATCAAAAATTGGGGACCACACTTGTAAAAGCTTATAGTCTCAGCTACAACATATTAAAATCTGGAAGGAAATAGACCAAAAATAACTGAGATACTGCTCAGAGAACGATGTCATGTAGATTCATGATTCGAAAAAAAATCATCTTCCATAGACATAACACGCAAATAGGGAAAATTCTGACATGGCATCTTGCATTGAAAATTTCAGTGTGATGACGTCATCAAAATGAAAAATGGTGGTGACTGATCTGGTAGAGAATTGTGTCAGCTATAACATATCAAAATTTGGAAGAAAATTGACTACCTATTACTGAAATATTAGCAAATGAATACAAAAATGATGACGTCATTTTTTTCAAAATCACTTTTTTGAGTTCATATGCAAATGTGATGACGTTAGAACATGAGATCGGCAAAAATTCTACATGAATTCATATCTACAACTCACAGGCTTTCAGAATATGTAAAGAAATTGGGGGGTTTCCGCCCCTTCTGAGGAGCCATGGCGAATTCCAGATGGGCATGTTTTTACCACTTTTTGCATTAGAATGCCCTTTGACGTGCGCACAAATTTGAAAGTTTGACGCGCGCGTACGACATTATGGAAGGTCGAGATTGACTGTAAATAGTTGGAAATTGTCAAGAATAGTGTCAGGAAGACAAAATATGCGAAAAAACGGCGTTTTTACGTTCTCCACGCGCTGTGTGCGCGCATAACGCGCGCACGAACGCGCACGGACAGAAAAATTTAAAATGCTTAAAATGTCCTGAACAACACTCTAATTTGATTAAAAAGTGATTTTGAGCATTTTTAAATTTTGACGCGCGCGTACGTGCGCGTCATGATGCGTGCACGGATTTTGATGACATTTTATGTTGACCCTTGACCTGAAGTTAATGTATGTCAAATATGGTTCATTTTTGATGACTCGTTATGAAGATATGATTGATAATGTGATTTCACAAAATGGCGCCTGGATGACGTCACGATGACCTGATGACCTTGAAAAAGATAGGGGCACTTGATCTGATATGGTCTGATAATTGACAAAAATTTGAAGAAAATTGATCAAGTTGATTTTGAGAAATTGTGTTCACAAGAAAGTGGTGGAAAAATAAAAATAAACTAGATTTTAATTCGTCATGAGGACGAATTAGGTGGTCTGTCTTTCAATTTGTACGATCATGATTGTAATCAGGATGATCATAATAATGGGGAAATGCTAAACTGAAGATAGGATGTCAAGAAATGCCATGAATGGAGATGCTTCTTGAGGACAGGAATGTAGCAAAATGTGTAACGGTCATTGTAAAACGATTATGGTGAAGATGATAATGGTGATTATGATGATTATAATGATATAATGATGATGGCGATGGATATAATAATAGCGATGATGATCATGACGGTGATGATGATACAGGATACTTGGGAGATTAACCCCATAGCTCTAATACAGGACAGGAAATCATAATTTCCATAGGGTTGTACACAAACTACTGCACACTACTTTCTAATCGACATAATACGGAAAATAAGGCAGTTTATTACATGATATGTGATTTTTTATGTTACAATAGTCGAGGAGGATGGTAAAATGACAGGCAAAAAGAAGCAAAAAAAAAAAAAAAAAAAAAAATCGGCCCCGGGGATGGAACCAGGTACCTTGACCATGGTAGTCATGTGCTTTACCGATAGACTAAAATATTTCCCATAGAGATAACACGTAAACGAAAAACGGGATTCTCGAATCCCATTTGGTAGTTCAAAATAGGGCATGATCCCGACATCTGATCAAAATTTGGAGACCACCTTACTGAAAGCTTATAGTCTCAGCTACAACATATTAAAATCTGGAAGGAAATAGACCAAAAATAACTGAGATACAGCTCAGAGAACGATGTCATGTAGATTCATGATTCGAAAAAAAATCATCTTCCATAGACATAACACGCAAATAGGGACAATTCTGACATGTCGTCTTTAATTGAAAATTTCAGTGTGATGACGTCATCCAAATGAATAATAATGAGCACTTATGTTGTAGAGAATTGTCTCAGCTATAACATATCGAAATCTGGGCGAAAAACTACCAATAATTAAGAATCTAGAGCCAAATTTGCATGAATGTGATGACGTCAAAACATGAAAAATGGAAATTTTGAATTCTGGCGCCATTTTGATGACGTCATAATGTATATAAGGGTCAAATGATACATGAAATGAAATCTATGATTTATACCCTACCTGATGATGAAAAAAAATTGGGAGGTTTCTGGACTATTTAAAGAGCTAGAGTTAATTTTGTAGAGGCATGTTTTTTCACGTTTTTACGTTATTTTTGCCATAGACGCGCGCACGGATTTTGAAATTTGACGCGCGCGTGTGGCATTATGGAAGGTCGATATTGACTGTAAATAGTTGGAAATTGTCAAGAATAGTGTCAGGAAGACGTAACATGCGAAAAAACAGCGTTTTTACGTTCTCTACGCGCTGCGTGCGCGCATAACGCGCGCACGGACGCGCACGGACAGAAAATTTTGAAATGCTTGAAATGTCCTCAACTGTACTCTAATTTGATCAAAAAATGATTTTGAGCATTTCTAAATTTTGACGCGCGCGTACGTGCGCGTCATGATGCGCGCACGGATTTTGATGACATTTTATGTTGACCCTTGACCTGAAGTTTATGTGTGTCAAATATGGTTTATTTTTGATGACTCGTTATGAAGATATGATTGATAATGTGATTTCACAAAATGGCGCCTGGATGACGTCACGATGACCTGATGACCTTGAAAAAGATAGGGGCACTTGATCTGATATGGTCTGATAATTGACAAAAATTTGAAGAAAATTGATCGAGTTGATTTTGAGAAATTGTGTTCACAAGAAAGTGGTGGAAAAATAAAAATAAATAAATAATAATAAAGAAAATTCTGACGAAATTAAGAGGTGGTCTGTCGACTACGACAGACCACCTAATTACATGCACATTTAACCCCTACCTTGCCGTAGGTGGCAAATCCAGCCCAAAAATTTGAGTGTTGAACATATTGTTTAGGCTCAGAATGGCTTGAAAATTCTTCCTCATACACACACTTGTACCGTCAATATAATGTTTATTCCTATGCAGTATATCTTTGCCCAGTTTGCTCAAGAAAAAAACACATTGAAAGTTAATATTGAACTCTTGAAAGTTAATCTTGGACCATTGCTAAAAAATCTGGTGGCATGGAAGGGGTTAAGGACAAACAGGCACTATCATGTAAAATGGCAGTATAAGTCCATAGGATGGGAACTTTGATTAAAATGCAGAGTACCAGTATATGGGCAGTATCTTTTAAATTGGATTGGAATTGAAAAACAAGATGGTATGAGCTGCCAGTTGGAATTCTATGAGAAGAAACCATGTCAGGTTTATTTGGAAAATTGCTGCCCCCCAAGACATGCTCCTGTGTATGAAATGAAAGGGCAGTGTAATTAACTTTGTGAAGGAGCAAGACCGAATTTCAATTACATGTTAAATATGTCTGATTGTCTGGAGACGTGCATTTGGGCAGTACCATATTGAGATTAGATGACTAAATGAAAGGGTGCTTAAACTGTGATATGATTGAAAGCAGCTACTTTTTTTCTAAGCACCATCTAGCCCATTTATACTACATTCAAGCATTGTGATTTTACTAATATCACAATGTTAGTTGCTTAGAAACTACACCATTTCGTGTATATATGTCTACTTCCGTCACATTGTGGATGTTTAGACAGTACATGTAAGTGTAAATGGGCCAAACGCCATGATTTTACAATAATACATTCTGTGTTATCATGGATGCTGCTTGACGATTACCCCTTTTCTTCTATCTACTTGCTCCATCACATCGCGATGTAGTACATATGTCATTTGTCTTTTTTCCATTTATTTCATCCTAAAATTAAGAATCTCTTGATATGTGACTATTGAGTAGTGGTTCTTTCTGGTATCATTACTTTTATTCCCTGTCATATCAAGATACTTTTCTATGTGGATGGAATATCATGGATAACTGTCATATGTCGTATAAGGGACACATTGCGCTGAATCGCCCTTTAGTATGAATGGGACCTTATGATAATTCATCTGTCTCCCAAGGAAACAGATATACCTGACCACAACAAATCAGGGGAGCGTTTCATCGAGCGTTTTGTCTGTGATTTTTACCGACAAATTTGCTCTCAGCCAATCAGATGCAAGGATTTCAGTAGCTTATAACAGTTGTCGGTAAAAATCACCGACAAAATGCTTGATGAAACGCTCCCCTGACTGAGGCTATTCTCTCAGACCTAGGTGTGACCAAACACAGATGTGCTGTGACCCCCTCTGCTTTGTCAACCAAGATCAATAACAACAACAGCTTCGGCAAATAGGACAACAATTACTTGTTTACTGGGTGTTACTAGCACCTATACCAGTTAGTCATAGAGTGAGCGTATGACTGGGAAAATAACTCCTTCTGTCATGGATTGGCCCAATGGAAAAGTCTTTATTTCTATTTAGTTTTATGTCGTAGGGTGTGGTGATAGGGTTAGGTTTGTCCTATTTTTAACTGACTTTAGAAGAGAAAGGAAACAAGATCTAGATACCTGCTTTTCAAGCCCAAACCCTTGTTAGTCATAACTATTTGCTTATTTCTGTAAGCCATAATAATACTTGTATTCAACTCAATTTTATATAGTTCTCTCTTTTTTTTTAAGTGTCCTATTGTTATTTCTCAAAGAAGGCATGTTCTCAATTCAGTTTGAGTTATTTTTTTTACACTGCTGTAAATTTTCATGCGTGGTCTGCTAAGAGCCACAAAGGTGTTAACTCATACTTTGACACAATTATAAAGCTCTTTGGCCCTCGTGATGTTGGCCTACATGTAGGATTACATAAATTGATATTGATATTGATGATAGTTTTAAAGTGTGAAGTGGTTGTTTAATTCAATAAGAAGGGGCAGGGATTTAATATCCTTCAACCCAGGCCAGTTCAGATTCTCATTTTGTTTTCCTTTTCTCTGTTTTATTCTCTTGTTATGTCCCTGTCTCTGTCTCTCTCTCTTCTCTCTGGGTCTCTCTCTCTATCTCTCTGTAACTCTCTTTTCCTATTCCTTTATGTCTGCCTTTGTCTCTTTCTCCATGTCTTTCTCTTTCTCTTCCTTACTCGTCCTCCCTCTGTATATAATTCCTTTGTCTTCCTGTTTCTCTCTTTTTGGCAATAATAAGCAAATATCAAATCTGAAGCCGAAACTGCTCCTCACAGTTCAGTAATCGTTTGCTAAGGCCGAATCGCCCCTGCAGCCAAGTTCAGAAGAGTGCGTTGAACGAAATCAAAGTGCCAAGCCAAACACGCAAACCTTGGGTGCTAGTCTTGGCCTGTTTTCAATAGCCCAAGTTTAAAAAAAAAAGCCCTAGCTTTCAAGAAAGCTAATTCTGATCTGCAGAAATCAGGGTTTATTCGTGAAATGGAAGATGCATTTGGACTATGATATGCTCTGAGTCTGAAGCTCTCATTAATTTTTCTGGAAAACAGGAATTGATCCAGCGGGGCTGATGGAAACGAGGAACACATGTATTCTTTTCTGAAGGAGCGCTGGGCCCTCTTTTATAGCAAGTTGCAAATAAATGCAACTAGAAAAATTAAACACAAGTACAAAATACGTGATGATCGTGAACCTGATTGTTTGAAAATCAAGTTGTGTTTAATTTTTGTGTTGCAATTATACACAACTTTGTATGCATGCAGGCCCTGATCTGTCTGTTATCTCCCGTTTTACTTTGAACTTGTTCGGGCTAAAGGGGATGCACCCTCTGAGATCTGGGCAAGCAGGCAGACAGGCTCAGAGTCTGATCTCCATGGTGCTAAACCAGCACACAAGGTCTAATATCTCAAGTTCAAGCATGTTCAGACTTATACAGAAAGGCATTAACCCACATGTACTTTTACAGCTAACCCCGTCTGGCCCTCAACAGGCAGTATTTTCCATAGTATCTAGGCACACCTTGTCTAAAAACTCAAGCTCAAGCTTGGTAGGGCTAATGGGAATGTATCTTCTGAGACATGGACCCCGTTCTCATTACGAGATTGGAAAGTGGATCGCGCTATCGTGGGGCAACCCATGGCGCGTGCCAGGGAGGTCCACTGGCACACCGCGGGTTCACACCTGCAGAGGTTAGCGCGATCTATCTTGGCACACTCTGCACAGGAGAATGTGAATTGGTCTGCTCTAGATCACGCTATCTCCCATGGAGCACCCCTAGAGGTGGTCCAGCGGTCCGCCGTTTTGGATCTCCATGGATCGCACCAAAACGACGTCGCCGCGTTCTCACCTTAGAGATGGCGCGATCTACATTGTAGCATGCGCTAGAACGCACTATCTCAGTAATGAGAACGGGGTCAATGTCTAAAGGCTGAAGCTCAAGCTTGTTTGGGATAATGGAAATGCATCTTCTGAGACTTGGGTAGCCAGGCAGGCTCAGAGTCTGATCTCCATGGTGCTAAACCAGCACACAAGGTCACCTCCATGTTCAGTCTGGTAGCAGCATTAGTCTGCTATCTCAGACCCTATTACTCTCAACCAGTTGATGAGAGCCAGAACGGCATTAACTCATATACTTTAACACAGACACAGAGTCAATGGAGCAAAACCCCAGTGATGATCAAGGTCATGGATATGCTGCAAAAATTGTTAAAAGCCTGAAGGACATTAGCTATGTGTTGAAGGATACAAACCAATGCCCTTCTGGCTCTCAACTGATGATGTAATTTTTTGATGCTGAGATCAAAGTAGCATTAAATGTTCAGCCCGTTTCTCATTGAAGTCCTCTAAGAATTCAATGCCCTTCTTGATTTATTCTTGTTGCAGAGATAGAAACAACATACTTAAAAGTTATTCATCAATGAAATCCGTGCTAGGATCTTTCTGACATGTAGACTTACACTTCTCATATTTTTATTCATATTTTATTTTCTTTGTAGAATTGAATGGAAGGCTTTATTTGCAATATGCAATATATAGGTATTGAGTTTGTAATTGACAATTTGTAGAAATGAATAAGTTATAATATTTTTTTAACGATTCCATATTTGTCATAATATTTTGAAATTGGTGCCAATTTCATGAAGAATTATATAGTGATCTTGTTAGCATTTTAAGTTACCAAGATCTTGGCTAGCGATTCTATTTGCTTGTACAAATACATGCACATATATTTGTACATTGGTAATTCAGTGTATTTGAATTATTTCATCTCCATGTATGTTGATAGCTCTAGAATTTTAAATGGCTGTGGTATTGACACATGTATCAGTAAACATCCTGTCAAGATCGTCGGAAATGCATCGAAAACAATTTCTAGTGAATTTGATTAAGAATCTAGTCCCCACATAAATGTAGTCTATATGCATTTGGTTTCCATGAAGTTTAAGTGTTCTACAGTTTACAGTGTATTCCCCTGTTCAGACACAAAATGTTTATACCGAAACTCGATAAAGAAACGTCGTATAAAATTTTCATCATGTAGCCTACGGACCGTTCAGACACATATCTCGA
Organism: Heliocidaris erythrogramma; assembly: GCA_025617745.1. NCBI lineage: Eukaryota > Metazoa > Echinodermata > Echinoidea > Camarodonta > Echinometridae > Heliocidaris > Heliocidaris erythrogramma. Next base: position 8,109,232 of record CM046872.1, on the reverse strand, counting down.
CTGATTAGAAAACACATCGTATAGATGTGCAGTTTTTCACTGCGCATGTTGTTATGGTCACCATTAGCCCCATGCCTGGCCATCATCCATGGAGCTAAGATGAGTTAAGCCCCGCCCAGTTATACCATTCTATGGTCGCCATACGTTCAGACACACACGGAAAGGTGATTCGTTATCGAGTTCTTGTTCGAAACGATGCTCTGACCCTAGTTTCGTTATACAACTTTTCGTGAGTCAGCGTTCAGACACATAAATCCATCGTATAGCTATACCGTTTTGGTATAAATTTTTTGTGTCTGAACACCCTGTTATGTGTTCAGGTAATGAAATGGCAGACCCTTAGTTTCATAACAAACAACAAGCATCAGATATCACAGTGCTGCATTATCCAAATGTGTGTGGGTTTAGGGTGATTAACGAGATATTGATGGATAAAAGCCAATGAAAGACCATAAATTTGATACAAGGCCCATCAAATTTTCATGCATGTACATGTAACCACCTCCGCAATGAGTGGGCTGTTTACTGCATCAGAAGCAGATTTATGATATCATGTTTTTGAAGGATATGAACAAAATGCAAGTCTCTTTTGACTTTGATTTCATTAATTTCTCTAATGTCATTTCTATAATTTCACATTTTTATGATTGACTAGAAATACATATTTAGAAATCTTTCAATATAAGCAATACTGTAATATCATGAATAAATTTAGACCAAATACATCAAATTTATTTTGTTGTTATACAGTGCTGCTCTGTTGTAGTTTTTAATGTGAACTTGATCAAAGCAGATGCTTTTTGAGCTATGACAGATCAAAAGAAATCCATTTTTTTCCTCAAAATACAGGTGTACATGTTTGTTTAGAACAAGAAGCACATAAATGTTGTTTTGAATGATATTTCTTAATGCCCTTCTGGCTCTAAGAAAATATATAGTCAGGTTCACGCGAAGGGAGCTAAACTTCAGTTTCACTTGTAGTTTCAAAATTTTAAGTTGTCTTGTAGTTTCAGAGTGTATGAACGGACTTGTAGTTTTGAAACTTTAAGTTTACTTGTAGTTCTCGAACCACAAGCAAGCTTGTAGTTAACGCCGAAACCATAAGCAGCGGGGTCCTCCATCGTAGTTGCGGACCATGCGGACAGAATAAACTTATAAGTTTAGCAATCTCGCTGTTAACGATGACCGCTCTGTTCATGTTTAATGACGATGATTCAAGACAACGAGCGCCGTTGTATGCAGGCCCGTGAGAACCCTTGTCGTTGTTAGTCAGTCTTTGTTTCGTTAACTTAAAGTTTCAAAATCACAAGTCCCGTATGAACGTAGCTAATGTGATGTGCACGCATGTAGCTGCAGGCAGGGTACAGAATTTTGCAAAGTGTAATATTCGCGCAGGGGGGGGGGGGGGGGAGAGACAGACACATGTGAGATTTGTTTACTTTAAATGATCAAGCCAGTATTTGGTGCCCTTGGATCCAATGTTTCCCTATGTTCCTTCAGACGTGTAGTCTTCACAATTTTTTTTTCAAATTTGATGTAATCCTGAAGCCTGTTCAGACTGTATGAAAGTTATACATAATTGGTTTAAAGACACATATAAAGAATCATTGTATATAGTGAATTATGGCGTACACCGCAGCGAAAGGGGTATACACACCTGGCATATTGTGTAAAGAAACTAGTTTTGGGGAGGTCATTTCACCCCATATGTTTAGTATCAGGGGCCTGTTTCATAAAACCTGTTGTCAGTGACAAGTTGCAATAACTGTTATAAGCTACTGAAATCCTTGCATCTGATTGGATGAGAGCAGATTTGTCAGTAAAAATCACTGACAAGACACTTGATGAAACACCCCTCTGGTCACTTCATGGGCAGTGCTGGAGCATACAAAATTAAAGCTGACTGGTCATATCAGTGCGCGCACACAAAATTAGCCATGCCCACTGCCCACTGCCCACTGCCCAGTGAGATGATTTTTGTACGATACGACATTCACACGAGAAGCGGACCCGGATTTCTTATCAGTGTTTCATTCAAAATGATGCTCAACCATCCATATCGCTAAAAATGACGTTTCCTTATTCAACGTTTTGTCATACAATGCTCAGAGTGAAAAAAATTGATGACTTATCCTATAGCTATACAGTCTTAGTATAACTACATGTATACAATGGATTTTAGTACTGTCTGAACACAGGGATATTTTCATGTCCTTGATTTCTCCAGCACAAAGCTAACACTGGATAAAGCCTCATGGTCTTTTTACTGCTATTGTGAGCAGTTGAAATGGAGAAAAAGGCCCTTTTTTGTCTGCACGGGATGTTATCTATTTCAAATTCTGCATGGGTTATTTTCATGCCCCAATTAAATAACAGACTCAGAAAAGGAAAAGTTCAAGGACACACAAATAAAGTTTTTTTTTTTAATCATGTGGGTAATCCAAAGAAATAAACAGTTTGCTTTATAAGGTAGGTTGATTCTTGTCTTCTCTGTTCAATACGATAATTCTTATAACACCTCCTTGTCAAGGTACATGTTCTAGAATACAAGTCATTTTTTATTTTGATAAAAGCTTATCTTCATGTTTTCCACTACAAATATTGTGTTTAACCCTTTCACTGCAATTGGTGCTTCAAAATCCTTTTTTGTGTGTTTAAAGTACAACTGTTTTTTTTTTTTTTTTGGGGGTGGGTTTTGTTTAAAAAAAAAATGTCTTTCTTGTCTGTCTTTAAACAGTCTCCTGGATGTATCTTGGAACTGTGTTTATATCAACATGAAAAATGAAAAAAGGGCAATTTAATCAAAAATTGTTGTCTTAGAAAAGTATGTTTGTGATTGAATTTGTAAACTTGGTGGCACGTTATCCAATGGGGTGTTATCCAAATTAAAGATCAGCAGAATGACTGTAAAAAAATGGTGCAGAAAATGCCCCTCCTGCATGATTACGAGTGTGATAAATGTAGGCTTATAGTCTTTTCTAAATGTCATTGTGGAAAATTTGAAGCCTCCTTCCTTCATAACCCACTCTCCACTCACACTCGGACTAAATTAAAGCACATTGTATCTGACTTTTTTCTTTTGTATAAGTGTGTATAGCAATGCGTAATGAAAAGCTATACCTATTGAATATATGGTTTCTGCTGAATCCCTGTAAGGTACCTATACTGTATCTTGTCTTTCTCAGGTTTCTCCCAGGTCTATTGTACTGCCCCCTAAAGTCTAAGGACATTGCCCTTCCGTCTACCCTGGCCTAGTCTTGTTTACAGGCCTAGTGATTTTCTTTGAAATCTTCCTGGACTTCTTCGTAATGAATTGATGGACTTTTGCCTCCATTTTCTCTCAAGACTGTCTGATTGGGTTATACACAATGCTGTTTAAAAAGATAAATGTTAACATGCGCATACTTTGATATTGGAGAAATCTAAAGTGAACTTATGGGTTAATCGTATTTCAGTGATCGACATCTTTGCTCTGTAAAATCATTTAAACTTTGCAAAGTAAAGTTTAAAATGTTTTATTTTATAAAGATAGAAATTCTTACCAGAGCATTAAATCTATTTTGCATAGCAGTAATTGTCTGAAATTTCTGTTACTGATGTTAGAAACTTATTTTGTATATTTAGGGACTTGTTTCTTATATATTTTAAGATTTTAATTTTACACTCCTCTAATTCCTTTTGACCACCAATATTGTAATTCATGATTGCTTTTGTTACTTGAATCATGGGAAAAACTATTCATATCCTCATTATTATCATGGTTATAATTACATGTTTCGGCTTTTTATGAGATGTTACAATGATATTGAAAGATCCAATAAATGTCTCTGTGTAGAGACTAGAAGGTGTCTTGTTGCATGCATGCATTTCTAAAAAATCTTTTCATAGTCTGTGAAGCAATCAATATTCATTTAACATCTCAAATCATTAGGGATAAGGGGAAGGGGCATTCAATTTCTATTTTCTTGAATAGATTTCTTTCAATGATAGCTATTTACCCAAGGAATCATACTTTTAAAAATGGAGCTAAATCATTGATAAATCTCATCTAATATTTTTAGGAAAATCATAAAAAGAATTGGGGGTTGTTTTAAAAACTAAACCTTGTTGGTTGAAACTGTTTTTAATCCAGCTCTTTGAAATACATTGATAATAATAATGATAATATATACTATAATATAGTTTGATAATAATAGTTTGAAAAGTAATTATAAGCCTATGGTATTGACAAGACTCAAGTTACCTTATTATCTCCAGAATTCTTGTTATATATACTTACGAATAAGAGTCTAATGTCCCCCTTATGACGATCGATGCTATTTTAGCCTTATTACATACTATGTAATATATCACATCAGCTGGCAACAACACGAAAATTCCTTTGGTTGGTCTCTTCTTCCTGTTTTCTTTCTCTATCATATCCAAATTTGGGTTGTAAGTAGTTTCCTTGTTAATCTCCAAATACACATATATATTTAGTTTCATTTGTAGACAGTTACTACTCAGTAGATGATGTAATTTCTGAATCACTTTTATTAAAATCATGAACCTATAATTTCCATAAATCATCCACCCTAGTACTTTACCATGCAATTAGTTATGTAATTATCTTAGTAACACGTTTTTGACTTCACAAATTGATCGCCTGGATGTTTCCTTTTACATGCATGGTTACTACCTCTTTTTTACGTCCTTTAATTTTCTGTTTTTTGACGATGTATGCTTGTTGTATTTTTGTATTATATAGTTTGATTCTTTCTACCATTCTTATATTCATAACACCTTGTATTTCTCTGCAACTGCGGAAAGTATCCTAGGTTACTCCATGTTTGTAAATATGCTTTCGCTCAATTTGAACAATAAAGTATATTTGCTTTAAAAAAAAAAATAGTACATTTAATGATAAGATTTGTAAGGTGCCATATCCTCTTGAAATGAAATGCTGAAGGTGCACATGATGTCCAGGAGGTGAAATAATGCTTTAAACCCGCTCCCAAAACAACACTTACAAGTTACAAAGTTCAACATAAGTGGTTAGAACTTAAAAAGGAAAGAAGCAATTGCTTACAGACCACATGAAACAGATACATTTCACTGGTTCTAATTTGTATAATTTAATAATTGATTTCTGATTAAATTTGTTCACTGTTTCACACTCCATGTCATTTGAATAATTGTTAAAATGAGCATGACAATGTAAGCAAATTATGAACTGTATTTAATCATTTATGTTTGTGTGTACAATTGTACATTAATCATCATGGTTACGTACTATCAGAAGCACATTTTCATGATGATGTCATTTTATCTGACTGTTTATAAAGAAATGAGACGGGTATGGGAAGGACTTATAATTGTTATTATTTGTAAAATGGGAGTTATCTTAAATTCTGGTAAGGTAAAAGAAGTTTCTGTAAAATAATGTCCCGGAAAATAAATCCTGATGCCGCACTCTACTGATCTAGATGGCTTCGATAATATAGATCATAAACTGTCATTCAAGTTGGATCTGGAATTGTTTTTCGTTTAATGCTTTTTTTTCATTAGCTTGTGTTATTGTGTTTTCATTTCTCTTGTATTTGTTTTGATCTGATTTGAACTTGGCTATAGTTCATTTCATCTATAATGAGGTATAGACAGGATGTGTAGGTCAAACAAATAGAAATCAACCAATTTACTTCAGTCCCACTCCTTTACGGGGGGGGGGGGGGGGGGGGGGGGGATCTTTGTACCCTGTAGCCTTATTTCAGATTCTATCTTCTAATGACCCAGGAGTAAAGGGATGGGGATTTTTATTGTAAGAGTAATAGTACCTTAAAGTAACAAGAGCTGAGCAGTATTTGAAAGAAGGAAGGGTAAGGAAGGACAATACTGATTATAATTCACAGAATTAAAAACACAATGATGAGAGAGATTTGTCCATCTGGAAAGCAGGCTATGGATGAAATGGATCAGGTCCTTTTTACCTGTTTTTGTGGGCATCTCCCCATAAAATAATGCATGAATGGCCATACCATTGTTCATCGGTCTTAGCCAGTGCTCACAGTGGCACTTTGATCAGAACCCATGTCTCCCGCACAATACCCCTCAAAGGGAGCCTCATTATTACCCTTCATCCTCTCTGTAATTGAAATGCTGACTGGATACCAGTGAAAACAGAATGGAGCGGGGTAGGGAAGACCCCCTTGTACCGTAGTCAGGTGGTGATTCCTTACAGGAAGGTGGACATTGACTCGCTTTAAAGAGTTTAAAGAAGTGAACAATGAATGATTACAATGGGAGGAACATTTGTCTAATGTCAGCAGATGCATGAACTCTTCAACTCTTTTGAGTTCAGATGATCAAATTGTTTCCTGGAAAGGTTCTTTTCCTTTTTTGAAGGATTTAATAAAACGGGGGGAAATAATTATCTTTGTAAATCTCATTCTGTGTTGAGAACCGAGGAGTATGGTTATTGAGGTGAAGAGACAGAAGCTTCTGGAGAACCAGAAGGGAGTAATCTTGATGTAAAATTATATGAGTTAACGCCCTTTTGGCTATCACCAGACAGTGTGTTTTCTTGGTCACTCATTGCGTTCATGTTCACACGGAATAGAACAGTTTGGACTTTTGAGTGATCTAGACATGTTCGTTTTGAATAGGGTCTAAATGTATGTCATCACTGTGTCACCCGAACGTCCTTTGGTAAAGTCCTTTGGTAAAGCATCAATCTACATTTGCCACTCTCCACCCATGTGTAGTTGTTACCTACCACCTGGTAGGAAGGAATCCCTTAAAGGGATTGATTAACTTTGTGAAAAATTGTGAAATCAGCTGAAATGCCAGTGAATTGTGTGCAATCCTCTAACTACATATATAACTAAGGATATGTGAAAGTATGAGAGAAAATGGAACCTGTTTACTACTAGTATCCTAAAAAAGAGAAAATCGCGATCGATCGCTAGCGCAAGTCGCTCGCTAGCGCAAGTCGCTCGGCTTCTTCGCTGCGCTGCAGTCACAAAAACCAAGCACCAGCGCTTGGCGATTTCAGAGCGGGTTTCCAGTCCGTACGGTATTCTGTGATGGAGCGAGGTATGCGAACCGTAAGAGTTCTTTAGGGTTCGGTGGTACTCTATCCCGACATCAATGTTCAATCGTAAATATCTTGATATATAAATGACTGATCAGCTTATAAAACTGAGGCGATTCCTGTCTGACCTAAAGGTTTGCAATTATGATTACAGCATTAGCTGGAACAGTGTTGTTTTTTTTCAATCCTGGGCAAAGTTAATCAGTCCCTTTAATGCTTTGAGCACCAAATTTAGTAGCCATGCTAAAGCTGGGGCTGTATTGGAGCAACTTGAACACCTTGTGTGATGGATATGAGCTCTCTATATTAAAGAACTTGATATTTCATATAATTTTGTTACCATTTTGCTAAGAAAGCAAGTACATCCTTGGGACCCATGTCTTTTAGATCCTTTCCAAAGGACAAGGGGATTGAAGATTTTAAGGGTACAAGTACATTGACCGTCTCAAAACATCAGACATCCTATTTCCAAGACACAAATGCATTCACTGGGCCATATTTCCGTAATGTGTAATCTACCGTGATATAACATTTCCTTCTAGACATACTAAAATCCAATGACAGCATTATGTAAACAAATATAGTGAGTCACAATGACATCATATGGACATTTAAATGTATTCTTAACATTTACTGGGGGTCAAAGGTCAGCTATATTGTCTCGACGACTCAGACATTATGGTGATAATCCAAGTCTTAATTCAGTGACAGTCTGTAGATTAATTAATTATTACATGTATTCAAGACCTTATCTTGTAATTGATTATAGTCTGCTTAAGCATGGCTCATCATGTTATAGGAAAGAGTAATTCTTCCTTTCTTTCATTTAAATGTGTACTTCTGTTCTGAAAATTTCTGCAATATACAGTGTCTACAAAGTGCGCTGTATTCCTAAAGTTACGTTCTTGACAAATCACAGTTTATCTTGAATAGCACAAATTTGCTTTCTTTTTCCTTCAGTTTTGTAAATTTGTTTGAGTGAGCTTTGTAATATTTCTTCTCCTGAACATCTTCTTTTCAGGTACATGTACTACCAAAATCCTTTTGATTTGCCCATACAGATACAGTAACAGTTGTTTTAAAATGCTATATTTGTAACTGTGATGCATTTATTATGTTTGAGATTTGAAGTATGTTCAATTTCCCTTTCTCCTATTCTATTTTTTACAGGTTCATCTCCATCTACAGTGTCTCCATACACCTCAGAATCGGACATAGATGAAAGCAGTAAGTCCTTAATCTTTCGCTATTCAACAAACTTCAGAACTGATATTCTATTCTCCATACCTATCTAAATATCATTTTTTTTAAAAGGTAGCAATAGATTATGTGATTAAGGGACATGGGTGATTAATGATAGAGTATTAGCTAAATACATTGTATCCATTTTGCTTCCGGAGTGAGTGTGTTGAAGCAGTAGGATTATTTCTTTATTGTATAGTGGAGCATGTACGTGATCACACAAATGTAAATAGATGGGACTGAGCCAGAACCTTTGATGTTATATTGCACAATCGTAATCACGAGCTGAAGTTATTGTTATGCAAATGGTCGGCAAACAGCAGCTGCTTGTTGAAGTCACTGCCAGACACCTGGTACATTACAGTTGAAATCGAAAGCATGAAAGAGTCAACAAAAGCGCTCTTGGAAAATGATATCTCCAATCAAATCTGGCTTTGTGGAGCCTTTAGGTGTACACAAAGGTGTGCATGGCTGTGTGTGATGCCTGATGCAAGCCTTTGTTCAATTGCAAATGAGATGTGTGCAAAATCTGTTTTCAAACTGAGCTCTTAATGAGTTCATTGAGAAAAACTGAATTGTTCCAATTGATTTGGTGACCTTGCGGTTGATCTAGAACAAATGATGACTTTCAGGGTTTTCACCTTTTGTTTTCATTTTCGGTTGTAAGGACAGTCATTTGTCTCAAAAACATAACAATCACATCATGGCCTTATCTTCTCATCAGAGCATGTATTGAAAGACTGTACATGGAATGAATGATATGGGACTGAAGCCAACATTTGCCAGGGCTGTAGGTGATATGAATATTTTATGGAAATGATAGGCCTTGTTCTCTTGTTTCTCCAGCTTTTAACATTTCCAGTACAGCTATTGATTTTATTAAACTCGAAAGAAGGCTTTTCGTGTGTATGATAATATTTTGTTAAAATTCATTAAACACATTTTCCTTCAGTTGCACACTGATCTGTATGTCTGTCATCACTCCAGAATCTGATTTTTGAGGGATTGAAACTTGATAGCTAGGGCATCCGGTGCATGTATCATAATTAGGTTATGTTTAGCCTCCGAAAGTAATTCCTTTTTATTTCGCACCCCAAAGTTAGGCAAACCCTTTCCACAGTAGCAAACAGATGCAAGGCGAAGAAAGTAATATAAAACAAGCCCTCTCCCCCTGGAAATTCAAATTCTCCACTTCCTCTGTCTTGAAGTCGAAACTCTTAGCCATCCTCCGTGATCCCTAAATATAGTATTCTCAGGGATTGCCCTAACACTGATAATTTCCTATTGTGGCAGAAACGACATGATAGAGGAGCATATATTCCGTAGGAAATCTCAGGAGGTCCATTGATTCCATTCCAATATTTTGTGTGTGTTTGTACTCTTTTTCTCTCGGATAAAAGAGGGGTATAGTCGGGTTTTATGTGTCGGACAATAGTAAGGGGAGGTGAAAAGTGCAGGGCTTTTATGCTCCTATGAGTACCTTGTGTGAGATCGGAAGACGATGAATAGCCCTGAATTTCAGGTCGAAAGAAAAGCTGGCATTGTCGGGTCGTGACATGCACCTAAACTTTACGATGGGAACATGTTTCCACCCTGCGTGGAGTATAATTGTAAGGTGTTCGTGAAAAGGTAATGTAGAGGTCTGTAGAGGGTCATAAACATGGGGGAAACAAACCAAGTGTAGATGGCCTCCAGTAGAAAATAAGTTATTTTATTGTGATTTGTCCTTTTTTGTCATAAAACATAAGGAAAACGCGTCAAGTTCAAGAACTTTATCTTTTAGAATTTGCGTGTGAAAGTAGCCTCAAGTAATACTGTGATCAGTCAGTTTTGTCTTTTGTATTATACACCTTTATACGATGGGTAATGTTTGTATGAAAGAGCATATGAACTCGTGCGAAGGGTCGTAAACAATTTGTAAACAAGAGGACCCAGCCTTTATTTAAAATGTGAGAATTTCTTATTCTCAGAAGCCAAGGGAGTGATAACTCTGTGTGAAAGAGATGCCCATGTGGCTCTTACATGTAGCTGACCATTTGATAGTGATCAGTCTACTTTTTTGTATCATTGTTGTCCTGCATTTTGGATAGTTACATCTTACAAGGAAATTGATAGTTATTCCTTTTGATCTTAAAAGGTTCCATGAATTGTACAAAAGTACATAACTAAAAGTACATGTGGTTCAAAAGATGTATACCGGTAGAAAATCAAATATATACATGTATCAGTAACACAGGATTTCCTCCATTTTCAAAACAAAAATCTGGACAAGAATGTATGGTATAATAATTATTTAATACTTAATCCCCGGGGGTTATGTCTCATTGAGGCCTGTACGGCATCCGCGTCCATGACTTTCTGAAAAGCACCCTAAACGAAGATTTCAGCTGAGAGGTTTCTGATACCCTATTCAGGGAAAAAAACAACCCTTTTTACTTGTTTTCATGGACGTGGATGCCGTACAGGCCCCCCGACTTAGCCAATATAAGTTTTTCAACTTTGTTTGGCAGATCATTTATTTGTAGTTTTCACATTCTGTAGAAGTTTAATTGATTTGGATTCTCCAAGCAGAACTCAACACCCTACCTTTAATACACCATCTGCAGTACAGTAATCATTATAGGTATACATGTATATATACATGTATATATTTAGAGTGCAAGTTTAAATGCTAAGTGAGTGACCATGTAGTCAAACATGTATACAGTAGGAGAGCTTCACAGATGATACTAGTAGACTGTTGGCATCTCACTCTACTCTGAGGTATAGGAAGATAGCCGTATCAATCAACATGGGCGAAGGGAGATGGATTTAGACAGACCCGTGTTTTGATTACGCTAGAGAGAGTGAGAGAAAAAGGAAGGGATGGAGAGAAAGAGAGTGAGTGGAAGAGGGATAGAAATAGATAGAAATAGATATACATGTAGAGAGAGAGAGAGAGAGAGAGAGGTGGAAAGATATGGAGAGAGAAAAGTGGAGGTAGAGGCATATCATGAAATAGCTTAAATGGGGGTGGAGTGAGGGGGTAGGACGAAAGAAAGAAAGAAAGAAAGAAAGAGAGAAAGAGAGAGAGGGGGAGGTAGAGAGAAAGAGAGAGAGAGAGAGAGACAGCTTCTCCTACATGCTTGTAAATGTAAACCTATTCTGTCAACTGACACTACTCACCTCAAGCTGGTATACTACACCATGGAGATCCATGTACATTTTGTATACTCGGCCCATTCACACAAAAGAAAAAGCAAGATTTGAATCGCATTTTAACCACTATTTTGTTACTGTTAACACATTGGATATCTAACATCAGTTTATTTTTCAAGATCTCTCTTTCACTGATCTGAAAATATGAACTGTAAGTGTGATTTAAATCATTCATGACCAAAATTTACTGCAATAAATCATATATACCTACCTATTATGCCTGTAGTCTTGACTACGGGACCCCTTCGAGAATTTAACACACATGCGTCACAATATTGTGCGCACCCCCCGTAATCCTATTGTCCTCGCCACTCACGCGCGCCAACACGCTACGGCCATCTTCCTCTTTCTTGCTCGCCCCCGACGAGTTAGGACGTATTGTCACAGCGCTCCTGAAATCAGGTCGTATAGTATCTTTTTGGTGCGCTTTTTCACATAGTTAAAGCACTTTTAGGTACCTATATTCGTTTAGATTATAGTACTTTGTGTTTTATTAGTCACTCTTGCCGATTGCAAGGGATTTTTTGATTCCCTTTCTTGGCATTTATTTTTCTCTTTCACGGTCAGCCCCACGTAGATATTTCCGTGTTGCGGGTGTTTCCGTTTGTCACCGAGCCTTCGGGTTCGGTGTTTGTTCTTACGGTTTTTAGGCTGTGAAAATTTCTTTAGTGCGTATCTCCCAAATAAACTTTAGTCTTATTTACTGCATTCAGTTGAAGTATTTCTTAATTTGAAAAGTATACTTTATTGTCTGTTTTATTGCAGTGGTATGAATTCGGAAGAAGAAGCTGCTGGGTCATGGAGACCTGCTTCTTCCGAAGAGTTGTCTAGCAAGACGACTCGGCCTTCCAGAACTCCCCCGAGTACAGCGGTACGCGGGGGAGGGAGGAGGGCTAAAGGTAAGTTGCCTAGTGGTGTTCCCTTGCAGAGTTTGCCAGTTTCGGAGCTTGCGGCTTCGGGACGGGTGGCGTTAACTGAATCGGGATTGTCAACTCCGAAGCCTGTGGTTTCGGGGTGGGTGGCGTCAGATTCTAGTGGTTTGGATATCTGGAGAGAATCCAATCCCCCGGTCGCTGAGACCAGAGGGGGGGGGCTGTTGTTTCCCGTACGGTAGCGTTCACTCGCTCTGATCCGTTAGGGGAGACGCGCCCCACTACTGCAGGGCAACCCACGGGCTTAGTCCATGTTGGTCTGGGTTCCTCAAACCCTAGCCCCCGGCAAACGCCATATGGGGGAACGAGTACTTTCTGGGCTGTCTCAGTTGCCAGCTGATGGGAATGCTCGAGCTAACAATTATGGACGCTCTTCGGAGCAACAGGTGTTTTCACCTGAGTGCGTGACTACTAGTGCTCCCCTATTGCCGCTTTCGAGCGGTCCAATAGTGGGTTCGCACGCCTTTAGTAGTCATCGGGCACATACTGAGTTATCTCGGTCTGTCCACGCACTGGGAGCTTTTAGCTCTCAACCCATGGCTACGGCATCTTCTTGCCTAGCTAATATGGGTGTTTTGGATGATTCTCAAGGCTCACGCCATGAGCGCTCCAATCCCTTTATGGGAAGTGAACGTCCCTCCGCGGAGGGATCGGTTCGTGTTTCCGAAGTGGCTTCGGAGATCCGAATGAATCCGATTAAGCGTTCTAACAAAAGGGTTTCGGCTACGACTCTTGTCGAGCCAGCCAAGAAAAAGGCCAAGAAGAAGGCAAAAAGTGGCAAGGCTTTGCCGGCCTCTTGCCCGTCTGGCCTGGCTAACCCAGCTAGCTCCTCTCAAGCTGACATGTTCAGCATGATGCGGGCTTTTGCTCAGAATCAGGGTTGGTCCTTTGTACCGGCTACTTCAACCCTGACTTCTGTCCCTATTCAGGGGTCTGACTTTGAGACTAATCAACCTTTTGTGATTGATTCCTCTTTGTCTGAGACTGATTCGCATGTGCCTCCTACTCCCGCGGCCCTTGGGGCTCCGCCGGGCGAGGAGACTGTTGGTGAGCCATGCGGGGACCCGCCTGCTGAGGCCTTTGTTAACGTTCCTTTGTCTCATTCCACTCGGGTGGAACCAGATTTGGATACGTCCTCTCAAGCTTCGGTTCCCGAATCGCTTGGGCAGGCGGAGTCTCAATCGCTCATTCTCTGTGGAGTGGAAGCGATTGTTTTGTTGTCCAAATATCGCCCTGAAGTTCAGTCAACCCGCGCGTAGGGTTCGACTTCGCGTTGGTTTAAGCAGCGGGATTTCTGCTGAGTCTGGGCGCCTTGGCGTCCGGCCCATGGCTGTTGCATCTCCTTGCTCGGCCGATATGGGTAATTGGTGTGCGTCTTTGGGTTCAATACCCTCAGCGCACTTCTCCCATAAAGGGAGGTGAGCGTCCCTCAGTGGAGGGTTCGGTTCGTGTTCCCGAAGGGCTTCGGGGATCCGAACGAAACCGGATAAACGCTCTGAAAAGCGGGTTTCGACTTAGGCTCTTTTTGGGCCAATCAGAAGCCTAGGGAAGGGGCTAAAAGAGGCAAGGCTTTGTCTGCCTCTTGCCCATCGGGTTTAGCTAACCCTTCGGTCTCTCAAGCTGAGATGTTCAGTGTGAGATGGGCTTTGCCCAGTCTCAGGGTTGGTTCCTTGTACCAGGATTCACATCCCCTGCTCTTGTCCCTTTTTTGGGTCGGACATCGAGACTAATTAGCCTTTTATGGTTTATTCTTCTTTGTCCGTGATGAGATCACATGAGCCTCCTAGTCTCGCAGCCTCGGGGCTCCGTCGGGTGAGGAGGCTTATGGCGGTTCATGCGTGAATCCGACCGTTTCGGCCTTTGTTCGTGATTTTTTGTCACGATCTTTTCAGGCGGATCCAGTTTTGGAAGCGGCCTCTCTAGCTTCGGTCTCCGAATCGCTGGGGCAGGCAGAGCCTTAGTTGCTCTCCCTTTGTGGGGTAGAAGCGATTGCTTTGTTCTAAACTTTCCCTGACTCTTTAGTCAACCCGTGCGTAGGGTTCGTCTTTGCTTGGGTTCAGGCAGCGGGCGGACGAGACGGTTTCTTCATAGATCTGTCCGCCCCGCTCCCCGGAGGTGCTATAGGAACTCGGACACCTCACAGGCTGTCCTTTTTCCCTTTCTCCGACTTTTGTTATTCCCAGGCGCTCGGGAAAACTTCGTTTGATACTGAACCTAAAGAGGATAAACAAATTTATTCCTCCGGTTCATTTTTGTATGGAGACTCTTGCCTCCATTCTTCCGTTGATCAAAAGGGAAGACTACGCGGTCTCGATAGATCTCAAGGACGCGTACTTTCACATTCCCATTCATCGCGCATCTCGCGATCTTCTGGGGTTCTCCTTTCTCTCGGAGACTTACCGGTTTCGGGCTCTTCCCTTCGGGCTGCGCCCGGCCCCTCGGGTTTTTACTCAAGTTGTAGCGGTGCTAGCGGCCTTTCTGAGGCGTCGTGGCCTGCGGTTGTTCTGTTACCTGTACGATTGGCTTCTCCTTGCGGAGTCGCGCGATCGTTTGTTGGACGAGACTCGTTGCTAGTCTCTCTTACTCAAGACTTAGGTTTCCTAATAAATTGGGAAAAGTCAGAGTTAGTCCCCACTCGCAGCCCAGTTTTTCTGGGGGCGGTGTTAGACATAAGGAATCAGTTAGCTCGGCCCAGTCGAGACAGGATTCTCACCATTGTCTCTGCGGCTCGCAAGCTCTTGCTGGCCAGAAGAGTCTCGGCCAGACAGTGGCTTCAGTTTCTAGGTTATCTAGCCAGTCTAGTCGATGTTTTAGAGGACTGCCGGCTCCTCATGAGACCCTTTTCAGAGACATCTCCTCAGGTTCTTCAAGCCGGGAAAAGACTCTCTTTTGGTCTGGATTCCAGTACCAGTTAAGATCAAGTCTCTTCTCGCTTGTTGGACGAGCGAGGTGTTTCTCGCGCGAGGCAGGTCCTTCTCTGCCCCTCTTCCGTCGATATCGGTTTCGACGGACGCCTCTCGGTTGGGGTGGGGAGGACACTGCAACGGCAGCACGGTTGCGGGGGATTGGTCTCATCTTGGGACTCTTCCTCATATCAATGTCCTGGAGTTTATGGCAGTTCTGTTGACCTTGCTCCATTTCAGAAGTAGACTTCTCAGTCGTTCGGTTCTGATTCTCACGGACAATGTTACTGTGGCGGCATTTATCAATCGGCAGGGAGGCACTCGTTCGGTTGCCCTGAATGCCCTAGCAGCTCAGCTGTGGAGGTGGTGTCGTCGCATGGCAATCACACCCGTGGCCTCTTTCATCCTCGGTCGGGAAAACCTCTTTGCGGATTTTCTGTCCCGGGGCAGGTATCTTCCTTCGGAATGGATGCTCCATCCGGAAGTATTTTGCCGCATTCGCAGTTGCCTAGGTCCACTGGAAGTGGATCTATTTGCGTCGGTGCTAAATCACCAGCTGCCGAAGTATTGCTCCCGTGTTCGCGTTCAGGGAGCATGGGCTCTCGATGCTTTCTCCCTCAGCTGGGAGAACCTTCAGGGATTCGCCTTTCCTCCCTTTCAACTGATTCCGCGTGTCTTGCGGAAAATCAGGGTAGATCGGGCGAGGGTGCTTGTAATAGCTCCCTTTTGGCCCAGGAGGAATTGGTTTCCGGAACTTATGAGCCTTCTAAGGGCTCAACCGTTAGTTCTCCTGTTAAGAGCGGATCTGGTGTTACAGCCCCTATCGGGGATTCTTCACCACAATCCGGAGTCTCTTCATTTGACTGCTTGGCCCCTGTCAGGGAATCTGCAAGACAGTCGGGTCTCTCTGATAGAGCCGCGGACTTTTTAATGTCCAGTCGTAGGTTTTCTACTAGGGAAATTTACAATTCCCGTCTCTCGGTCTTTTTCCTTTGGTGCAAAGAGAGAAATCAAACCCCTTCTAAGGCTCCTATTGGTTCATTTGCGGATTTCTTAATCTCGTTATTTGACAAAGGGAGGTCTATTTCTACTATCCGAGGCTACCGTTCGGCGATCGGGGCCATTCATTCGGGTTTTTCGGATGGTTCGGGGATTTCCAATTCCCCGCTTCTAAGTGGTTTGATTCGTTCGTTCTTTCTGAAACGACCTTCGTTTTCTAAGTTAGTGCCGTCTTGGAGTCTGCCTAAGGTCCTGGAGGTCTTGGCGAAACCTCCTTTTGAACCGTTAGGTGAAGCTTCGTTTCATCATCTTACGGTTAAGACGCTCTTTTTGGTAGCTATTGCCTCTGGGCAGAGGCGCAGTACTCTTCATGCTCTCTGTCTTACTCCTGGTCATGTTCGCTGGGAGAGAAAAGGTGTTAGGTTGATTCCTAGGGCTTCTTTCGTTGCCAAGAATCAGACAGCTACCTTCGGTCCTGTTGAGATTTTTCTTTGTCCGCTTTCTGACTTTTCTTCGGTGCGTGAGGACAAAGTTTGGTGTCCTGTTAGGGCTCTCAAATGGTATATTGATAAGACTAAGTCTTATCGTAAGGATGATCAGTTGTTCCTGATCACTAGAGAGCCTTTTTCTCCTGCCTCTCTTGATTCCATTTCTAGATGGATCGTTGAAGCTATTAGGGCCGCTGGCACAGAGGCTCTTTTTATCCGACAGTAAGCTTCGTGCTCATGATACTCGTAGTGTCAGCACTTCTTGGGCTCTGTTTCAAGGTGTGGCGCTTGTTGATATTTTGAAGGCTGCTTATTGGCGTTCGCCCAATTCCTTCATTTCTTGCTACCTTGGGGATATTCCCGCAGGTGAAGCTTTGTTTGCGTCAGCCACCTTGAAGGCCGCTGTGTCTTCTTTGTAGTCTTTGGTGTAATCCTATTTCCTTCCGCTCGAAACATGCCTCCCGGTCTTTGAGTTGGCGTTGGTCTGGCATAATAGGTAGGTATATATGATTTATTGCAGTAAATTTGTAAAATCAGCACTGATTTTCTTATTTACTATATAAATCTATATACCTACCTATGACCCTCCCTCCTTCCCCGCTCCTTGCAAGCAACATGTTTCTACTTGGGATTGCTCGCAAAAGAGGAAGATGGCCGTAGCGTGTTGGCGCGCGTGAGTGGCGAGGACAATAGGATTACGGGGGGTGCGCACAATATTGTGACGCATGTGTGTTAAATTCTCGAAGGGGTCCCGTAGTCAAGACTACAGGCATAATAGGTAGGTATATAGATTTATATAGTAAATAAGAAAATCAGTGCTGATTTGACCAAAGTTAGTCCCTTAATTTTTTTATTCGTGCAGGCGCATGAAAAAGGGTGAGATTCTGATAATGGTTCAAAATATTGGATTTTGAATCTCAATGATTTGCTGTGTGCCCGTCAGAAGGGTACATTTTCTATTAACTGTGCATCTTAAAAGTTTTGACTTTATCTACGCAGTAGAGTTCTGTCTGTAATATGTTAACAGGGATAGGTTTAACTTCTCTACCTGTATTTCTTTATTCTTACCTTACAGAAGCAGTACATTGACAAATTGGCTAAAATTGTTGTTATCGCCTTTACTTGTGGAAAAAAAAGAGAATTTCTGATGGAGATACATGTATAGTTGTTTGAATCTTACCAATTTTGCTGTGTGTGAATGACCCTAGTGTGCACTACTGATGGATGCAGGGAAAAGCATCTCTGTGTAATGGAAACCCAGGCTGGTGTAATATTAGAAAGTATATTTTATCACTAATTAAAGACCAGGATTGATTTGAGCTGCTTGTTTTATGATGAGAGACAGGTATCTTGGGTTACATGTACTTGGGCACTGTTCATACATAGCATGTAGGGTTTTGCTTGTGTAAACTCACCCTATTTGGCCCCATACACTATAAAACCAGAAACACGAAACGTTGATGAATTGTAAACGACACCCACTTTAGCGGAGAGAAACATTCGCAAATGAGAACCACTCAAAAAAATTCATGAATGTTTCATGGACTTAGGGATTTCCGGTTTTCTGAGTTTCAAATAACAAAATGTATGAAGATATTAATATGAGAATGATTGATTTTCAAGAACATGTATCATGTAGAACTATAGAGTTATTGTACCCAAGATGGTTTAGTGTTTCCTCCACTTTTGGATGAGTGGTATATGTTAGGATAATGCAGTGACAGATTTTTATGGAATACATGTAGGTGAATAATTAGCGTATCATATCTCCATTTCATCATCTTATTTTGATGGTGAAAACTAAACCTCAGAAACAAAAGAAATTTTATATAGACCAGAAATTCTGCAGTATGCATACTTACAAGTTTCAGTATTTATATTTCTGTTTCATCTGTCTTCATCATTTATTAAGATGAAAGACGTTCCTTTCATAATGGGGAGGCCCAATGCTTTTGTTGATGATCATTGACTTGTATTTGTGGCGAGACTGTCCTTTTGTTTGTTTGTGTGATACATCTTGTAATTTAGTAACATGGTAGCTATGAGATGAGTTATTTAATTTTTTCTATTCAAGTTAAGGTTGAGTTATGGGGAAGGTAAAAATTAATTTGTGAGCTTTCTCATTCTTTTTATGTTAGCTTGGAAGATTAGCATAGGAGATATGTCCCCTGAAAAGGACTGCCCTTCAAATGCCCTCACATTCAAAATATGACAAGAATCAGCTGAAATGTTTGGGCCAAATACTTTTTGTGTAGTCCCGTATACACATATCTGTGTGTAGTGCATGAGATTCTCAGCAGGATTGCATCAATTTCTTGTCATTTTTGTGATTCCAAAACCTTACAGCATACACCAATTTTTATAATGATAATAATAATAATAAATTGTCACTTATAGCACATAATCATTTAAAACTGCACTATGCACTTTACATACAGCTCTCCAAGATTACTTAACTACAATACAAACAATGTCTTTAGATAAGTGATTCGGTAGATGCACACAACCTTATATGTGCTGGCAAACTATTCCACAGTTATGGACCACAAAAATCAAAGCTAGCTTCACCCTTCTTCGAAATGAATTCTAGGAACGTGTAAAATTGAAGTATCTTCACTCGAGCGGAGTATGTGTTATACATGTAAAGTCAACCTTTCCCAATTGCTTTGAGACAGTTTTCTTCACAATTCAATCTCCTGATCAGAATTTACATATATCTTCAATGTGCATATTAGAGAGTGAATTAATTTTTCTCAAGTGACTGAATTGTTTCTCATATGGACATCAGCAAACACTGTATAGCAAGATGTTTTTTTAGTGAAACGTATAGGAAAACAGATGTGTGTGTATTTTGTTGTAAGAAAACATGGTAAAGAATCTTGGTGCACTTTGCCTGGTGAACAAAAATTGAATTGCCCACTTCTTGCTTCTTCCCCTCCCCAATGAGAAAGGTGTTTTTTGAGACCTTTCATAGATGATGTTTCTCTCATGTTTATGGCCCTTTTGCTTTATAGTTGTTAAAGGGAAATTAACCTCAGCGTATGAATTAGCTTATTTTGAATGGTGTAGTATATGCATCTTATTTGATACATGCAATTTCATGTAAAAACACAAGATATAGATATAAATCACTATTTTCCAGCCAAGTTATCGTCTGCTAGCAATAATAAGGGGGCTGCCATTACTTTATGTGCACACGAAAATATTTTTCATCCCAAGTAAAATTTCCTTCATCGTTAACTTGTAATTGATTTTTAGAGGACAAATATATATTAGATATAGTCACGTATTCTGAAATGTAAGTTTAGTTTTATATATTTTTTAAAAGGTCTTAATTTGTTCATAAAAAACATACTTTCTGTACGTGGAGACGGAGAATTGACGTCAAGGACGGAGACAATCGTAACAATACCAAAACAAAGCGAGGAATCTGCATTACAGGATGGCTATTAGATCATAGAACTCATGGGTCGTCAATTATCTAGGCCCATGGCCAATAACAATCGTAATAAAATCAGAACAAAGCGACGTATCTGTTGTAAAGGTAGGCTATTATCAATGCATATGGTGCCTAATGATCCGTGTCAAGCACAAAATGGCAGCCTCCATGGAAAGACGTAGCAGACAATACCGCATCTAGAATATCACGTGGGGTTAATTGTCCTTTAATCAACAAGAAAGGAAGATCCATAAACAGATAAATAAACATATAAATAAACATATATGATGGCCATGTAATGAAAGACATGTACACAGAGTATACACATCACATGGATAAATTACAAAGTAAATAGTTTCGAACCTGGAAAGCGTGCGGTTGTGTTCAGTTCTCACACTAAACAACATTCATACAGTGCTTAATGCTGACAAATTATCTTGCAGCTAAATGTATAGCAAAACATACCCAAACTTCTGTCTTGCTATGAATTTTTTAACCACATATTGCTATATGACATTCACACAAATATTTTTGTAATGGACCAATAGCATTTTCATACATGGGTCAAATATTCTGGTAACAAACTAGGAATCAATTTTACTTTGCCTTATGACACCTTATTTTTTGTTTAATAAATGGATGTATTATTTGATTTGATTTGATTTGATTTATTGGTTTTTGCGCCATATTTTGAACATACATTTTTCAGGCATGGTATAGATCTCATACATGGTACATAATTATACATGTTGAATGCATAATTGAATGCATAATTGAATACATAATTGAATACATAATTGAATACATAATTGAATATATGCACTTTTATTAGAAAATGGCTTTCTGTCATGCTTTTATTTGATTCATTGAGGTGTTTGTTGATCCTGTTACATAAAGATCGAGATATTTTCAACTGACGTAAAGTTCGGTCTCACGGAACTAATTAATTTACATGGCAGTAAAGTTGATTGCAAACCGGGAAATAACCATAAAGGATGAAAAGGCCAAAATTAAAATTGTTTGTTGAAAAATGCTCTTATCATTACAGTATTATAGGGTAGGTACCTCTAAAGTATAGGTTAAGAAATATTTAAATACATCAATCAATGAATTTGATTTATGTAATCTCTTTTATATGGTTTACTTCGAATGAACATCCATATCCGTGCCCTATGGATGTTTACATAGGTTATACAATATCCTATGCCTTATCAGAAAATTCTGTATACAGTGTACACAACTGTGTAACTTTCTACACAAGCTAGGTCAAATGCTGTTCCTTCAGCTGACAAGAGATGGCGCTATAACAATATGATTTCTCCCTTTGGTTGCAGTTTTTCCAATAATGTGAAATTTAAAAAAAATTAATGGCCTGTAAATGCACAAAATGGGTATAACTTTAATGTCTTCCACTTTTATTTGTGTACACTTTGTGGCTGAATATATATCTTAAAAGCTTTAGTGCTTTATTCTGTAAGAAAAAGTATTGTTGGCATAATTTAAAGAAAAGAGTTCTAGTAAGGTTTATTTATGCTATTTTTTGTATTTAATCATTTGTTTTAATCTGAAATAAAGATGACACTTATTTGCATTTTGAAACAATATATTTTCCATTAGCCTGACAGGCAAAATAGGGTATTTTAAAGAGCTAGTTTTAATATGAACCCACATTTCCAAATTCTAATTGAAATATTGATTGAAAAATAACTCCCATTTGATTGTTTGTTAGGCCTTATTGATTTTCAAGGGCAAATAAGTATTTTTGTGGCTCAATGCCATGGACTGACAGAACTGATAAAACTATCAAATTTAAAAGAGAGTCAGGATCATAACCGACCAAACTATAGATAAAGGAGACCATATTTTTGTTTAGATAATTATCTAAAAGCGATACCTAATACATACACTATTGTATGTCAATAATTTCAACTTAATAATCGACCCTGACTTTCAATAAAAGGGATATGAGTCCAAGAACTCTGTGTGCTGGACTGCAGTGCAGATTATTTCTTATTTTGCTTTTAATAGTTATAATCACATTATGATGGTAATGGCCTTGCTAACTAAAGTCATAACAAACCTGTCTTGTCTGTAAACTAGAGAGGGCAGCACATCAGACATGCCTTTCAACTTCATCCTTGCGAGTGTGCAATGATTGAGAAACACTGTCAGTCAATTGTCTTCAATTTCTTCCTTCTCTCTTTCTTTCACCTCTTATCATTTCTATCTGCATCAGTTTTATTCTTTGGATATCCTTTTATTCTTTTATTTCAACCGTTGTCTTCTTTTCTCTTTATCTCTGTATTTTTCTTTTCTCTGCCTCTGTTATATCCTTTGCATCCCTGTCTATTCTCTCTTTCCCTGGTTTCTCTTTCCTGTCCTTTCTCTCCGCTTGATTTCTTCTTTTCTATCTCTTTATCTTTCTATTTCTCTTCTATCTGCCTCTGTTATATCCTCTGCAACCCTGTCTATTCTCTCTTTCCCTGTTTCTATCTACCTTATTGTCCTTTCTGTCTGCTTGATTTCTTCTTCTCTTTCTGTTGTCTCTATTGTTTATCCCTTTCTTTTCCTTGTTCTGTCTGCATATCATGGTCATCCCAAAAACATTGTATGACTAATCTAGGGCTGAACTTAGTCTGCAAACACAGACCCTATTTTGACATGTAAAGCTTGTCTACAGGCACTTGAATCAAGTCTTGGCTGTGTCAGGAATTGTTACACTATAAGATGTATATGTAAATAGTGGTCTACCATGGGAATAGTGCAGATATTGCAGTATAACTTACAGTTTATGTGGCTGGAAACTAGACCATTATTAGTTTGTGCATGTATATGAAGGATTACTCCTCCTTTGAACATTTAATTTACTGGTAAAAAAAGAAGATGTTTAGGGGCAATAATGCTCTTAAAAATTCTGTCAGAGTTCCCTGTGATAACTCCAAGCAATGGAAATGAATGAAATCACATGATACAATAGTGAAGTCCAAATATCAAAGTAGCACTAAAATAGTATTACAAATTAGATTTCTATATCTTTACACTACTGTAATAGTGAGCCCTAATATGTTTCATGATTATGAAATCTTGAGCTTACATGCTTACCAATATATATCTTAGAAACAAGCTATAGTATATTTATATTAATCAGTGGGCCCCCCCCCCTTCAAATCCTCTCTGATAATTTATGGAACACATGGCTTGTCCAATCAAATAATCATAGCATTGGCTGAAATGATTGGTGAATGTCCAGGGACTTTAAATCAGCCCCCTAGTCATGCCTATGAAGCAGGAGGATTATGAAAGATGAGATTATATATGCGGGATGAGTCATGCATTGTACCCCAAGTTGGCCAGTTGATGCGACCAATTTGTCAGAGCTAGCTCTTTTGAAGAATTTCGACCTAAATCTCATTGATTTGTCAAAGCTGTATCATTGGCCTGGGACCTCAAAAGCATGGAATAAATTTTGGCTTGATGATGTCGGTTTTTTTTCTTCCTTCCTGCCAATATTTCTTTTCTTCACAATTATCTTAAATTTCCCAAAGGATCATCTTGTTATTGTGTTTGTGTTGAATTTTGTCCTGAATGATGAGAAGAAAAATTCTGCTTTTCTTTTGCTGATTTGCTTGGGCTTCATACTTTGATATGAATAATAATCTCTTACAATGTTGACTCTCTTTCTAGGAGTTTCTCTGTATGTGTACCTTCTCTGTTTTTGTTTTTACCTACCATTCTGAGGTTAAAATAAAATACATGAGAACGCAGAATGATTTTACTGTGGATAGCTTAAATAAAGCTCTGGTAAACCAAACCAAACAACAAAATTATAAAGGCATGTATGCGGAAACAAAATATGTCATGTTCTGTTTCACATTGAGATTAAAATAACATTTATTTCTATTTTGTACAGTTAACATTTGAACTCTCCATTTAAATGCTTGGTCTACAGTATGCAAAGTTGTCCTTTCGCTAATGAAGTTAAATTTAATGCATCGTACGTTTTTGTGTTTTGTAAAGTAGAAAGGTCCAGAGGGATAATTTTTGTTTGTTTGAGAGAGAGGGATATGAGTTGTCTGAATGCCCAGGGTGCATTTCCTTCTAATGGATGCCTATCCTGATTAATTTGTTCCCGAGAGGGATTTTCAAATCGGTGAAATCACAGTTCTTTTGTCTCGGTTAACAACTCTCTCTGTTCTGCTTTTAGTCGATGATCGTTATGAATTGGATTGACTCAGAATATGTAGGATAGATAAGCACAGAAATTAACTTAACCAGACTGATTCATTCTGATAAAAGATGATGGACAAAAAGAAAAAGTGAGCCTTGGGTAGACTGATTTGCATTAATGCAAGTATGATACAAGCATGTACATGTATGATGGACGATGGACAACCAACAGAAATGAACTTGCAGTGCATCGATACAACATCATGTAGTGATCGATTAGGGGAGATAAAGTATTGAGAAAAGGAATTAAAAATAGCTAAGGAAGTAAGCATCAGCTGAAAGAGTGTGAGAAAGATTGAAGAGGAGAGAGAGAGAGAGATTGAGAGGAGGGAGAGAAAGAAAGAGGAAGAGAGAGATTAATAAAGAGGGGGAGAGAAAGATAAAGGGTAGAGAGAAAGAGAAAGAGAGGGGAAAGAAAGAGAGAAAGGATATATAAAGGGGAGGGGAGAAAGAAGAAATAAGACAAGAGAGAGGAAGAGACAGACATAAAGGGAAGAGAGAAAGAGAAAGAAAGAGGGAGAGAAAGGAAAAGAAAACAGGATAGAGAGAGAGAGAGAGAGAGAGAGAGAGAGAGAGAGGGTAGAGACAGAGATGGTGGAGGTAGCATAAAAAAGAAAAAAGACAAATTGGATAACAATGCAGTCTTCTAAGTTCTTGCAGGGAGGATGATAGTAGATGGTGCTCCCATCTATGAATGATAGATGCTTTAATAGCTCCTGAAACCCCCTTGTGAATGCCGTAATGATGCGCGCATATAGCCTCAAGGTTTCTTAATGAATATCCTTTACCGAATTTCCTTAAGTGGCCGCGACATGAAGAGCTTACAGCAAGGGATTAATTCTTAATTGATTGGAAGAAAAGCTTTTAATTGAATGTCTGGAGGGCGGGATGGTGATGTCATTGCATCTTACATGAAACGTTAGAAGAAGAATTATTCCTAAGACGGAATAACAGTGATTATCGAGCATTTTTGGCTAAACATCAGTCAGAAACATATTTTGTGGATGTTTATTATGTCACTTCATACAAATTCAGGACTCTCTGTGAAACTTTTCAAAATTGACATACAATTGGTAATGGTTATCACTTATTGTTTAAACACTATTATAAAACGGGTTCAAGAATGTAGCCATCCTGATTGGTCAAATAACACCACGTGACCGTGCAAAAAAAAAGTACTAATGCATGGCAAAAAGGTACTAATGCACGGCTGAGCTGCGCGTTCGTGTACCTCTGGTGCGTGCAAACTTAAAACGCAATGAAATCGCGTAGTTTAATTGTCATTTTAGTGCAGGGATTACATGCGCACACTGAAACGCGCATGACTTTTGTTGGCTGCGCTTATGTGATGTCATCCAGGAAAGCAAATGGCAGCCTCCATGACTGCAACTCTTGACGGTTTTATGGGGTTCGTAACCATTTCTATAGACTTCATAATCATATTGCCGACCCGTTTTATAAAACTATTAATACATGGTTGTGAGTTTGTGCATTAGTGCAATCCGGCAACACGCAGGTTTTTATTGTGGTGTCCAACACACTCGGCTTGCACCTCGTGCATATAGTACACCACGATAAAAACCTTTGTGCTGCCAGATCGCACCCACGCACTCCGAACCATGTATTAATAGTATACTATTGGCTTCTTAACAGTAGATCAGTTAAAGTTTAAAAAGGAAATTGAAATTGTTTTTCATGAATTTTTAATGAATATCCTTCACTGAATTTCCATAAGTGGCTGCTACATGAAAAGCTTACAGCAAGGGATTGGTTCTTAATTGACTGGAAGAAAAGCTTTTAATTGAATGTCTGGAGGGTAGGATGGTGACGTCATTGCATCTTCTATGAAACGTTGGAAGCAAAATTATTTCCAAGACTGAAGAGGAATGATTATCAAGCATTTTATGGCTAAACATAAGTTGGAAACCTATGATACTGATGTGAACTGGTTTTCCACACTAATTATGGCTTCTTATAATAATATATAACTGTATCCTAGTTAAAAATTTAAAAAGAGTTATATACCTGTTTTCCTTTGAATATACTTTTTATTGTGAGAGCAACAAGGGCATTAACACTATTTAAAAATACATACATGTATATGAGTTAATATTTTTC
Organism: Heliocidaris erythrogramma; assembly: GCA_025617745.1. Taxonomy (NCBI): domain Eukaryota; kingdom Metazoa; phylum Echinodermata; class Echinoidea; order Camarodonta; family Echinometridae; genus Heliocidaris; species Heliocidaris erythrogramma. Next base: position 8,082,617 of record CM046872.1, on the reverse strand, counting down.
TGGCTCCCAACAGATAATATCGTGTGTTGAGAGCCAGAAGGGCGTTAACTCATATGTTTTAACACAGAGTTAACGCCCTTCTGGCTATCAACACACGATATGTAGTCTTAATTTGGTAGTCAGGTATATCAGTGAAATATCCTCATGTAATTAATCAGTATTTGAGTCTAGCACATTCAACATATCAGTTGACCATTGGGTATAGCCTTAGCTTGAATTCATGATATAACAAAGTAGAAGGACACTGAGAGCGTTTTAGTAAGTCTAGACTAAAAAAAAAAAAGAAGTCAGCCTCAAATTGAGAAGGAAAGAACCTTGCTTTAATGGATTAAAAAACATCCAAGTCCTTTGATAGAATTCACTCTTTTTCTGTGAATTGATAGGAAAAACATTGCATCCACCTTGCTTTCTATGATACATTACACACTGATCTGGGCTCTTTGTATTAAAGGGCAATCCAACCTTTGTAAAAAGCTGAAAGCAGAAAAAATAAGAGTTTAGTTTGTATACCAAAATATCATTAAATTCTCCTAAGTGCCTTTTCCTGCGGGGCAGTAATCAAAATAAATTGTAGATAGCCCGTTGTTAAATGTCCCCCCAAAGAATAAGATCACAGTGACGGTACCGATTCAGCCAATTTGAAATTCCCATATGTATTTAGTTAAAACAACTTTTTGAAAAATTGTAACTTTCTTCTTGTTTGTCCGATTTTCCTTCTCCGATTTTTCTCTTTTCACACAAATCAAATTACATGTATTACAAAGGTTGGATTGCCCTTTAATTTCTCACACCTCTCGATTCTGACCTTAGATATAATAACTCCAATGTGAAGCTTATGGATGTATGTCCTCCTGTAATGCATTATTGAAAGACTTCTGTATTTTCCCATTATTCACCTGGACAATCATTTCTTGATGTAGAGAGAGTGCTCTTTTCATGTTTTAATGAAACTGTTTTCTAAAAAGGCAGGATTGAAATACATGGCTGACATTGAAATGGAAGACATAAGAACAACTTCAAGATAGAGCATATATGTCCAACTATGCAATCAGAATTATGGGAAGGGGGTGTAGTGTACTGATATGTGGGCTGCTATTTGGCACTTTTTAATTCTTTCCCCTCAAAAATTTCTCCCCGTTTTCGTCTTCGTATGAAGGCATTATTTTTTCTTGGGGGCAACAACCCTCATTGTGTCGTGGGGATGCCAATGTAAATATTATGCAATTTTTCTGTTTCTCTGTAAAAAGTGTCAAAGATATCAGCTGACATGAGATCATGGACAGAATGAGGATGGGTGGGTTCTAGGTGTATTACTGTCATGTAGCTGAATTGTTTGATGAAGCATAATCGGCGATCAGCTACTGGGGTGTGTTCTCATTGCTTATTAGGTAGCGGTTGTCTCATTAGCAATAATGTTTGCTAAGTAATGTTTATAAAATTGAATTTAGGTTAAGGTAGTAGCTTTACAGTGATTTTTTTTTTTCTCCTCATCATTGAGTGTAACAGAAAGAGAGGTCATAGTTAGTTTGCAGGCACAGACCCTTGTCAGTCTAAACTCTCAACAGACTGTCTGTAACTGTAAGGCTACCAAAGGCCCTTTACCATAGCTGCTGACACAACCAGTAGGAACCTGGGTTAGTCTTCTCTTAAAGTAGCTATTCAAAGAAAATCACAAATATGGCAATTAATGTATCACTAGAAACTGGGAAGCTTACAGATGGCAATCGTATAAGTTTTATGTCAACTGCGTATCTGATGATTATAAAAACAACACAAATAAAAGCTCTTCTCAGCATCTGGAATATCCGAGGATTCGCCAGAAATATAGCGATGTTTTGATGTCGTCACACTCGGGATCGATCCTGCTTGAGCAGACGACGTCCTATAATGAATGAACGTAATTGCAATGCAATTATTTATCAAATTATAAAGAGTTTGGTGTATTTAAACATGACCTTATTTCACACCATTATAAAGGGAAAGTGAAACTGATTTTGATAGCTAAAACCGTTTGATTGTAAATACACAGGAGAAGGGTCAATGATCAGTGAAATAAACCCCACTTTCAAATTGAAAAGCCCTCCGAATAATAGCAGGATGGTATTCGTTCCCTCTTGAAACGCCGAACATGCCCCGGTGCAAGCAGCTGAGAATACTGATTCCTTTATTTTTTTAACGCTGCATTTTTCATCAAAATAATACCATACACGAAGTTAAGAGTGAGGCAACAGACTAACATTAAGACTGACGCTAGTGAAGGAAGAGAAATAAGTGAAGAGGAGATGACAAAATAGGCTCTGAAAAATGTGTAAGATGTTATGGGACATCGTCTGCTTAGACAGGACTCGTCCATGGTGTGTCGTCACATATCTCAGCAGCGTTCGAGGAGCTCTTCAGCTGCTATATCGGGGGCTGTATTTTACCGTTTTATAATTGATAATAATCATTACTTCAAATGTTTCCAAGCGTTGAATTTGGATAACCTTGTTTAATTTATGCCATCTATGCAATAATAAGTATTAAGCCAATATTTAAAATCATTAAAGTTCTACTTTAAGACACAATATTTTGTTATAGAGGGTCAAATTAGGGTCTGTGTTTGCAGACTATGTCATGGTCTATTGGATAAGTCATGGGACTATGAAGCACAAGTTACAGGGTTAGAAAGATAAATTATTTATTGGAAAAGTTATAAAATTAAATTATCTCCTAAAACATCTAGTTTTTCATATGGGGGAGGCACTCAGACAGACATACAGTGTACCATTCAAAGGGAGGATGAAAAGTTACAAGACTACAATCTTGATGGCAATGTGAACAGGGTTGTTACCACGAAGGGGGCGAGGACCAACTGCCTAACCCTGGGTGGAATGACTCATCACTTTTTGTTGTTACGTTTCATTGGAGATTGCACCCATGTTATCAATACGACATTGAATATGCATGCTCATTGGACAATTTAACATTGTCAGACAGAGACATTTTGAATGGAGAAGTAAGACAGAAAGAAATTGAATAAATAGTTGAATCAGAGGGAGTGAGCGAGTGTGTATGAATGAATTGATATGTGTAAAGTGATGTAATATTCATGTATTTTTAGATGAAGATAAGTTTTTACAACCACAGAGAGAGTGTGTGTATGAATGAATTGATATGTGTAAAGTGATGTAATATTCATGTATTTTTAGATGAAGATAAGTTCTTACAACCACAGAGAGAGTGTGTGTATGAATGAATTGATATGTGTAAAGTGATGTAATATTCATGTATTTTTAGATGAAGATAAGTTTTTACAACCACAGAGAGAGTGTGTGTATGAATGAATTGATATGTGTAAAGTGATGTAATATTCATGTATTTTTAGATGAAGATAAGTTCTTACAACCACAGAGAGAGAGAGAGAGAGAGATTAAGTAGATAGGACTGCTGGCATATATATTTATGTGATGATAGTTCAATTGCTCATTACTTGTAATACATTATGATGCAATATAAGGTATGAATGACAAAATGTTTTAATTAAATAGTCAATTAGAAATCAACCCTTCGTAGGCAGTTGGCCTGGGTAGAAACAGAACAATCAGAAAAAAGGAATAGTTTCTCAAAGGATTGCAGAAAAATGGGACAAAGAACAAAGTTTTATTTTTAAATGTTGATATCACTGATGATATGGGAAATCTCATAATGGCAATTCACTTCAGTTATGATGTGAAGCTTGGTATAGATCAGATCATTCTTTTGTCATTGACATTGTCATTGTCATTGTTATTGCTCATATTTTCTCTTTCTTCCTGTTGACTGGATACTGGATAGCAGACATCTTTCTGTAGTGATGCATTCTAATGGATGATGCATATAATTCGATGCGAAGTGCTGTCTGGGAGGAAATGAGATATTAGTGGCTATTGTTTCTCATTCTTGGGGAAATGTCAGCTATCATATTCTTCTTGAAGACTTAAATGTCACTCTTGGTTCCTTCCTTAGCCATGATACTATGCAAATATGATAGATTAATGGACCAGTCAAGATGCCAGACTAGTTTGCAACCATGAGTCCAATTTCTTTTAGAACATTGTGCAAAATTTCTTAAGATTTCATCTTTCTTACTCTTTGTGAATGATATATTATAGAGGTGCTATTCTTATTTTAAACAAATTTTTCATCAGCCAGTGTTTTTTTTTAATATCAGAAAGATATGTTATAAGAAAAGCATTTCATAGAGCTATGATATAGTGAGGTTCCTGATATAGCAAGGTAACTTTGCTGGTCCCAGATCCGTATGTTTTTTTACCCCGATAAAAGGAGATTCCTGATAGAACTAGGTCATTTTCAAGGTCCCAAGGTCTTCTATAGTGAGTTTCCACTGGACTTCAATGGGTAAAACCTTTTAATACCCTTCTGACACTTAATTGCATTTGATGTATTAACTTAATGCCATTCTGCTTCTCAGTAGATGATGAATGCACCTTTCATGCACATCTTTTAAAAGAGCTATTGTATCATTTGCGGAGAGCCAGAAGGATGTTAACTCCTATACCTTAACACAGAAACTTACATCCTTCTAGCCCTGAACAGATGTTATTGGCTGGTGAGAGTCAGGAGGGATGTTAACTCCTATACCTCAACACAGAAACTTACATCCTTCTAGCCCTCAACAGATGGTATTGGCCTGGTGAGAGTCAGGAGGGTGTTAAATCGTATACTTTAACACAGGCATAACACCCTTCTAGTTCTTAACTAGCTTCCAACAGAATTTATCTGCTAAGAGCCAGAAGAATGTTGACTCATTAAGAAGGAGATATGCCCTTCTGGCTTTCAACAGACAATCTAGACCCGGTAGAACACCTTTGTCTTAGGCACACGTCTGTCTGTCTGTCACGTAGAATGAGTCATGTGCTGTCTGCTATTGGTTGATTTGAGGCATCACTCAATATCATGACATTGAAGATGGCGTGTCATTTGGTTTGGTATCTGCGTTTATTAGGGAAGGTTGAATGGGTGAGGTTAGTCATATGGTCCTGACGAATGCAGGGGGCAGGGATGGGGGTTGATTCAGGATTGAGGTGTAAGGGGTAGCATTGGAGATGTCATGTCATTTGGTTTGGTATCTGTGTTTATTAGGGAAGGATGGTTGGGTGCGGTTGAATGGGTGAGGTTTGTCATATGGTCTTTAAGTTACAGTTGAGTTCTGGTCATGCATTCACATTGTGAAAGAAACTGTCTCAAAGCAATTGGGAAAGGTTGATCGTGTCTACTTAAGAATCGGTGTATAGTGTAAAGTTTGAAATCATCAAAATGATAAGATATTAACCCAATTTTGCTGAAAATCACATGCACTGCACGCTAAAATGGGTATATGGGACTGCAAACCCATGTACAGGTAGCATGAATGTTCGGCCTGAACACTTCAGCTATTTCTTACCATATTTTGGTTATGACAGCTTTTGAAGAGCAATTCTTTTTAGGGGACATATTTACTATGATATTTTTCCAAACTGACATAAAAGGAATGAGAAAGATCATAAATTATTCTTCGCCTCTCCCAGAACTCAACCTTCTCTTTAAGCAGGAGACTGGTGGGAGTGGCTGGATGGACGGTATAAGTCTGGGTAACATTGAAGATAGCTTGTCATTCTGATGGGTGGGTATAGATCTGCATTTACAAGGGAAGATTCAATGGGCGAGGTTCATTGAGTGAGGTTGAATAGGTGAGGTTAGTAAGGACGAGGGGGCAGGAATGGGGGTGCTGGATGGCATAGAAATAAGCAATGACCCTGTGAGGTAATGACAGTCTAAGGGGTGTTGCAAGAAAGTTGCATTCAATTGCAAATCCCCCATTTGCAATCGAATGCAACTTTCTTGCAACACCCCATTAGTGTAATCATGGTTTCTAACTACAGGGGCCTGTAACATAAAGAGATACAATCAATCTTACAATCAATTGTAACTCTTCAGTACATGGTTTGCCATAGACTTACGATTGATATCAGTCGTAAGATTGATTTATCTCTTTATGTTAACGATAGAATGGAAGAAGAATTTCATGGAAGGAGAAACAGGGTTAGGAAAAAGAAAAATTAGATTGGGAGAGAGACAGAGAGTAACACAGATAAATTGACAGAGAATGAGAGACGGGAGGCTATGGATATACACTGAATTGATTTAATACAGAAAATAGGAGAAAGACAAAGTTTAGAAAAGGGGTTCAAAATAGACAAAACGATATTGATTTCAATGAAAGTGACTGCTTAAAACTCTAACACCACAAAATGTAATAAATTCAAATCAGCTTTACACTTTATAATGGCCCTAGTAACTGATCGATGCAAAGAAATGCATTTGCGTGAGGGGCATTACACTCTTCAGATGAAGTGGGAAAAGACGAAGGAGAGGGTTAGTTGCGTCTTTGTGGTTTTAGGAGGGGTAAACAGGGGTCTCTTGAATTTATTATTAAGATGTCTGCTGTGTACACTTTTCATTAAGAGTGACTCACTGGTATGCTTCGTTATGTCTCATTTAAGGCATTAATCATATTATTAATGCATGCAACATTAGACGTGACATCATTATCTGTCCAGTTCATTTCAGGCAGAATGCTACATGTATATTGACAGAGAAGACGGGGTAAAATATGATGACTGACGGTGGAATATAAGAGAGAGATAGAGAAAGAGAGGCAGGGAGGGAGAGAGAGGAAGATGGAGAGGAAGAGAGATATTAAGATGTGGAGGAGAAGAGCGAAAGTAAGAAAGGGAAATAAAGAGGGGGAAAAGGTGTGAGAAGGAAAATGTCTCTGTGTGTGAGAGAGAGAGAGAGATGCTTTCTCGGGGGGGGGGGGGGGGGGTAGGGTAGGGTAGACACAGTAAAACCCCAATCTACTTCAATGTGTAATGCACACATAAAAAAAAACATTTCAAGGGTGTCTTGTGCTATATTGTTGGAAATTGAAGGCGCAAACACTCTCTCCAATTTTACCTCCGTGCATCTGTTGCTAGGCAATTATTGAACTGTCAAGACCAGTCTACAATTGTTATCATGAAAGGATGGAATGTGCCGAAATCGTCTGCGCCGTTCTTTTGTGGTCATTGCTGAACAGTAGTGATGTAAATGGTGTGAATGTGAGATATTATTGATCACTTAGGCGGTACTTTTCTGTCGTTTTTTCTACCTTCCTTCTTGTTCTAAGCAGCTGTGTCATGGGTTTGACACGGACACCTTTTTATCCAACAAAGAGAAACCTGTGAGAAAATAAAAGCTGAATTTGATTCTTGCTGTATCTGTATTAGTCATGAAAAGCAATAAAGTATAAAAAGATTTTCAGCAGGGGAAGGATACATGCCTTTGTGCCTCCAGTGTGTGTGTAATATGAAAATCTACTTTTGACAGGATTTGACTTTCAGACTCCATTATTGTTCCCTTCTACATTTGCCACTCTCCACCCAGGTGAAGTGAATTGGTACCTGGTGGGAAGAAAATCCTGTGAATGCTTGAGCACCTGATCATGAAAGCTCAGTTGAAAAGCCAGGTTAATTCTATTCTTTGCCTTCAGTGCTTTCTATCCTCGGGGGGGGGGGGGGGGGGGGGGGAGTACTTCTTAAATATGACCATTATTGTTTTGATAAATAATCAAAATAGTCACAACTTCGCATCAAGATTGAAAAATGAGAATGTCACTTTATTTGATTCATACCCTATATAAATAAAAAACATATCCATTTCTTCAACTATTTAACCCCTTGCATGCCACCAGGTTTTTGAGCAATTGTCAAAAATGAATTTTCATGAGTCGAATATTAACTTTCTATGAGTTTTTTCTTTAGCAAACTGGGCACAGATATATTGCATGGGAATAAACATTATATTAAAGGCACAGGTTTCTGTATGAGGGAGAATTTTCAAACCATTCTGAGCCTAAACGAAATGTTCAACACTCACATCTTTGGGCGGGATTTGCCGCCCACGGCATGGTGGGGTTAAAAACAGATACCTCGAAGTGAAATAGAAGCTCTTTAATCCTTCTAATGAGTACGACGGGATGGTGAGCCATTTGTGGGTGACAGAAAAAGCATTGATCGTTAGTAAATGGATTATACAAAGTAGAATTCTGGTAATGGGTAATGGGTTTGAAAATCAATCGCAAGGGCGAAGAAGAGGTCCACTCCAACACTGACTGAAGGTCAGTTAGGGTATGTGGTCTCCTGTATTAAAAGTATTAAAAGGTCTATTCTTGTCCTACAGCAATAATATTTTACTGGCAACATGATTACTGATATTTGCAAATATGTCACCTGTGACGGTGGCGGATCTCAGATTTTCTGACTGAGCCCAAATGCTCTGAACTTTAAAATGGCTGACTATTCCATATCATATTATGTCCAGAGATGAACTAAAAATGTAAAAGATATTAGATATCATATCAATCGAAAGTGGTATGCAAAGTAGAATTATAGAATTAATGTAATGCAATAGATTTATACAGAAGTATTTTTGTATGTATGATATTTTATAGTACCCTAGTTTTATTATGAAATAGGTATTCTCAATATTGTGGTATTAATGTAAAGTAATAGAAATTTATTCATATGTATGTATCATTTGAATTATCTTATGTAAAGCTCATTGAAATGTATTATGTATTGTGCTTTGTAAATATAAATATATTATTGTTGTTATTATGATTATTATGAATTAGAAAACAAAGGACTAAATTGCATTGAGTGATTGAAATAAGGAAGGGTCAGCTTGTAACTTGGAATTAGATAGAACATATCGTGTGTTGAGAGCCAGAAGGGCGTTAACTCTGTGTTAAAGCATACGAGTTAACGCCCTTCTGGCTCTCAACACACGATATTAAAAGCAGGTTGATTGAATATTGCTAGATGAATCAAGACTCGTTGGTCGACTGAGTAAGCAATGCAAATAGTGAGATAATTGGATTGTAAAGCTGTCTGGTGAATATTTGATGGATATTCAAATGAGATGGAATTGGCTGTGTAAATTTGCCTCACGCTTGGGCTTCAGTATTCAGAGCACATAGCAGTGCATGCTCGGTAAATAACGTGGTTTCCTTCTAAATTCTCTGTCTTGTATGGTCTCTCTCTTCTTCTGTCTTTCTATATTTCTTTCTCTCATTCTCTTCCTCTGTCTCTCTTCCTCTCCCTCTTTCTCTCTCTCTCCATCCTTTTTCTTTCCCTCTCTCTCCTTTTTCTTTCCCTCTCTCCTTTTTCTTTCCCTCTCTCTCTCTCCTTCCCTCTCTCTCTCTCCTTTTTCTTTCCCTCTCTCTCTCCTTTTTCTTTCCATCTCTCTCTTTGCTCTCTCACTCTCATGCTTTTTCTATCCCTTCTCTTCTCCTTTTCCACTATCTGTCCTCCACTTTTCGCTTTCTCTCCTTTTTTCTCTTTCTCTCCTTTTTTCTCTTTCTCTCTCCTTTTCTCTTTCTCTCTCCTTTTCTCTTTCTCTCTCCTTTTCTCTTTCTCTCTCCTTTTCTCTTTCTCTCTCCTTTTCTCTTTCTGTCCTCTCTTTTCTCTCCTATTCTCGCCTTTTCTCTCCTATTCTCGCCTTTTCTCTCCTATTCTCGCCTTTTCTCTTCTCTCTTTCTCTTCTCTCTTTCTCATCTTCTTTCCCTTTCTATTTTTCCCTTCTGTCTCTCTCCCTCTCTTTCCCTACCACCATGCAATATTTCCTTAGATTGGGCTGTTTATTCAGTGTAGGTGGCCATAATTTCCCCTGGCGCAGATAGCTGGCATTAATTTTTCACGCCACGTATTGCAATGACGCATTGTGTTCAGGGCCAGTACTTGCAGCGTGAAGAAGCCAAAGAGACAAGCAAATCTTTACAGAGATGTGAGATATCGTTTGTTAAGAGCCAAAAGGGCGTTTTGCATTAAAGGATATGATTTAATGACCTTCTAGCTCTCAGGAGAATATATGTGATGCATGCTGCAAGAAAAAACATTAAAAAAAAAAGATGTGGATGAAAAAATGCATATAAAACAAAGATAAAGAAAAGAAGCATATATCTCTTTTAAAGCCTTTTACTAACACTTATTTTCCTTGAAAATTTTCAGGTTGCCTTTTTCAAGTGTATCTTTAATGAATTTCAACACAACGAAATGCCTTATCATTTTCACTTGAAAATATTAAAAAGGAAAAAGATGAAAAAAAAAGAAGATTCTGATGTTTTGTGTTTTTTCCCTCTCTTGGTGAGTCACTGGGAGTCAGTATTGGGTTACACGCTTGAACATGGTAGAGGGTAGCGAGCAATCGCGACCAATCATTGTCAAAATGGGTGCCACGGACCGGGGCAGGGGCGCAGAGTAGTGGTGTCTCATTACGCCCCTGGTCTTCTTATTAATAGATGGGACTCTGGTGTTGTTAACCCCTTGTGTGCTAAGATTTCACCGGTGGTGTGCGGTATGAATTAGGTTTCAGACCCTGGTGTCGGCATAAAGTGGGGAAGGGAGGTATTTTTTTCTGTTTTGAGAGACGGGACGACGACAATGAGGGGGCTTTACACGCCAAATGCCGACACTCAAAAGTATTGTATGCAGAGTTTGCATGGACAATCACACAAGTGAATTAAATGAGCACACACACACCCACACACACTCGCTCACACAACCATTAGCCTTATTTCATCATCGGAAAGGGGTGTGCACTGGTAGGAAACCTCTTGAATATTCATACATCCCTCTCCCAGCATCATGAATTATTCATGTAGTCTCCACCCCCCTAGGTAGGAGTGGATGCATGCAATATCAAAGTATTGATTCTGCTGCCTCATAGCCCCCGACGACGTAAGGAATAGATGAATAGGTAATGATCGTTACCAAAGTCCTCTCGTAAATTGATGTCTACCGCGGAATACCAGCAAGGTGCCGGGCTCCGACGACCACGGCAAGCACCAAATGAGAAATTTGTTGACAGTTGGCTTGAGCCTTTCGTAGAGACAGAGACATCCTGAGTCGCGACAGAAAACAATGTTGAGTTAATTTCAATGGAGTGTTTTTCTGACTTTTTTTGCTTTCGCGGTTTAAGGCATGGAGAGTGGCAGGAACAGACTTCTGTCCTAGTACCCAAGGATTTTGTCATTGGAGAGATTCGTAGACGAGATTATTCGGGTTGCTATTAGCAATAGTGCTGATGCCTCTGCTTAGAGTATTTTTTGGGTTCTGTGAAGTTGCCGAGGTAATGTTTGATAAGTACTTTAGGTGCCTTCAAATCCCTTAATGTTTCATTTTGTATGTGGCTTTTGTACTTCCCCTCTTTGGAAGTTCCAAGATCATATCTATGTCATGATGTTGTATACTCTGTTAACTCCTTGCATGTCAGTTGTATATGTTTTTAGTTACAATCTTCTTGTCTTTTAATAACCAAATTGACAATGTGTTTAGTCATAATGATTTTCACTATATTCCCTATAGAAATCTATGGCAAAATATTAATTATAATTTCCAAATATTAGTTTACATCATTGGAAATGAGAAAAGACATAAATTTCATGCTTCACCCAGAAAATTTAAATAGTTTATATAAAAAACACCTAAAAACTGAAAGCAAGTTTTCATTAATGTTGATCCACTGTTTAATAATGCAATTTATTGTATGACACAACATTAAAGCTGTAGTGTGTAATGGTATATACTCAAACATTTAACTTTTACAAATTATCTTTATTTGTTCACATGAATTTTTTAATAGGCATTTATATTGGCCTTATATATTTTGGGAAAAGATTACTTAGTTCTCAGATTATTCAAAATGACACAATTTCATTATATTCTTAATATTTCCTTGTCTTTTGATGGGTGATGAAATTGATCATCATTTGCTATGAAATTCCATCTCATAATTAATTTTGTTTATGAAAAATTTATATACATTCTGTCAAATGTTATTTCTCTCATGCCTCATGTATGCCAGAAATGTTAGCATAACATGAACTTCTAGTGACAGACTCGGGGCCCCTAATGCATGATATACGATGTTTTGTTTCACGTGTCCTGCATATTTATATACTGAGGCTGAGGCATGGGGGAAAGAATGGCGGGGAAACTGAAATATATCACTGACATCGAGAATTAGTATGATAAAGTATATTTGTGGAGATGTCATTGAATCGTATCTCATTAGTAAGAATTGGAATATTGCCTACTGAGAGTAAGAAGGGTGTTAATTCTATGTAATAGTTTAATAGGTAATGCCCTTCTGGCTTTAACCAAGTGCTACAGGAGAGAGAAATATTGTTGCATGAAAAATTTCTGTACAACAAAATTAGAGATAGAATTGGCAGAGAGAAGACCTGAATATTCATTGCCATTGCAGATAACTGATATATGGATTTACTAGGATACATGTATATATTTAAGACAGACTGGGAGAGGACGAAAGTGAATAATTGAGAATGAATAGGAAAGATTTAATGGAGGATGTGTAGATGGAGGCAGGAAAAGAAAGATAACAGATAAAAGAAAGAAGAGACATGTATCCAATAGTCCAAAGGTCAAATTAAGAAAGGGAAAATAAAGGTTTGTGAGATAGATAGATGAATGATAGGTAAAAAGAAACATAGATGGGAGATTGTTTGGAAAGAGAAATATTGCAGAGTTTACTAGAAATTTACTTGCACTTGGTAAAGAATATGAAGAAAGAAAGAGTGAGAAAAAGGAACAGACAAGCAGAGAGAACGAGAGAAACAAACATCAAAACAGACAAATAGACAGACAGACAGACGGAGGATTGGGATCATTAACAGACAGACAGACAGACGGATAAAACAGACAAACAGATAAACAGACAGACAGACATATAAACAGGCAGACAGATGAAACAGACAGACAGACAGACATATAAACAGGCAGACAGATAAAACAGACAGACATATAAACAGGCAGACAGATAAACAGGCAGACAGATAAACAGACAGACAGATAAACAGACCGACAGACAGACAGACAAACAGATAAACCGACAGATAAATAAACAGGCAGACAGACAGACAGACAGACGGAGGATAGGGAACATTAACTGTAGAAACCTTGCATGCAGGCAGAGCAGGTAGTTCTGATGCGAGCAGGCTCTATTAGTCGATGGTATTGATCTTTCTAACTGCTTCCGGCTTATGTAACATTGGGTGTAATGACGAAAGCTTGTCATCTAACCGTGTTCACATTTACATTTGATCCAGATTATATCTGTCGAGATGCGTGTGAGCAGGTAGATCTAATGCGAGCATGTTCTATTGATCTTTTTATCTGCCTCCAGCTTCTGTAGTAACATTGGGTGTAGTGATGAAAGCTTGTCATCTAGCTGTGTTCTTACTTACCACTTGATCAGATTCTGCTATTGTAAAACCAGGCATTCGTAAAATTCGCGAAAGTTTCGTTCACATCAGCATTGAATGGTCCATTTTCTTTATTTGGTACAAGATTACAAGAAGTAAAAATTTATTAGTGATGAAAGATGAATGGCTGTTGCATGATCATCCTCATCATCATCATCACCATAATCATGGTCATCATCACCATAATCATGGTCATCATCATCGTTGTCATCATTATCATCATCATCATCAGTTTGATAATATGTCTATTTAGCATTGCATCTACACAATGTTATTTTGTAAGAAATTTGTTGCCCTAATTTCATTGATATTTCAGAATGCTGAAAACATATTTGTAAATCGCACCATGTAGTCTTGGAAAAAATAACCCAGTTCCTGAGCGAGTCCCCGACTGAAAGAACCATGTGAGAACGCAACCATAGACGTACCATATACATTAACTGCACTGGCTCCATATAGCTTACATTACTCGCCAGGGGGATAGGGAGAAATTAATTCATATATTGATTAATTTGGTATGAGCGATGGGAGTGTTTATCTTTCATGTTCAGTACATGACTATGACACTCACTCCATGAGCCGATAACAAACAGAATAATAATCAGTATAAGGGAACTAGAAATCGGAATACCAAAAATAAAAATACAGTCAAACCTGATGTAGTGACCACCTGTCTGTATTTTGCTTTTGGAAACCTTTTATTTCTCTATAATTACTGGGCAACTTTTTGTAAAGACCATTTTTATGCAAGTAACACAAAATGGACAGTTCAATGCAGATTTTTTTTGGTCGTACACTGATTATTCTTAAGAGGATGTAAATGATACTTATATGTAGGATGGTTATGACAGTTTTATAAGTGTCATTTATTTTTAAAAAAAAAAAAATTATTTTTGAAAAAAATTGTAGATTTTTCATGCCTTTTTTTATTTTTTTGCATTTGCAAGTTTATGTAAAAAAACAAATGTGATCATATTGACACACTTAATAATCATGATTTTGAGGGAAATTTTCTAATATGCCTTTTAAAGTGTTAAAGATAATCTTACTCATAATTTGACCACTTGATTTTTTTAGTTTACATGTAGAAAGGTACCTTAGCAGTACATAGTGACTCAGAGAATTCAAGGAACCTATGGCTATTTGGATAAAGTACCTTTCATATGAAATACCCTCCCCCTTCCCACACCCCCCCCCCCCCCCCCCAAGCACTCGGTTATTGACATTGGACTGGCCTGAAGTTACATTTACATAAACATTTATGTTCTCATTGCAGATGCATTTTGTTTTCTTTATTTTCCGTCACTCTCCATCTTAAATTCCATGATAGATGTGCAGTACAAACATAATCTTGATTAATCTCTCACAGTGTAATTTTACCAAAATAAATGAAATCAAAACAACGTCCACTGGGGGTCTATGACTCAGACTATCCCCTGAGAGTGAAACAGGGTAAGATGATTTCTTATATATTCTAGTCATATCCGTGAATCCGTCCCTTCTCACTTCTCAGATAGATGCTCTTCCATCATTTCGTCCAGTTAATGCCCCTTTCAGATATGACAATGTAAACCGCTTTAAAAACCTGTGACTACCTTTGGAAATAAAACTGATACTCTTCCATGGGTGTGCAGAGAATACTGTCCACTGGTTACCTCCAATGCTCTGTGATGATGTCCCATGCAGCTATATGCATCCTACTTGCATTAACCCTTGTAGTACCATGAAGTACACTTCCCACTTGTATGTGTGATATAAATATTGCATCGGCACGTGAATGGTTAAGGCAATCCTAAATGGATTGAGGATTGAATCTGTTAAGTGAGGATTTAATCTTGCACTCTTTCCCTTCCCCGGGTTAGGGGAGAAAGAGAAATGGTGGAGGGGTGGGGGTACTGTCTTGGAGGGGATATAGGAGCTGGACTGAAAATGAGAAGCTTGTTATGGGTTATTGCACTTAGTCACGCTTGGAAGTTTGAAGCAATAAAACAAATGAAACAGAAATAAAAAGCCCTGGGAAGGGGATGGGGAAGGGGATGGGGAAGGGGGTGGAGAGGATGGGGAAGGGGGAGGGGGAAGAGGGAGCGGGAAGAGGGAGGGGGTGAGGAAGTGATTTGGGGCAAGACTGAAATGAGAAGCTTGTTATGGATCATTGTGCTTAGTCCCACTTGGAATTTGGAGCAATAGAACAAATGAAACAGAAATAAACATGGTGGTGTTGAGGGGGACGTTGGGGAGGGGGCTTGAGAAGAAGGTGAAGGTCTAGATTAAAATGAGAAGCTTGTTATGGGTTATTGCACTCACTCCCACTTGGCATTTGAATATACAGAACAAATGAAATAGAAATAAACATAGGTGTATTGAGGGGGGGCAGGAGAGGGAGGAGAGAGGGGTAGGGAAAGGATTAGGGGCGAGATTGAAAATGAGAAGCTTGTTATGGGTTATTGCGCTCAGTCCCACTTGGCATTTTGAAGCAATAGAACTAATGGGCTGGGATGAAAGCTTATTAGGATGTGTGTCAACATTTTAGCCTGATTCCTCAGTCCCAAGGAGATGGGAGAGTGGTCTGTGGCAGATCCGTTGGTTGCCAGGCTAGGAGTCTGACGGGGTTTCCTTCGTAAGGATGAATGTACTTTGCTGTGTTGTTTGTCTTATGCCTGTCTGCTATATTGTTTAGGACACTGTTTTGGATGTAAACAAATCGATCTGTTAAGAGAGAGACAGAGACCTATACAGACAGACAGAGACAGAGATGCACAGCCACACAGACGGACACAGAGAAAAATAGATAGAGAAGCAGACAGAAATGTCATTGATGGAGATACTGGAGAGAGAGAGATGAGAGAGAGATGAGAGAGAGAGAGAGAGAGAGAAGTATAGATATACAGAAAGCAACTAAGTTTATGGAGAATCATAGCAGGGAGATATACTAAAATAGATACATTAGAAGAATGTTAAAGATCTGTAGAAATGCAAGAGAGAAAGATAAAGGAGAAGGAAAAAGAGGATGGGATATTGTAATAGGGAAAGATGGAGAGAGAGAGAAAGATGGAGAAAGAGAGTGAGAGAGAAAGATGGAGAGAGAGAGAGAGAAAGACAGGATACAGAGAGAGAGAGAGAGATCAGCCCCTGCTACAAAGATATTGGCAATAAGGCTAATGGTATCGAGATGAAAGCTTGTGAAGACATTGGCCAAAAATTTAATCAAATACGAGAGTGGGTGGAAAAGAATAAAACAACATGTTAACACGACCTCATTATAACCAGAAACATGCCTGTAAAATCTCACGGTCCTGTCGAGCATACTACGAATTCAGACTATGGAAACTTGTGCAACAGGGTGGCTATGCATGAGCGTGAAGTGCGAATTGGAAGATACAACAACGTTATTGGGAACTCGCACATGTATTTGTGCCCACTGAACATGCGGTAGTGTGGACGAACCCTCTAACGTTGGCTTACAGGTATACATGCAACTTATTAGAGCTATATGTCACCTGTAGACAAGGTTCAAGTAGATAGGTTTTGAGATGACGGAAACAGCTGTGAGAGGAGTGGAGTGGAGTGGGTATGGATAGATGGGTCGCCATGACAATGATGTGGTGAAGGAAATGAGCAACAACAGAAGAAGACGTTGGGGAGTACATGCCACTTAACTTTTTCTCTCTATGTTTCTTCTGCTTTGAATAGAAGAAAAATATTAGTCGATTGCTAAATTGCATGTCTATTGTAAAAACAGAGTATATGGTAAACTTCTAGAAAAGCTACTTTTACTGCTCCAGATTTCGCCAACGCATTTTAAAAATCCTTTTTTTTTCTGCGTCTTGACAAGGCAACTGCAAGGTATGGAATAGGGGGAGAAAAGAAGGTGGCTGTGTACATCTCCCAAATGGCTAGAACTCATTACCTAATTATTCTGAAATCACCTGACATTTTGCTGCTCTACCATGCTTCAAGTGCTAATGTGTTTTGTCTGACACTTTGAAAAACCACAAAGAGAGAGGAAGGGAGGAAATCAATAGTTGTGCTATTGGCCTCTTTTCTGGCTCCTTCTTATATACTTACTGTATGTACATCCTTTTCTTCTTTCATTTTCGAAAGTAGGCTTTACACGATAGATAGAACTCGTCTAAAACATCGGGCTCACGTGTTGGGGCATGCCCTGCGATAAATTGAGTTAGATATAGCCAGTTGATGTTGCAGGTGTCATTGTGATTCGCTTAAAAGCGTGTCGTGGAAGGCGTGACTCCGTGCTTCGTTATCTGATTTGCGTTCTCCTGTTGGTGCTGGCTGTCAGGCATCCGGTCTCTTGGGGTTTCGGGACGCTAACCGCTGGATCTTGTTCGTCATGGGATGCGGTCCTGTTGCATTGAGGATGGAGAAAGAAAGAGAGAGATGGAGGGAGAAAGAGGAAGAGCGAAAGAGTGTCATGAAGGAAGAGATTTTGTGAGAGGGAAGTGAGTGAAAAGGGGGAGAGGGAGGGAGAGAGAAAGAATATAGAAAGAAGAGAGAATGTAAAAGAGAGAAAGATGGGATGTAATGTGATAGAGAAGAGAGAAAAGGGAAATAAAGCAAGAGAGAGAGAAAGAGAGAAAGAGAGAAGGGGAGTGGGAAAATTATGGCAAAGATAAGAGAAGGTAGAAGAAATGAGAGGGAACACAGAATTGACGAGAGGAAATGGAAAGGAAGAGAGTGGTAGTTTCTTGGGAAAGAGAAAAGCAGAAATGTTATTGCTATAAGAAAAATGAAGGGGTACCGTTAGGCCCTAGCTTAGAAGGAAAGATATTAAGTAACCAAAGAAAGGAGAGGATAGTTGGAAGGAAAGACAGATGCTATGTTTGCTGGTAGTGAAACAGGTGGTTTAGGAAGAGGAAAACCTTTGATACAAGTGAAAGAAAATTGAAAACAGATGAAGAAAGAGACAGAATAGGGAGATAAAGATGAGGTTGAGGAGAAATTGAAGGAGACAGAGAGAGAGAGAGAGAGAGAGAGAGAGAGAGAGAAGAGAGAAGACTAAAAGTAGAATAAAGTAAGACGAGGGGATAATATTAAGCTTGGGAGTAAATTGAGTATGATCTGCTGTACATAGACAGACAGAAAGAAATCTCTAACCCACCAACGCTCACCAGCGGGGTGTACTAATACTTCCCTAAGGCTTGTAAATTAATTTGCATCCTATTGTGGTCAGATAGACCCATGATATTATTTCACATTTGGCCAGATCTCTTACACCTTATTGAGTTCCTGTGAGGGTCTGGGATTTGGCGTGCCGTTCAACCCATCTTTAGGAGATGGTCGACCTAATGTACGTGTACATGTGTGCACAAGGTTTGCAGTGTAAGGACGAGGATGATAATGATGTTGTTAATGACAATGAAGATGAAATGATCTTAATCTGTTATTTAGAAAAGTATCTATTTTTATAGATGGAATTTGTAGAAACCCTTTGTGCTTTTTTTTTAGAGACTGAGAGGTATTAACTGTATGGGTAAGTGTCTGAGCCTACACCTTTCGTGCTCTGGGCTTGCGATATTGGAAGCAGAACATGGAGAATGTGACAAGGGTGTCTTTACGCTTTTCCAACCATTCCTGTTTGTGGGTACAACATTTCCAAATTTCATTGTCTGAATCTGCGGCAATGAGTATCACTTCTAGTACATTGTATCATTTGTTGAGAGCCAAAAAGGCATTATTAGATCCTATCATTTATCATATAGCTAACAACCTTCTGCATCTCAGCCAGCAGAAGATATGCTCGTGCTTACACTCTTTTAACCTGAATATGAGCAAATGGGTATCTGTTAGCGATGCTGAAGCAAAGTTCACACCTATGTAGGTGAGGGTACTTGATTCCTAGCACACGGTGTTAACCAAAACCATATACACACATCAAAAAAAAATTAAGAATACGAAGACCTCACCCTGGAAAAGGAAATTCCCTGTGCTTCACAAGTTCATGGCAATGTCATATGACAGCACCTACTTCTCATCAAGTTCCGTTCTTCTTTGGAACATTGATATATTCTTGAAAGCGTCACCTCTGCCTGTGTGTGAGTTCACACTACTTGGACCACACAGACAGCTTTCAAAAATACAATCTTTATCCAATTTTGTTTAATAGGTAGACATCTTGTGGATTAGTAAAATTCAAACTTGATTTTGTGGAAAACTTTTTTTTGCAATTCAGAATTTCTTATAAACCCTATAAAATGACAGTTTTCTAAGATCTTTGAAAATAACAATTTTCTGGGATTGCTTTGTGTAACTGTAAAAATTGGCTTAGTGAGAAAAGACCCTCATTAAGGGGGCAAGCACTGGTACTTGGACAAAGTCAAGTGTTCAAGACAGTTCCTTGGCAAGGCTGAAGCCTGAAATACAAGAAGACAGTAGAATTCTCATTGACGTAATTCAATAATACTGAATTGGAAAAACTCTGATACCTTGCACCTCAGTCATGCAGTACATCTCATAAAAATTTGTCGCTGGTTTTGCGATCCGACGTACGCACTTCAGAGCTTGGGAGATACGTCAGTTTATTTATTCATTTGCTAATTTATATTATTTCCAAGCAAGATGATAACAAAGATAACAGAACAGAATCACAGTATAAAGATTTACATGATATATAATTGAAACTTTAATTCAAAATGTAAAAATAGAAAAATAAGGAAAAATTGACAAGATATGATCCTGAATGAATAATCTAATGCCAATTGGTTAATATCTTCAAAGAACTCGGGTTATATAGGTATCAGGATATTCCAACACATTTGGATTATTAATTCACTCAAATTCCTGTACGACATTATAGACTAGCTTTCCATCATATGTGAAATAAAGAGACTTGTAATTCTCTTGAATGAAAATTTCAGTGTGCATTTGATGTACAATTTACATTTTCCTATAAAAACAAACAAAGCATTCCAAATCCACTATCAATTTTTAATCCAATTGACTCTCCATATTCTGTAAGTTTGTAATTGGATGAACAAATAAAAGCAAGAAATCAAAATGCCCAGAAATTATTTTTCTGTTCATGTTTGAAAATTATCAGTTCAAATACTGAAGGAAAATTTTATTTGCTCTGTCTATGAATAAAGAAATGTTCTACATTACAAACACATAATGATAAAGTCAAATTAAAGATGACAGACTGACTATAACTGATTTTTAGAAGAATATAGCTTTTAATACAGACATACTGAAGCTTATTGTCTTGCATTCATCAGAATAGATTGCAAGAATGAATAGAAAGCCGAAATCGGAACAGTCTGATTTTATGTAGCAGTAGTCAAATCAAATATCCATACTTTCCATTTGCTAAAAATCATGGTACCCAGGCGGCAAGAATGCAATATGAGCGAAAAAAGAAACAGACATCACCTCGTGCATTTTTGAGGGAAATGGAGCAAAGGAAAGGTGTTTGTGACGATGGCATTTTTCCCTACGGATCTACTTTTGCCTTTCGCAGGACCCCGGCATACAAAATCAGATATTCAAAGCAAGCACTCTGCACACTCGGAAAGTGTGCCATGCATACACAAGGATGGGGGGAAAAAACTAACATGGGTTTAGTCGAGAATGCTACAACATAAATGTTGTGGAATCGAACTAATAATGTAGTTTTACGAATTCGCAAGAGGTTAGACTGACATTGCATCAACTACTCTATGTGGGGTGTAGATCAGAATGAAAATGATATGATTTTGAAAGTCGAATAGGAGTTTGCTAATGATGACTTGTGAATATGGATGAAGCACAAAATGTTTAGAGTAGGGTACAAATGGCAACATTAAGACTTGAATCGTTATCATTTGATGTTTCGATTTGTGACTTCACAGACTAGCTTCATCACTCTTATTAAAGAGATTGTTTTTGGTTAGAAATTTATTAAAGAAGAAAATTTCAAAATTAATGTGAGACAGAAACTGCTCATCTAAAAACCATGTGAACAAAGAGCTTCTGTTATCGGAACTTAATAGAAAATCAGTATTTTGGGATTCACACTAACGGAAGGACAATCACACACAAACTGTATCTGAATGTCCTTCCGTTACCATGGAATTAACCAGATGCTTGTTCAAATCATTGTTCATTTTTTTGGGGGTAACATTGAGATTTCCTCAAGTCCCTTTTATCGATAGCTGCCAGAGGGGTTAAAATTGCAGGTAATGTTCGCTGGTCAATCAGAAAGCCATTGCAAACCACAATCACGGAAGGACAATCACACACAAACTGTATCTAAATGTCCTTCCGTTACCATGGAATTAACCAGATGCTTGTTCAAATCATTGTTCATTTTTTTGGGGGTACCAATGAGATTTCCTCAAGTCCCTTTTATCGATAGCTGCCAGAGGGGTTAAAATTGCAGGTAATGTTCGCTGGTCAATCAGAAAGCCATTGCAAACCACTGACACAACCTTCAATTGGGTGAACACAAATAGCAGTTGTTCTGAGCCAGCGATTGTAGATATCACAAACTCGGATTTTGATCAGAGCTTATGATTCATACCCTGACAAAAGGGACTGATCCTCTAAAATAGCGCTGCCCTCGTTGGTATTAACCCATCCATCATTAGAGAAGGGTTGCGGCCTGCAAGGCACAGGTGCTGGGATGGAGCAACTGACCCTTCAAGGGTTAAATGTCCATCGGCTGTAGCCATGTTTTATTTTTTGACCATGGCATTGTGATATTATTGCCAGAGGATTATAAGAAATTATGTGCTAATCCTTTCTGTATTATCGACCTATAATTGTGGCGATTGGTCTAGGATTACAGACTTTTTCAAGTCTGAATGTCTAAACCATGCAGGGGCGGATCCAGGATTTAAAAAAAAAAAGGGGGGGGAGGGCAAAAATCTCGGAAAATTTCTGTCCTTCCAAATTCTCTGACAAGCAATAAAAAAAGATTATCAGTTCTAGAAGGTGAGGGGGGGGGGGGGCACAATGTACGCTTTTCTATAAAAAAAAAAGGCAGGGTCTGGGCACGGCCATACGTGCCCCTAAATCTGCCACTGGTCTGAATGAAATTGCTAAAACAATGTGATTATGATAATCTTCATTACATGTAAATATAAAGTTTTGTTAGAGCATGATAGGAATACTACATGTACATGTAAATATAAGCTAGGTTGGAAAAAAAGAGAGGCAGTAATATAACTATGGATAGAAACATGGCTGAACTCCTAGCCTACCCAGTTTGCGCTATCAGTGTGCTGTTTCACTGTAAAATCTAAAAGTGTACTTGCATGTTCGTTGTGATTGAGAGAGGAATAAACGTGAATGAAGTATTGAGTGACGATTAATGACGAATTACAAGTGCCAACCGATCTTCTTATCTTGTTCATTACTCAAGGCTGATACAGTTGATGTAGGGTTTTTGCCACAGGTATGATATTGTTTCTCTCTTCTTTTTGTTCTCCAAACAGTCTTTTAGATCAAACATTTATTTTCCTTTCCAAACAATCTCTGAGATCAAACATTTTTGGTTTATTTGACTCCAGTGAATGATGTTCTGCGGTTCTTTTCTTTTGAGATTTGATATGAAGTCGAGATCGATGCACGTATATCAGATAAGGGTATACACTCATATATGACGAACAACTTTTACAACTTCTAAAGTTGCTATATGTAACTGATATTCTGTGGAAATGGTAACAAACATTTATCCCAATGGAATATAACCTTGCATTTAAAAATATATGGTTTATATGATTCCATTTTTTCAAAATCAGAAAATATCTCTTTCCCACTGACTTGTATTATATTGCCAAGTACTTTGTTACATGTTGTTTACACCTGATAGTGTAATATTTTTCATAAGTAGAGTTGTTAACAGGATATTTTTTGGAGGGGAATGATCATATAAGTAGCTCTTTCCATGTATTGAAAGGATAGCGTTACTCCTATCCTTTGAATTGAAATGCATGCTGTTTGGTGTACGTGTTCCCTGCGTCGGTAAAGTCCTCTCATGTATTATGTCTCTGTTTGATGTTCAATGTTTTACTAGAAGGCACCTAAAATAGACACTGCATACCGCACGATACCTGTGCAAAGTATGAGTTTGTATCTTCCCAAACACTACCCCGGCAACGATGTTTCGATTCTCTGTGCACTCCAGACATGCCGACCCTCAACAAATACGGCCTTTCGAGCGATCGCTGAATTGAACATTTGCGCAGAGTCAAGTGGCATTTCATGGAGATGGTGGTTGATGTGGCGTGAAGCCTGCAGAGGGAGGAAGGTCAGGAAATGGGAACGTTGGATTAACAGAGAAAGAGGGATGGTGAAAGAGATACAGACCCAAGGATAAGAGGGGGAGTAATAATCAGATGAACATTCATTGCCAAATGAGCCTGATAGTCCCATCTTCAGTTTCATATTCTCTCACAACGAGCCATACAAGATTAGAGACCTGCTGTCGTGAAACAGCTTGTGACCGTTGCTGCAAAGAGCTTGAGAGCGAATGGGTAGAGAGAACCCCTACTGCTAATTTTCTCATCAGAGTTAAATGCCCTGTGGACTGTGAAGCAATTTATCCTCGTCGCCTACGTGGACATTATGTAACCAGTGGAGGGGGTCCTTGCATCCCTTCGTTACCCCCGCAGACCCTCGATCGCATGCACGCAGCTATCACCAGAGCTAATTACGTCCTATGCGAGATGCGGGGAGGAATCTCGTTGAAGCACGCTAGACAGTCATCTACCCAGCTCGATTGGGTTGGATTCATTCATTATTTGCTGAGCTATCTCTGACTGGTGTGCCAAGCTTACTGATTGCTCTTCAATTTAACCTGCCCCTCTTCTCACAACCAGTTTTTCTTTCCTTGCATGAACACACCAAGGCAGGTGAACCGCTTCATCTTACTTTCAAACCGTTTCGGAGTAACACTGTCTTCATCCCAGCTAAGATTACGTTATGGATAGCATCGACTGTTTCGCCACGAAAACAAAAACGGCTCTCCCATAATTTTTGTGATTCTGCAGGTGTATAGGAGATTACAGAACCTCACTACATGTTCTACAATCACTCAGGATATTGAGACTTGATTACATGTGACTCGCTGGATGTAATTTTTCATCTGAAGGAGCAATTACTTAAAGCTCGACTTCAACCAGAGCAGCTTGATGCAGTCTTTTTTCATCATCGATGCAGACGCATGGAAAATAAATTTCAGCCCAGCCAAGTGTGATGTCTGCATGCATATAGTAGCTTTGAGTTGGAATGATTATGATAAGGATAGAAAATACCGTGCTACCTTGAGGGAGGAAAAAAAGTGAAAAAATGTACTCTGGGTGAATTGGACCTTCAGGTAATGTTTGACTTTGAGAATGTTATCATCGAAGGAGATTGATCGGCCTCCGTAACTCTGGGAGATGTTCAACGTCAGCAGACTTCAATAAGCAATCAATTTTTCTCACCCAATTTTAACTTGTGCCGCCGTCTGAATTGCCCGAGCACAGGGCAGAAATGTTTTCCAGGATTTCGAAAAGTGATCAATTTGTCACCCTCCGTTTTATATCAGAAAAGGATGAGGATTTTTCATCTTGCCTGCAAATTGTTACCTTCCTTTCCATCAGAAGGCCAATAATAACAACAGCAGATAGATTGAAGTGACAATTACAGCTAGGGGAATAAGTGACGACAATGGAAAAGAAAAGAGTGCAGCAGGAACTTGTCATTTCAAATGGGGTACCTTCTTCTCTAAATTGAAATGACAGTTGGGGGATTGGTGCGAATGTAGAGTGCTATTTGTGGAACAAAAGCAATTTTACTTCATCTAGCCTCTTTGTCGATGTCATATCAAGAGAGAGAAGGGTTTCAGAAGATTTGCCAGGGCCCGAACTTTATTGCCGTGGACTTGACAATGATGGGGTTACAGTTAGAGAGTCGTAATGAAGTTCAATTTGAAGATATATACAGATGTCTTCTACGAGGAACCACAACGCTGTGATTGCCTGGGGGGCTAAGCTATTTAGGGCATTGTGATTCGGTGAGCTGTATTGTTACAGCAGATAAATGACATTGATGCCATTCTAGAATAAAGTATATTAAGGTTGCCAAACTTGATATGATTTCACCCTTAATGAGGTTCCACTTATTGTATGTGAGATACATGTGACTCTGTGGATTGGTTATTTAGCTAATCAAGGTGCAATTTCAAGCTACGTCTACCTAATTCTAAAGACATTCTGAAGTCACAATAGATGATGACATCGTAAGAATGGCTTTTGAGAGCAGTCCGCTGGTTTACCAACGCCGATCAGAGATGTTTGACTCGGACTCAGACCAGCTGTCCTCCAGTGGGGAGAGCTCTCCACGAGAAGGAATAGGGAAATCTATTGTTATTCCAAATTTTGGAGCTGTTCAGCATAACCCCAACAAACGCATCCCACTTATGGGTACATGGAGGCTCCATGAGAGTGTTCATGTCAACCGAAGTCGGCAGAATTCAGAGAGGTCTTCTGGCGTTGATTCCGATGCCGAGTTTGTCTTCCGTCATAAAAGTAACGGTGTCAGTGCAAGGTATTCAGCCGTGCGGCGACTTCCTGTGAATGGTCATTGTGGAACTGATTGTGAAAGGGACAGAAATGGTTTCCGTTACCATATGCCTGCTCCTGAGCCACGGAAAGAGCATCGCAATGGTCACTGTAGAACGGACATCAGGAAAGTTGATGTGAATGGCACTTCAGTCACACCGGACCTAACAAACGGGCATCGCAGTGAATACAGCATTTTGAATGGGAATAATGTGTATATCAATACAACATCTACAGTAGGGGAATGGTTGCAAAATGGCCATTATGACACTGGTGGTAGCAACGGGAAAAGGCCACTTATCGGTTACACCCAAAAGGAACCTTCCTGGCCACTGAACAACAATGTCATAAAGGAGAAGTTTAGTGCCAATGGGAAAGTGAACTTCAACCAAGAAATTGATGAAAACAGTCCCATTTTCATCCAAAGTTTGAAGTTGGATGAGAATTTGAATGCAGGGGTCGCATCGCTGCTGTATTCAAACACTCCCTCCTTGACTTTTTGTCAAAGAAAGAGACTCAATTTTATGAAACTTCGTCTTCGGAGGAATCAGCCATTCTACTTTCTTGAGATGTCAGGAGAGAATGACAAGGTCCCAAGTAGGTACTCCTCAGGATTGTTTTTTTTTTGGCATTCAGCCTTTCTGATACTATCTCATTTAATCTGTACCTATTTAGCTGTATTCTTGAAAACAAGGATCACATTTTATCATCATTATATTCTATAAACCTATGATTTAAAAAAAAAACATATTTCTCAAATCTGTGAATTAGTCTCATTTAAAAAAAAAAGCAGTTTACTTTGTTGAATGAAAATGATTGCAAAGAAGCAAGGTTTTAGTGCTCCAGATATTTATATGTCCTTTCACTTAAACACATATTTCATACAAAAAAAATAGTCTTTTAAAGATAATGTTGAGTTGTTTTTAGTGTCATTGAAATGAAGGAATATATTCACACAAATACCACTCAAAGTTTTGTGCACAAAGTTCAGAATTTTAGGAATCCACAAAAACAGGTGGAAAATGTCAGATATTGTTTAACATGCACATGACTGGAATATTAGGTATTCCCATTCTTCTAAGGTCATAGATGTGTTTATTCATGTAACATGTTAAGAAAAACAATGGTGATTGTATCTTAAGTGCTGTCTTTTAAGAAAGCTATACCTAAGCCACCCTGATCCCTGTATTGCTTGAAGTCGTCATGAAAATGAAAAGAGAAACAATTGCAGATGAAAATGATAACCATCAGAAACGTGATATGCATTTCACATTCTTATGAGCTCATTATCATCTCAATTACCCCAACGTCAAACCCCTGCATCGTGATAAGGGGCTGCATGGCTTTAAATGGGAGATATTAGCATGTTTAAGTTACGAATGATTTGCATAGATATTAGTCAATATATCTCTCCCCAAATCAATTGATGATTGTGCATTTACATGTAGACTTCCTTTCAGTCAAAACAAGTGTTTTTCTAGCAGAAGAGATCTGAGGATGTAATATTTCTGATATATTGGCTCACGTTTATACCGATTTGGAGTTTATGCATCTCTTTGTAATTGCTTTCGTAATTTTTATTGTAGCCATTTGATATTTTGCTAGTTACGATGAGACAAATATTAGGCGAGGAAAAACAAAATGCTTTTGGTGGAGACTAACATGGAAGCACATTATTCATGCCACCCGCAGACTATTACTCATAAACCACAGCTTCTTTAAAATGAACTTTAAAGCGACCTGAAACATGAAGAAATTATACGTAGAAAGTCCCTTTGATAAGATTACGATGTAATAATAATAAATTATTAGGAGTAATGGTGGCTTGTTGGATAGCGCTCATGTCCATCACGCTGTGAAGCTCCTGGTGCTCCAACATTATTACCTAGGTCATAGCTTGTTCATGTGCATCTGGCATATGTAGGCTTATATCACAGTTTGCGTTTTGCATCAATTTATTTTAAAGAATTTAATCCCTGTCCATGCATGTTTTCTCTTTCTCATGCTGGCTTATTAGATCCTAGATATATATATATTCTGACGTTACTAGTAATTGTAGTCAAGCTATGAATTTGGTGAGTGTTCAATGCGGTGCATTCATATATGCTCTAAGACCATTTTGCTGATTAATATATTGTTTCTAAGAGCATGAAGGGCATTAAGTGACATGAGTTACCACCTTTTAAGCTCTCAGCAGACCAAAACCTAATCATGAATATACTCAGATATAATTCAATTTAATTGAAAAGAAAATGAAGCAATCTGTCTAGGTGAATAGCAAAAATGAAAGAAAAGAAATTTGACACTGAAAATATCCAATATGATGCTCTGGGTATGTTATTGGATATTGTTGTCCAATAATAGGTGATTAGTGGTGTGTTTGCATGCATGTCTGCTTATTCATTAGCAGCTAATGCTCATGGATTTGTAATAAGAGTGGGGAATGGTTATAGCGGGGTTGCTACATGTCGCCCTTGATTAGTAAGACAGTCACAGAGAGAGAGAGAAATGGGCAGAGAGGGAAAGTGAAAGAGAGAGATGAGGGAGTTATTGTGAAGTGCTACATATCGCCCTGGCTTAGAAGATCAGATAGAGTAAGAGAGAGAGAGAGAGAGATGGAGAAAGAGAGAGACGGAGATGAGGGAGCTAAGCAATTAAAGCTGGTATATGAAGCCTGGGTGTGTACTCATGCACATGACAGAATTATATTGTAACGTCTAGCTGCAGGGGGTAGACATACTAAACTCGTAACATTGTAGCGATGTTGCTTACATGTTCGTGAAATGGGTGATTGGCCCAGTTTCTTGTCTGCATTCTTTATTTGTCCTTCATCTTCTTCGATGTATCCTCTTATTTGCCTGCTATTTTCCTTTCTGCCAGCTTTTTTCCGTTTTCTACTCATTTTTCTCACTCATCCCTATCTTTCCTATGACTTAATTTGTTTTATTTTTTATCCTTCAGATTTTCCCTGTATCATTTTCTTCTCCTGCAGCTGTTAATCTTGCCAAATTTTCTCCAACATTTTGCTTTCTTGCTCCCTTGCAAATTTTGTTTCATTATTAAATTCTTTTTCTGAATTCCTAAGCTTACACTCCCCCTCTTTGCCTCAATTTTTTCACTTGCTTTCAATACACTTTCCTATATTTTCTGTATGTTATCAATGCTCAAAGCCAGAATTTACTGCAATAAATCATATATACCTACCTATTATGCCAGTAGTCTTGACTACGGGACCCCTTCGAGAATTTAATACAAATGAGTCACAATATTGTGCGCACCCACCGTAATCCTATTGTCCCCTTCGCCACTCACGCGCGTCAACACGCTACGGCCATCTTCCTCTTTCTTGCTCGCCCCCGACGAGTTAGGACGTCTAGTCACAGCGCTCCTGAAATCAGGTCTTTTTAGTATCTTTTAGGCGCACTTTTTCGCATCTTTAAAGCACTTTTAGGTACCTATATTCTCTTAGATTATAGTACTTTGTGTTTTAGTAGTCACTTTTGCCGATTGAAAGGGATTTTGATTCCTTTTTCTTGGCAATTATTTTTCACTTTTACGGTTAGCCCCACGTAGTTATATCTGTGTGTTTATGGGTGTTTCCGTTTGGCACCGAGCCTTTGGGTTCGGTGTTTGTTGTTATTTGCTGTGAAATTTGTTGTGCGTATCTCCAAATTTATTATTATTATTACCTGCACTCAGTCAAAGTATTTTGGTATATTTGTCTGTTTTATTGCAGTGTTATGAGTTCGGAAGAAGAAGCAGCTAGGTCGCGGAGACCTGCTTCTTCCGAAGAGTCGTCTAGCAAGACGGCTCGGCCCTCCAGAACTCTCCCGAGTACTTCGGTACATGGGGGAGGAAGGAGGGCTGCAGGTAAGTTGCCCTAGTGGTGTTTCCCTGCAGAGTTTGCCAGTCTCGGAGCTTGCGGCTTCGGGGCGGGTGGCGTTAACTGAGCTTGGGACGTCAACTCCGATGCCCGTGGCCTCGGGGTGGTTGGCGTCAGGTTCTAGTGGTGTGTTTCCCGCACGGTAGCGTTCACTCGCTTAAATCCGTTAGCGGAGACGCGTCCCACTAGTGGTTTGGATATCTCGAATCCAATCCCCCGATCGTTAAGATCAGAGGGGGAGATGTGTTTCCCGCACGGTAGCGCTCACTCGCTTAAATCTGTTAGGGGGGACGCATCCCACAAGTGGTTTGGATATCTCGAATCCAATCCCCCGGTCGTTAAGACCAGAGGGGGAGATGTGCTTCCCGTACGGTAGCGTCCGTTCGTTTAAACCTGTTAGGGGAGATGCGTCCCACTACTGCAGGGCAGCTCACGGGCTCAGCCCATGTTGGTCTGGGTTCTCAAACCCTAGCCCCCGGCCGATGCCAATGGGGGAACGAGTACTTCCCGGGCTGTCTATATTGCCAGCTGATGGGAATGCTCGAGCTAACAATTATGGGCGCTCTTCGGAGCAACAGTGCGTGACTACTTAGTAGTCGATGGGCAAATACCGAGTCATCTCGGTTCGCCCTTGCACTGAGTGCGAGACTACTAGTGCTCTCTAGTGGTTCAATAGCGAGTTCACATGCCTTAGTAGTCTATGGGCACATACCGAGTCATCTCGGTCTGCCCTCGCACTGGGTGCTTTCAGCACTTTCAATACCCATAAGTGCGGTCACCGGAGCGAGTGATTACTTCCGGTTTGACTTGAGGTAACAATTACTAGTGCTCTCCTATTGTTGCCCACGGGCGGAACAATAAAGAGTTCACATACTATTAGTAGTCAGTGGGCGTATACTGGGATCTTGTCCCAGTCTGCCCTCGCACCTGGTTATTGAATAGCCCCTGGCCGACGCCGTATGGGGGAACGAGTGCTACCCGGGCTGTTGCTTGGCCAGCTGATGGGTAGACTTGAGCTCATTTTATGGGCGCTCTACGGAGCAACAGGTGTGCTGACCTGTGTGTGTGACTGCTAGTGCTCTCCTATTGCCGCTCTCTAGTGGTTCAATAGCGAGTTCACATGCCTTTAGTAGTCGGTGGGCAAATGCCGGGTCATCCCGGTCCGCCCTTGCACTGGGCGCCTTGGCGCCCGGCCCATGGCTGTTCCATCTTCTTTCTCAGCCGATATGGGTAATTGGTGTGCGTCTTTGGGTTCAATACCCTCAGCGCACTTCTCCCATAAAGGGAGGTGAGCGTCCCTCAGCGGAGGGTTCGGTTCATGTTCCTGAAGGGCTTCGGGGATCCGAACGAAACCGAATAAACGCTCTAAAAAGCGGGTTTCGACTTAGGCTTCTTTTGAGCCAATCAGAAGGAAACCTAGGGAAGGGGCTAAAAGAGGCAAGGCTTTGCCTGCCTCTTGCCCGTCGGGTTTAGCTAACCCACCGGCCTCTCAAGCTGAGATGTTCGGTGTGAGATGGGCTTTGCCCAGACGCAGGGTTGGTCCCTTGTACCAGGCATCACATCCCCTCCTTTTTTGGGTCAGACATCGAGACTAATTAGCCTTTTATGGTTTATTCTTCTTTGTCTGTGACGGGATCACATGCGCCTCCTATTCTCGCAGCCTCGGGGCTCCGTCGGGTGAGGAGGCTTATGGCGGTTCATGGGTGAATCCGACTGTTTCGGCCTTTGTTCGTGATCCTTTGTCACGATCATTTCAGGCGGAACCAGTTTTAGAAGCGGCCTCTCAAGCTTCGGTTTCCGAATCGCTGGGGCAGGCAGAGCCTCAGTCGTTCTCCCTTTGTGGGGTAGAAGCGATTGCTTTGTTCTAAACTTTCCCTGACTTTCAGTCAGCCCGCGCGCAGGGTTCGACTTTGCTTGGGTTCAGGCAGCGGGATTCCTCCGAGGGTATTTCTCTTGCGGAGGATTTCAAGCTGGATTATGGACGCATTGAAGCGGCGCTTCTTTTAAGCGTCATATTTGGTTTTCAGTGGTCAGTTTTCCACTGCAGCTGCCTCGGTCATGTACCGTCGCAGAGTCTTGGTTCTTACGGCCCTTTGGGTTAAGGAGTCGGACATCGCACTACTTCTCTCGGATGTTCCATCTCGGGTCCTTTGCTTTTGGCGATGCGCGATAACAGGTCTCTGTCTTGTTTACATGCTCATCCTAAGTCGATGCGAGCCTCTGTCCGCGTCTTCGTTCCTTTCTCCCCGCTTGGGAGGCCATCTCCGGGGACGCTTTTGTTCTCTTTGACGGACGAGACGGATTCTTCATAGATCTGTCTGCCCCGCTCCCCGGAGGGGCTATAGGAACTCGGTCACCTCACAGGCCCTAGCTCGTTCTCGTGCCTCATCGGAGATTGAATCTCTGTTGAAAAAGTGGGCTATAGAAAGGGCAAGAGACTGGCTGTCTTTTTCCCTTTCTCCGACTTTTGTTATTCCCAAGCGCTCGGGAAAACTTCAGTACATTTTCGGATGGAGACTCTCGCCTCCATTCTCCCGTTGATCAAGAGGAAGGACTACGCGGTCTTGATAGTTTTTGAAGATGCGTATTTCCACTTTCCCATTCATCGCGCTTCGCGCGATCTTCTGGGGTTTTCCTTCCTCTCAGAGACTTATCGCTTTCGCACTCTTCCCTTCGGGCTGCGCCCAGTCCCTCGGGTTTTTACTCAGGTTGTAGCCGTGCTGGCAGCCTCTCTGAGGCGACGCGGCCTTCGGCTATTTTTGCCACCTGGACGATTGGCTTCTCCTAGCGGAGTCGCGCGATTGTTTGTTGGACGAGACTCGTTTGCTCGTCAATCTTACTCAAGACTTGGGTTTCCTAATATTTTGGGAAAAGTCAGAGTTAGTTCCTACTTGCAGCCCAGTTTTTCTGGGGGCTGTGTTGGACATTTGGAATCAGTTGGCTCGGCCCAGTCGAGACAGGTTTCTCACCATTGTCTCGGCAGCTCGCAAGCTCATGCTGGCCAGAAAGGTTCTTGCGCGAGGCAAGTCCTTCCGTACCCCCCCCCCTTCCGTTGATCTCGGTTTCGACGGATGCCTCTCGGTTGGGGTGGGGAGGACATTGCATTGGGGAGGATTGGTCTCAACTTGGACTCTTCCCCATATTAATGTCCTGGAGTTTATGGCAGTTCCTTTAACCCTGCTTCATTTCAGAAGTCGACTTTTCAGTCGTTCAGTTCTGATCCTCACGGACAATGTCACTGTGGCGGCTTATGTCAATCTGCAGGGAGGCACTCGTTCTGCTATCCTGAATGCCCTAGCAGCACAGCTGTGGAGGTGGTGTTGTCGCATGGCGATCACACCCGTGGCCTCTTTCATCCCCGGTCAGGAAAACCTCATTGCGGATTTTCTGTCTCGGGGCAGGTGTCTTCCATCGGAATGGATGCTCCATCCAGAGGTCTTTCGCCGCATTTGCAGTTACCTGGATCCACTGGAAGTGGATCTTTTTGCGTCGGTTCTAAACCACTTACTTCCGATATATTGCTCCTGTGCGCGCGATTGGGGAGCTTGGGCTCTCCATGCTTTCTCTCTCAGTTGGGAGAATCTTCAAGGATTTGCCTTTCCTCCCTTCCAGCTGATTCCGCGAGTCTTGCGGAAGATCAGGGAAGATCGGGCTCGGGTGCTTGTGATAGCTCCCTTTTGGCCCAGGAGGAGTTGGTTCCGGAGCTAATGAGCCTTCTGGCGGCTCAACCGTTCCTCCTTCCGTTAAGAGTGGATCTGGTGTTGCAGCCCCTCTCGGGAATTCTTCACTACAATCCAGAGTCCCTTCATTTGACTGCTTGGCCCCTGTCCTGGAATCTGCAAGACAGTCGGGTCTCTGTGATCGAGCCGCAGAATTTTTATTGTCCAGTCGTAGAGTTTCTACTAGGGAAATTTATAATTCCCGTCTTTCGGTCTTTTTCCTTTGGCGTAAAGAGCTAAATCAAACCCCTTATAGGCTCCTATTGGTTCAATTGCGGATTTTCTAATCTCGCTATTTGACAAAGGGAGATCCATCTCTACTATCCGAGGCTACCGTTCGGCGATCGGGGCCATTCATTGGGGTTTCTCAGATGGTTCGGGGATTTCCAAT
This sequence comes from Heliocidaris erythrogramma, assembly GCA_025617745.1. Taxonomy (NCBI): domain Eukaryota; kingdom Metazoa; phylum Echinodermata; class Echinoidea; order Camarodonta; family Echinometridae; genus Heliocidaris; species Heliocidaris erythrogramma. The sequence goes on along the minus strand of CM046872.1, from coordinate 8,048,743 downwards.
TCCCCGCTGTTAAGTGGTTTGATTCGGTCGTTCTTTCTGAAGCGACCTCCTTGTTCTAGGTTAGTGCCGTCTTGGAGTCTGCCTAAGTTCCTGGAGGCCTTGGCGAAACCTCCTTTCGAACCGTTAAGTGAAGCTCGCTTCATCATCTTACGGTTAAGACGCTCTTTTTGGTAGCTATTGCCTCTGGGCAGAGGCGCAGTACTCTTCATGCTCTCTGCCTTACTCCTGGTCATGTTCGCTGGGAGAGAAAAGGCGTTAAGATTGATTCCTAAGGCTTCTTTTATTGCCAAGAATCAGACAGCTGCCTCTGGCCCTGTTGAGATTTTTCTTTGTCCGCTTTCTGGGTTTTCGTCAGTGCGCGAGGACAAAGTTTGGTGTCCTGTTAGGGCTCTCAAATGGTATATTGATAAGACTAAGTCTTATTGTAAGGATGATCAGTTGTTCCTGATCACTAGAGAGCCCTTTTCTCCTGCTTCTCTTGATTCCATTTTTAGATGGATTGTCGAGGCTATTAGGGCTGCTGGCACAGGGGCTCAGTTGTTCCTGATCACTAGAGAGCCTTTTTCTCCTGCTTCTCTTGATTCCATTTTTAGATGGATTGTCGAGGCTATTAGGGCTGCTGGCACAGGGGCTCTTTTTTCCTGGCACAGGGGCTCTTTTTTCCGACAGTAAGCCTCGTGCTCATGACACTCGTAGTGTCAGCACTTCTTGGGCTCTGTTTCAAGGTGTGGCGCTTGATGATATTTTGAAGGCTGCTTATTGGCGTTCGCCCAATTCCTTCATTTCTTGCTACCTTAGGGATGTTCCCGCAGGTGAGGCTATGTTTGCGTCAGCCACCTTGAAGGCCGCTGTGTCTTCTTTGTATTCTTCGGTGTAATCCTATTCCCTTCTGCTTGAAACATGCCTCCCGGTCTTTGAGTTGGCGCTGGTCTGGCATAATAGGTAGGTATATATGATTTATTGCAGTAAATTTGTAAAATCAGCACTGATTTTCTTATTTACTATATAAATCTATATACCTACCTATGACCCTCCCTCCTTCCCCTCACCTTGCAAGCAACATGTTTCTACTTGGGGTTGCTCGCAAAAGAGGAAGATGGCCGTAGCGTGTTGACGCGCGTGAGTGGCAAAGGGGACAATAGGATTACGGGGGGTGCGCACAATATTGTGACTCATTTGTGTTAAATTCTCGAAGGGGTCCCGTAGTCAAGACTACTGGCATAATAGGTAGGTATATAGATTTATATAGTAAATAAGAAAATCAGTGCTGATTTTACAAATCCTAGATATCTGATGATTTGTACCTTTTCATCATTTCATTGCAGGTCCGAGGATGTTGATGCCACGCCCACACTCGGCCTTCATTCCCCGGATGATCCCAGGCACAGTCTCCAAGGAACATGGTGTCTCCGTCCAAAGCAGTCTTGACAGTGACAACGAGGAACTTCCCAGTGTCTTCAAGCCGGGCATCAACATGGGTCCTTCAGACCAGTCCTTGCCAGAGAGGGGTGTGGCTGACAGGGGAGTCCCCCATAGGGACTACCGGAAGCTGCAGGCGAAGTATCATGAAGTCATGCTGAAGCTAGAGACCCTGAAGCGGCAGAATGAAGAGACCCTGAAGATGTGTGACCAGTCGCGGAAGGATGCTGACTACTACTGCAAGCAGCATCGGACAGCTATGAGCAATGGGGATCAACTGAGAGGGAAGCTCCAGGGTCTTCAGCAGGAATATGCAGAGCTGATGTCCGAGCGAAACCAATTGCAACAGGAGATCAATGATCTCAGACAGAGACTTGAAGATGATGCCAAAGAGTTGAATGAACTCAGAGTCCAGAGTAGGGAGTTTGTGAGCGTGATGGGACAACCAGATGTGAAGAGAATGTACGACATGGCTATGGATAGGTATGAAACCTTGAAGCATGAGTATGACAATCTACAGAAGCGATTCACTGATGTCAAGAGTTCACATGGGTCAGGTGTGAACAAGATTGAAAGGTTGCAGGAAGATAAAAGTCAGTTACAGCTTCAGATGGACACTGCTGTGAAGGAGAGGAACGCATTGAAACAACAGTGCACAGGTGCAATAAGAGAGTACGAGAAAGCTCGCAGGGAGCTTGAGGATCTTCGAAAGCAGGAGTTCAAAGAAAACAGACTGCTAAAACAAGCCATGAAAAAGACCCAAATAGAACGTGATCAGGCTGTTCGCGAGCACCGCCTAGTCATGAGTGAGCGTGACGACGTCCACAAGGAGATCGAAAAGCTCCAGGATGAAGCACAGCATGAATCCGCTAAGCGCAAGAGCGCCGAAGAAAACCTTGCCACAATGCAGAACGACTACAGCCATCTGCATCAGAAGCTCGTGGACACCCTGCGTGAGCAGGACCAATCGGAAAGGAAAATCAGTGATCTCTCAGAGCGCTACCGCCTCGTGATCAACAACACCATGATGGCGAAGAAAGAACGTGACGGTATCCTTCATGAACTGAGAAAGTATGAAGAAGAGTTGCAGGTAGCGCGTCATGAGCGAAAGGAAGCCTTAGATCAGCTTGAGGAAGTTGTCCAGGAAAGATACAAGGCCAAGCAGGAGCAGGAGATGACCAACCATGAGTACAAAGAAGTCAACAAGGAAGTGGAGTCTCTGAGAAGGAAGGTTGATTCTTTGACCAGGGAACACAAGGAATCAGTACAGGTGAGAGCATAACCCGCTATCACTTGCTCTTTTTTCTCATTCTTTTTTATTCTTGTTGTGTTGGAGTTTTTTTTTGTTTTCTTTGGGGGGAGGGTACATTTAATGCAAATAATCTATAACTATTGTTACTGAATTAGGATTTCATCATGTGGAAAGCAGTTGTATACTAAGTTTGATTTGTCAAAATATATATTGTTTTCACAACAACCTTCATTGCTATTGACTTCTCTTTAGTATACACAAATACAAACTCTCTGAAATACTTTAATATTTTAATGCAGCACATGTGTATATCACAATAGCAGCTTTCTCATAACTTTTTAGTTAGTGGATGAGTGGTGTCCAGTGTACTCTTGAAGTATATTTTATTTCTAAGTGATTAACAAAGATATTTTAAGAATTTGTCACTGTTGTCACAATGGAATATTTGTAACACCCATCATATATGACAGTTTGATTTGATAGCAATCTCTACTGTTGAACTGCAACTGGTAAAATAGAAAATACACGAACGTGACCACAACTTTCAACGAATTCTGATCAATCATATTACAAGACGGGGCTCTGATGGGAGTTTTGTAATTGTCTTCTCACTGTGTGATGATGCGGATGTTTTTGCCATATTACCCCTTGCAGGAGTCAGAGAATGCCAAGAGGTTAAGAGATTGGGCTTTCATGGAGAGAGACAAGATTGTTGCTGAGCGGGAGAGCATCCGGGCCCTCTGCGACAAACTGCGCCGAGAGCGGGACCGTGCGGTCAGCAACTACGCAGAAGCGCTGCGGAAGACGGATGATGTGGAGAGGAAGAAGAATGAGGTCACAAAAGAACTCAATGAAGTCAAGTAAGTAAAGCATTGTTCGCACATTAGGGCCCTATAACAGTTACAATAACTGTCATAAGCTACTGAAATCCTTGCGTCTGATTGGCTGATAGCAAATTTGTTACAGAATTTTAACAGTTGTTATGATAACATGTTCTATGAAACGGCCCTGTGTGTTAAAAAATACATTTGGGCATAGCAGTTCTTTTGAGGCAGTATACCGCATTTTGCATGTATGGATTAACAGATTTTCATGTAAGTTAAAGTTTATTCTTCAGTACCACTCATTCTCTCTGCTCAGAAGTATTTTGTTCAGTTCCATAATTTTCAAAATGTTAATACTGAGACCTGGATGTCACACATTTCATAACTACTTCTCTATTTCTTCTAGTCTGAACTACCCAGCTTATGTAGGTAGTTGAATAAGACGATTAACTGTTTTTATACAGGCTTGATATCAAGGAATTTTATATGAAATTAAACAACAGGAAAAATTTCATTAAAAAGGCTCAAAAGTGTATCTTGAAAGGGAAGACATAGAAGAAGAAGAAGAAGAAGAATTACAAAGATTGTGCATCACATAGCATGAGGCGACAATGCAGTTGTAGGACAGTGAGGAAGGACAGGGTTGGCAATTTGCCTTTCAAGGATCTTCTCCAACAAACTAAGAACTTCATTTCAAAGAATAAGACTTCAGATATGGAATAGAGTGTACACTCATTAAAGGCCCTTTCAGACATGTCTTAGTATACTGTCTGAAAAGACTGTGACAACAAACTTTACTTGTTGATGCTTGCCAAGATCAATTGTGGTGGGAGGAAAAAAAAAATATCTGAGCACAACAGTGGTCTGCATATGTACATGTACTTGCTGTTCTGTGGGTTATACGTTTAGGATACAGAATAGAGAAGACCATTACACTTAACCTTGTACTTTAAAAAAAAAAAGTTTACCATCTGGTGTCAGAATGATCTTAAGAATTAATCTTTCCTTTTGCATTTGTTATAATTTCAAACCTGGTCATCAATGTACAAATGAGTAACTTGGCATTAAAGGGTTCATCAGCGGTTCCTGCAGTCTTGGTAGAGTTGATAGGTCGTACTTGTAATCACAAATTAAAGGCATAATTGTATGATACAGGGCAGTAGTGTCAGGACAATAACAGCCTACTGATTGGCAATGGTAGGATCCTTGAGTGTGTTGATTGATAGTTCTATTCTCATTAGAGAGAATGATTAAGGTTTACCAGCTGTGAAGAATTAAAGTTGTAGTTAGGTTCTGGCTTGTTGTTTACTGTATTAAAAAAATATGGACTAAATGTCTACTATGAAACTTCATGAGCACAACATTTGTATATGATCTGGAACACACAAAAGGTTGTCAAGATGTTCCCAAAAATGCAAGGTTGCCAATGGCAACCTGTCAGTGAAATAAAATAATATGAATAAACATTCTCTTTTTTTCAGTACAAATGTTTAAAGTAGCATTTTTGATAATTAATAACCTCTATAAATATTGTTGGATATTCAAAGGCATCCTGTAATGATATATAAAAAAGGTATTTATTGATGATACCTACAGATTTCTAGATTTTTATTTTTTTATTCTTCCAGTTATAAGAAAGATTCTTTCGTTGCTTTGCAGCCATCCTTGAAAATGAATAGCCTGCATCTAGTACTGCCATTTGTTTAATGATTGAATTATGAAAATTAATGATTAAGTTTACTTCAAGGAAATTTTTCAAAAGCTAGTGCTTTAATTGTCTCACATTGCGTTGCCACCATCTGTACATATATATATACCCACCTAATGAGCAAACCATTATAGTGATGCAATTTAAAGGTCAATTATCTCTCCACCAAGGAGAGAATTAAAGGAAGAATCCAGCACTAGCCATGTTGGATGTCGCCTGTATTTGTTAGTCAATATATAGTCTTAGTTGTCAACTTGAAGAAAATACCAATTTACTGCAATAAATCATATATACCTACCTATTATGCCTGTAGTCTTGACTACGGGACCCCTTCGAGAATTTAACACACATGAGTCACAATATTGTGCGCACCCCCCGTAATCCTATTGTCCCCTTCGCCACTCACGCGCGTCAACACGCTACGGCCATCTTCCTCTTTCTTGCTCGCCCCCGACGAGATAGGACGTATAGTCACAGCGCTCCTGAAATCAGGTCGTATAGTATCTTTTAGGTGCGCTTTTTAGCACATTTAAAGCACTTTTAGGTACCTATATTCGCTTAGATTATAGTACTGTGTGTTTTAGTAGTCACTTTTGCCGATTGCAAGGGATTTTTGATATCCTTTTCTTGGCATTTATTTTTCCCTTTCACGGTCAGCCCCACGTAGATATTTCTGTGTGTTTGCGGGTGTTTCCGTTTGTCACCGAGCCTTTGGGTTCGGTGTTTGTTCTTACGTTTTGTTTTTTTTTGGCTGTGAAAATTCTTTTGTGCGTATCTCCCAAATAAAATTTACCCTTATTTTACTGCATTCAGTTGAAGTATTTCTTATTTTGAAAAGTATACTTTATTGTCTGTTTTATTGCAGTGGTATGGATTCGGAAGAAGAAGCAGCTAGGTCAAGGAGACCTGCTTCTTCCGAAGAGTCGTCTAGCAAGACGACTCGGCCTTCCAGAACTCTCCCGAGTACTTCGGTACATGGGGGAGGGAGGAGGGCTAAGGGTAAGTTGCCTAGTGGTGTTTCCTTGCAGAGTTTGCCAGTCTCGGAGCTTGCGGCTTCGGGATGGGTGGCGTTAACTGAATCGGGATTGTCAACTCCGAAGCCCGTGGTTTCGGGGTGGGTGGCGTCAGATTCTAGTGGTTTGGATATCTAACGAGTCCAATCCCCCGGTCGCTGAGACCAGAGGGGGGGGGGGCGGTTGTTTCCCGTACGGTAGCGTTCACTCGCTCTGATCCGTTAGGGGAGACGCGCCCCACTACTGCAGGGCAACCCACAGGCTTAGTCCATGTTGGTCTGGGTTCTCAAACCCTAGCCCCCGGCAAACGCCATATGGGGGAACGAGTACTTCCTGGGCTGTCTACATTGCCAGCTAATGGGAATGCTCGAGCTAACAATTATGGACGCTCTTCGGAGCAACAGGTGTTTTCACCTGAGTGCGTGACTACTAGTGCTCCCCTATTGCTGCTTTCGAGCGGTCCAATAGCGGGTTCACACGCCTTTAGTAGTCATCGGGCACATACCGAGTCATCTCGGTCTGCCCACGCACTGGGAGCTTTTAGCTCCCAACCCATGGCTACTGCATCTTCTTGCTTAGCCAATATGGGTGATTTGGGCGATTCTCTAGGCTTACGCCATGAGCGCTCCAATCCCTTTTTGGGAAGTGAACGTCCCTCCGCGGAGGGATCGGTTCGTGTTTCCGAAGTGGCTTCGGAGATCCGAATGAATCCGATTAAGCGTTCTAACAAAAGGGTTTCGGCTACGACTCTTGTCGAGCCAGCCAAGAAAAAGGCCAAGAAGAGGGCAAAAAGTGGCAAGGCTTTGCCGGCCTCTTGCCCGTCTGGCCTGGCTAACCCAGCTAGCTCCTCTCAAGCTGACATGTTCAGCATGATGCGGGCTTTTGCTCAGAATCAGGGTTGGTCCTTGTACCGGCTACTTCAACCCTGACTTCTGTCCCTATTCAGGGGTCAGACTTTGAGACTAATCAGCCTTTTGTGTTGGATTCGTCTTTGTCTGAGTCGGTTTCGCATGTGCCTCCTATTCCCGCGGCCCTTGGGGCGCCGCTGGGCGAGGAGACTTTTGTTGAACCATGCGGGGCTCTGCCTGCTGAGGCCTTTGTTAGCGTTCCTTTGTCTCTTTCCACTCGGGTGGAACCAGATTTGGAGGTGGCCTCTCAAGCTTCGTTTTTGAATCGCTTGGGCAGGCGGAGTCTCAATCGCTCGCCCTCTGTGGGGTGGAAGCGATTGCTTTGTTATCCAGATATCTCTCTGGGCGCCTTGGCTGTTGCATCTCCTTGCTTGGCCGATATGGGTAATTGGTGCGCGTCTTTGGGTTCAATACCCTCAGCGCACTTCTCCCATAAAGGGAGGTGAGCGTCCCTCAGCGGAGGGTTCGGTTCGTGTTCCCGAAGGGCTTCGGGGATCCGAACGAAACCGAATAAACGCTCTGAAAAGCGGGTTTCGACTTAGGCTCTTTTTTGGGCCAATCAGAAGCCTAGGAAAGGGGCTAAAAGAGGCAAGGCTTTGCCTGCCTCTTGCCCATCGGGTTTAGCTAACCCTCCGGTCTCTCAAGCTGAGATGTTCAGTGTGAGATGGGCTTTGCCCAGACTCAGGGTTGGTCCCTTGTACCAGGATTCACATCCCCTGCTCTTGTCCCTTTTTTGGGTCGGACATCGAGACTAATTAGCCTTTTATGGTTTATTCTTCTTTGTCTGTGATGGGATCACATGCGCCTCCTAGTCTCGCAGCCTCGGGGCTCCGTCGGGTGAGGAGGCTTATGGCGGTTCATGCGTGAATCCGACCGTTTCGGCCTTTGTTCGTGATTCTTTGTCACAATCATTTCAGGCGGATCCAGTTTTGGAAGCGGCCTCTCAGGCTTCGGTTTCCGAATCGCTGGGGCAGGCAGAGCCTTAGTTGCTCTCCCTTTGTGGGTAGAAGCGATTGCTTTGTTCTAAACTTTCCCTGACTTTTAGTCAACCCGCGCGCAGGGTTCGACTTTGCTTGGGTTCAGGCAGCGGGATTCCTCCGAGCGTTTTTCTCTTGCGGAGGATTTCTAGCTGGATTTTGGACGCATTGAAGCGGTGCTTCTTTTGAGCGTCATGTTTGGTTTGCAGTGGTCATAGTTTTCCACTGCAGCTGCCTCGGTCATGTACCGTCGCAGAGTATTGGTTGGTGGCTGTCTTCGTTCCTTTCTCCCCGCTTGGGAGGCCATCTCCGGGGACGCTTTTGTTCTCTTTGACGGACGAGACGGATTCTTCATAGATCTGTCCGCCCCGCTCCCCGGAGGTGATATAGGAACTCGGTCACCTCACAGGCTGTCTTTTCCCTTTCTCCGACTTTTGTTATTCCCAAGCGCTTGGGAAAACTTCAGTACATTTTCGGACGGAGACTCTCGCCTCCATTCTCCCGTTGATCAAGAGGAAGGACTACGCGGTCTTGATAGTTTTCGAAGATGCGTATTTCCACTTTCCCGTTCATCGCGCTTTGCGCGATCTTCTGGGGTTTTTCTTCCTCTCAGAGACTTATCGTTTTCGCACTCTTCCCTTCGGGCGGTGCCCAGTCCCTCGGGTTCTTACTCAGGTTGTAGCCGTGCTGGCAGCCTCTCTGAGGCGATGCGGCCTTCGGCTATTTTTGCTACCTGGACGATTGGCTTCTCCTAGCGGAGTTGCGCGATTGTTTGTTGGACGAGACTAGTTTGCTCGTCAATCTTACTCAAGACTTTGGTTTCCTAATAAATTGGGAAAAGTCAGAGTTAGTTCCCACTCGCAGCCCAGTTTTTCTGGGGGCGGTGTTAGACATAAGGAATCAGTTGGCTCGGCCCAATCGAGACAGGATTCTCACCATTGTCTCTGCAGCTCGCAAGCTCTTGCTGGCCAGAAGAGTCTCGGCCAGACAGTGGCTTCAGTTTCTAGGTTATCTAGCCAGTCTAGTCGATGTTTTAGAGGACTGCTGGCTCCTCATGAGACCCTTTCAGAGACATCTCAGGTTCTTCAACCGGGAAAAGACTCTCTCTTTTGGTCTGGATTCCAGTACCAGTAAGGATCAAATCTCTTCTCTCTTGTTGGACGAGCGAGGTGTTTCTCGCGCGAGGCAGGTCCTTCTCTGCCCCTCTTCCGTCGATATCGTTTTCGACGGACGCCTCTCGGTTGGGGTGGGGAGGACTCTGCAACGGCAGCACGGTTGCGGGGGATTGGTCTCATCTTGGGACTCTTCCTCATATCAATGTCCTGGAGTTTATGGCAGTTCTGTTGACCTTGCTCCATTTCAGAAGTCGACTTCTCAGTCGTTCGGTTCTGATTCTCACGGACAATGTTACTGTGGCGGCATATATCAGTCGGCAGGGAGGCACTCGTTCGGTTGCCCTGAATGCCCTAGCAGCTCAGCTGTGGAGGTGGTGTCGTCGCATGGCAATCACACCCGTGGCCTCTTTCATCCCCGGTCGGGAAAACCTCATTGCGGATTTTCTGTCTCGGGGCAGGTATCTTCCATCGGAATGGACGCTCCATCCGGAGGTATTTTGCCGCATTCACAGTTGCCTAGGTCCACTGGAAGTGGATCTATTTGCGTCGGTGTTAAATCACCAGCTGCCGAAGTATTGCTCCCGTGTTCGCGATCAGGGAGCATGGGCTCTCGATGCTTTCTCCCTCAGCTGGGAGAACCTTCAGGGATTCGCCTTTCCTCCCTTCCAACTGATTCCGCGTGTCTTGCGGAAAATCAGGGAAGATCGGGCGCGGGTGCTCGTAATAGCTCCCTTTTGGCACAGGAGGAATTGGTTTCCAGAACTTATGAGCCTCCTAAGGGCTCAACCGTTCGTTCTCCCGTTAAGAGCGGATCTGGTGTTACATCCCCTTTCGGGGATTCTGCACCACAGTCCGGAGTCTCTTCATTTGACTGCTTGGCCCCTGTCAGGGAATCTGCAAGACAGTCGGGTCTCTCTGATAGAGCCGCGGACTTTTTAATGTCCAGTCGTAGGGTTTCTACTAGGGAAATTTACAATTCCCGTCTCTCGGTCTTTTTCCTTTGGTGCAAAGAGAGAAATCAAACCCCTTCTAAGGCTCCTATTGGTTCAATTGCGGATTTCTTAATCTCGTTATTTGACAAAGGGAGATCTATCTCTACTATCCGAGGCTACCGTTCGGCGATCGGGGCCATTCATTCGGGTTTCTCAGATGGTTCGGGGATTTCCAATTCCAGCTTCTAACTGGTTTGATTCGTTCGTTCTTTCTGAAACGACCTTCTTTTTCTAAGTTAGTGCCGTCTTGGAGTCTGCCTAAGGTCCTGGAGGCCTTGGCGAAACCTCCTTTCGAACCGTTAGGTGAAGCTTCGCTTCATCATCTTACGGTTAAGACGCTCTTTTTGGTAGCTATTGCCTCTGGGCAGAGGCGCAGTACTCTTCATGCTCTCTGCCTTACTCCTGGTCATGTTCGCTGGGAGAGAAAAGGCGTTAGATTGATTCCTAGGGCTTCTTTTGTTGCCAAGAATCAGACAGCTGCCTCTGGTCCTGTTGAGATTTTTCTTTGTCCGCTTTCTAACCTTTCTTCGGTGCGTGAGGACAAAGTTTGGTGTCCTGTAAGGGCTCTCAAATGGTATATTGATAAGACTAAGTCTTATCGTAAGGATGATCAGTTGTTCCTGATCACTAGAGAGCCTTTTTCTCCTGCCTCTCTTGATTCCATCTCTAGATGGATCGTTGAAGCTATTAGGGCCGCTGGCACAGAGGCTCTTTTATCCGACAGTAAGCCTCGTGCTCATGATACTCGTAGTGTCAGCACTTCTTGGGCACTGTTTCAAGGTGTGGCGCTTGTTGATATTTTGAAGGCTGCTTTTTGGCGTTCGCCCAATTCCTTCATTTCTTGCTACCTTAGGGATGTTCCGCAGGTGAAGCTTTGTTTGCGTCAGCCACCTTGCAGGCCGCTGTGTCTTCTTTGTAGTCTTTGGTGTAATCCTATTCCCTTCTGCTCGAAACATGCCTCCCGGTCTTGAGTTGGCGCTGGTCTGGCATAATAGGTAGGTATATATGATTTATTGCAGTAAATTTGTATAATCAGCACTGATTTTCTTATTTACTATATAAATCTATATACCTACCTATGACCCTCCCTCCTTCCCCTCACCTTGCAAGCAACATGTTTCTACTTGGGATTGCTCGCAAAAGAGGAAGATGGCCGTAGCGTGTTGACGCGCGTGAGTGGCGAAGGGGACAATAGGATTACGGGGGGTGCGCACAATATTGTGACTCATGTGTGTTAAATTCTCGAAGGGGTCCCGTAGCCAAGACTACAGGCATAATAGGTAGGTATATAGATTTATATAGTAAATAAGAAAATCAGTGCTGATTTTACAAATTTGTATGCTAATTTTATTCAGCTAGGCAATTATTCACGAAGAGCAATATTTGATGTGGATAGGCCTATTGATTTTTAAACATTTATCATAAATTTTGTTTGATTTTTGAAGTATTAAAGATATCATGAAATATTCTGTCATGTTTAAAAAAAAAATCTAAATACTATTTTGTCTCCAAATTAAAGAGTTAGGGCTTCTTGATTTGAAAATCACAAATTTACAGTAATTGATAAAATCTTTGGTTGACTAGGCTTGACATGATCTGATCTGATCAGACTCTACCTGTCCAGAATGATTTAATATTTATTAATCTGATTTAATTTGATTTGATCTTTCATCATTAATCTGATTTGTCCTGTTTTCACCTGATCTGATCTGATCTGATTTGATTTGATTTGATCTTTGTAGACAAAACGTGATCCAGCAGGAGGAGAAAGAAGCAAGGATGAGGCAGCTGATTGCTCATCGTAGCCAAGACTCGGCCATCGATGCAGACTCACAAGAATGGCAGATGGAAAGGGTGGAGTTGGAAACAGTCAAGGTACAATCAGAATTTGACATCACAGTGACTTGACATTTGCTCTTGGCTTTATTTTCTCAAAGATATATATGTGGTTTTTGGACAAAGGTTGTGATTGGATTTTTAGATTTATAATGTTATTTATTTTAGTGTTAGATCTGGGCCCTTTTTTTATAAAACTTATTAATAACTATGACAAATTTGCTCTCAGCCAATCAGATTCAAGGATTTCATTAGCTTATAACAACTATTCTGACTTGTTATTGATAACAAGTTTTATGAAATGGGACCCTGGAGTTGGAGTTGAAGTTAGAAACTGTCACAACAGCATGTGTCATAAAATCATAATCAGTGGTTGTATGATAAAAAGAGAGATATTATTACTGATTCCCATGCTATCCATGGTACATATTGAATATCATTCTTTCTGGAGGGTGATAGAAGTTCACCTGCATGCCATGGAAATAATGAGCACAAGTTTATATTCTACTCTTTCACTGCTGGAATCACCTGTATACTCTCCACAAAGGGCAGTAACTTAATTTTTAAAACAATACTGAAAAACTTACTACATGTGCATGTCTAGGAGTTTCATTTTAAATTGGTTGTTTTTTTATGCATGTGATGTGAGCAAAATGTGTTTATTAGGGTTATGTTGATTAAATATCTTCCATCTTCCTATAGATCCTGTGTAATAGACGTATTGTTAAATTAAAGTGTTATCATTGCCTTGAAACATCCCAAGCATCTGCTTTGTTTGGATATAGTAGTAGTAGTATAATGGTAGTATTCATTTTAAAAACTCTTCTCAAATTGTTGTTTTTCTTTTTGTTAGCAGGGGGGGGGGGGGGAGGTGGATGGGGTGGAGCATCACCAGTTGGTATGAAACCTTTCCTGTGCATTGTAAAGCATTGACATACTCGTGTCCCTGAGATATTCCCAGGTAAACAAATCAATACTGGCACAGAGTGACTCATGAGGGAACCAGTAGGTTTTAAAAAAGAAAAGAAAATAATGATAATCAGCAACAAATCTAGGGCTTGTCCTAAACAGGGGCCAGAGTATATACATGTATGACCCTTGGAAATTCAAAATGACCCTTAAAATAGTAATTATTTATGAAGGGATATAACAGAACGTTCCATTGTTTGTCAGAAGATTATATGATTATATGATCTTTATAATGGAGATTTTCCCATATTTTACAATTCATCATGGAGCCTTGCCAAGCATATATATGTTCTTTTTGTTGTTTTCCCTAAAAACTAAAAGACACATGTTTTTGAAGAAACTCTGTTATTAGCGATTATAGAGTGAGTGTGTATTAAATATGAAAACTTGTCACATCAATTTGTTGAGCCCTATGACTTTTACAAACAACAGGGTTAGACACTAATGATTCCAAATGACAAATGGACCTCTAAGTGTACAAGGTCCCTCAATATTTTTATTTCATTAAAAGCTACAATAGGAGCCTCATGAAGAAAAATTGATTCCAAGGGCCTTGCCAAACATATCAATTTGTGAGTAAACCAGCTGTTTCTGAACAAATTATGTAAAGGGGGATTATTACATAAATATTAAGAAACAAATTAAGAAACACGTTTGTTATGCTGTGACTTTTACCAACTGGATGGCTTGATTCTAACAGGGATCCTCTAAAATTGAGATGGACCCTCAAAGTTCATTATCAATTCCATCAAGCGTAATGTCAGCCATTTGTAGTTTGCAGCAGATTATTCTATATGATATCATGTACATTGAGTGTGTGCAAAATGCTAGTTAATTATAAATGCTCTGTTGTGTAGTTGTCCATGAAAATGTTGACATTGAAATACATGCGGCTGTTTAATGAGTGTCTCTGAGATATTTAAGCCCAGAAATTCCCATTATTATCTACAAATTTTGAAAGGAAATATTTAGCTCAGAGGCTGCTTTAAGGCTCATCCTGCATCCCTTTACAGATTAGAGTGATTTTGAAATTTTGTACCTTATCAGTCATATGGATGGCAACTGGATGACAGTAAGAGTTCTAGCAATTTGTTTCCCCTCAAAAGGACCCCCAAACAAAAGCAATCAAGGGTGGTTCAAGTAAAAATGATTTACCTTGGAATTGTTATATACCCACTACACTCTCTCCTCAAATTTATTATTTACTTGTTATCAATAGGATGATGGTGATATGACGATGCTTGGCTTCGACATCGGCGACTGCAACAAGGATAACCAGTTTCCTGATGACTGCTCCGTCATCATCACCAAGGTCGACAAGGGCAGTGTAGCTGATGGAAGATTAAAGTATGATATCGCTAAACCTATCCGTAGGGGGTGTCATCCATTAGAGTGAGAAATATACTAAAAGGCAGTGGGTGATTTGCATTGAAGAATGGTATAATCAGCATGATAAAAAAAACACTATAAGGCAAAAAAAAATCTCCCAGCCCCCCCCCCCCCCCCAAAAAAAAAAAAAAAAAATAAGTCAAACTAGGCATTACGAGACCCAAATCAGCATTTTTTCAGTAACGTAAAAAAAAAAAATTGTTCACAAGAACATTTTTTCAATTCGTTTTTTGTGAAAGTGACACGTCCTTGCAGAAATTTGTATGTATTTTATTCTTTTTTTTATCAAAGCAGTTTTGAAACTCTCCAGAGCTAAATTGCTCTAAACCGCTATGTAAAATTTGCTTTTTTCCCCACCAGTTTTCAGGCAAACATTAAAGAATACTTTTTTTTTTCACCTTTATTAAAAGCTTACTTTTTACATCTTCTGTCCATATTCAGGGTGAATGACTGCGTAGTGAGGGTCAACAATGTTGATTTAACTAACGGTGGAGATTGCAGCATTGCTGTGCAAGCTGTGAAGAACAGCCGCGGTGTACTCAACATGGTGAGAATATCAATTATCTTGTATGGTAGTTGGACAATTATTAACAGTTTTAAAATGTGTATGTAGACAAGGTCCCTATGGCTTAGTAGCACGTTTTCAGGAAATTGTATCTTTAAATCGTTTAAAATTTTGAATGTATTTGGTTTGATCTATAGAGGTTTTTACATTGACTGTTGGATTCCAAATACACAAAAATTAACACAAATGATATTGTGTCTCTCTCTCTCAGGTTGTGAAGCGACGTCGGCCCTCTAGTGTTCGTCACCATCCAGTCAAGCTGTTCTACGGCGGCAAGGAGCATGGCCTTGTTCTTGATAATGGTATCTTTATCAGCAGGATAGTGCCTGGCTCTGCAGCAGCTAAAGAGGGCAGCCTCCTGCCTGGTGATAGGATACTTTATGTGAGTATTCAGGATCCTTGATTGGATTAAAAAAATGGGGTGTAGTGGATCATTTACTTTGAAAAGTTGAAGGTTCGAATCCTTGCCCAGTGCGTATGTCCTTATATCAAGTCATTTTATCTCCATTTGTCTCTCTCAACCCAAGTGTATACTAAGTGGCTACTTGATAGGAAGAAATATCATATGAAAATATCAAGAATATATGCTTTATCATGGCAGGTCGGCTACAGTTAGGGTATGAATTTCTGTAGTACTGTAGAAGCACATAGATACATTGATATATCTATGATATGCTACATGTATATGCATCAACAGAATCTTACTATTATTGTCACATTTGCAAATAATGAAAATCATCAGATATATAGAACTGTGGACATATTCAGTTACAAGACTATGCATTATAAATTGCATGACTATGACCTTGATTTAGCTAGTGTGATGTATATTTTAATAGTTGAAGACTTGCAAACTCTTTATTTGTTTTGTCATTGATTAGGTTGATGGATACCTTGTTGAGAACAAGTCTGTCTCTGAAGTGGAAGAGATGCTATCCTCCAGCAGTGAATCTGTGATGCTGAATATCGTCAGGGTAACAGGGATGTCCATGTCCTCCAGTACCAGTCCAACCGTGGAGTCAATCCAGAGCCATGATACGTCCTCCTCCAAGTCCAGTCTCACCCCGTACTTGCCTCCAATGGAGATTCCAGAGCAGAAGTCCGACAGGAATGGCAACCTTCAACAGCCTCCAAGTGCCAAGGACGAGACTGTCCAACAAGCATTGAGGGCATATGTCCAGCGACGAGAGAGCATGCATTCAAGGGAGAGTAGCCATGAGTCGGCCAACAGTGGTGAACAGACCCCACTGGCATTGTCCAGGCAGAATTCTGTCAAGGAACGAATGCACAACCTGGATACAAAACGCAACATGGGAATGACGGTTGTGGATTATCCGCAGAACTCGCTGAAACGAGGTGAGCTCGGGCAGCGCGAGAGCAGGAAGTCTCATTCGGGACGTGAGAATATGCCTTTGGAGTTTATCTCACCTCCTGGTCATCCCAATGGACAGTATGATCAGATGCGACATGGGGCAGGAGAGTACATTAGACCTTCATCACCAAGTGTGGTGCTCCATCATGAAAACTACCGCAGTCATGATGCCAGTAGAGATGGGAGCCACCTTTCATTTAATGGTAGTCCCCATGGAAACGAACCGGCTCACAGACCTCAGGAAGGTAGCCGAAGAGATGTTGGTCATTCAAACGAGGTCAAGAAAGAAGGACAGCCTCTTACCAATGGTGAACTTCGACCTCACCCAGCATCGAGGGAGAATCCAGCAAAGGAAAATGTCTTTTTACGGGAAGGGAACCGCGAGAGTTATAATGGGGACTTTCCTCCAGTGCAATTTTATAGAACTGATCCCCACAGGGAGAGTATTCACAACCGACATGGTGTAAAGAGTCTAAATCGCAAGAGAGAACTTAGCGCGTGGAATGAGCCAGGCCGCTTTACGTATCCCTCGCGCTTGCCCAACCACGAGCCTTCATACGAGTCCAGCCAATCTCATTGGGAAGAGTGCAACAGTGGAAGTGTACATAATAGTCATGTTAATGGGAATGTGCAACTATCGAGACCTATGTCACAGGATTGTTCCCCTAGAGATTTCCATGCTTCGTCGCCGCATATGCAGCAGCCTGTACAGTCGGGTCATGCGCGCAGCTGGTCTAGCAGCAGTGGACGTGATATGGAAGCGAACTTCAAGCCTGAAGAATATGCTTCATTTCGCATGAACAATGGCAGAGAGGATGATTATCCCGAGTGGAACCACAAACAAGGACCCAATGACAATGTCTTCACAGGAATTGCAGAGAGCAAAACAGTGCCTGTGAAAAACCCCAAACCACAAGTTCATGTCAAGGACCACAGTACTTGGCCCAGATCTCACGGGCCACCTGACTCTTACAAACAAGGTCATAAGAAGCGAAGAAGGGAACCGATTCCAAACATGACCCTAAGGAATGAAAATATCGAACCGAATGTTAAACCAACTCCACCCAGTCGTACATCTTCTTTCAAAGCATCACTGAGACATGTGGAGTCATCGTCAACACCCACAGATGGAGCAGAATCCAGGCGGCAGTCGTCATCTGCTGGCTCAGAATGCAAAAGTCAGGGGTCACTTCATGCTTCTCAAAGCCCAAGTGTCAAGGTTTCACCCATCAATCCTGCAAGTCCTCTGAATAATATCCGCCAGGGCAACATCAATCAAAACGGCATGGACTCGCCAAAGCAGAATGGCTTCTTTCGCTTTGATGCTCACCCCGAAAACAACAAATCATATGTTTCTGTGACCAAAGATGTCACCCAGGCTGTAGCCTTTCGTCCTGTCTCAGTTGCATCTGTGTCTCAAATCAAATATTTAGCCAGTGAAAGTGCAATAGTACCCCGAGTGGACCCTCCAGTTCACACCACATCTGTGGGATCTTACTCTAGTAAAAGGCAGCCAGAGCCACTCCAAATTGTCCGTGCAGATCCTGTGGTGACTGTACCACCTTGGGACACCTCGTCCCTCCCATCCGAGTCGGGTACCCCAAGCAACTACAACACCTGGACGCACTTCTCCATGCCAGCTGAAGCCCAGGTCATCATCCAACCAGTCACGGTACCTAGCTACAAGGCCACCAGCTACAAGCTAAAATCAGCCATCACCAACAACCGTTACTATCAGGACAGTCCCAACTGCCAGCCACCATCACCTGGCCTAAACGACTTTGACCCCTTCCCAATTTACCCCAGGGAGCAGATCACCCTCTCAAGGACATCATTGCCAGGGAGCAGGGGACATCAGGTGTCCAATCTGAGTACCAGTTCTGAGTACAGCACAGCGTCTCTTCCTATCAAGTTCAACAGGATTCACATTCCCCCGTACCCTAGTCGCCCTAGTCCTGGACCCTCCAGCTCTTCAGATATTGGTGAGAAATCTCCTTCCTTTAGCTTCATTCAGACATGATGCAGTCAACTGCCTAAAAAAACACACTGCTGCAGCGACACTTTGCTTGTAAATGAATGGTGGGAGGCGATATTTTGGAGGTTAAAAGACATAACTGCATGCAACAATATCCCCTCATTGATATGTGTGTTTTAAAGATAATGTTGAGTTCTGGTCAAGCGATTACATTGTGAAAGAAACTGTCTCAAAGCAATTGGGAAAGATTCATCATGTCTAAGTAATGGTGTACACTGTGATGTTTTGGAGTAATCAAAGTTATAAGAAATTGGCCAAATCTTGCTTTAAAGCACATGCACTGCACACAGAAATAGGTATGTGGGACTACACACACTTATGGCTTGAATGTTCGGCCTAGACACTTCATTTATTTGTCATCATTTTTCGAATATGACGGCATTTGAAGAGCAATCCTTGTCAGGGGACATTTTTACTGTGATGTTGTTCCTTACTGACATAAAAGGAATGAGAAGGCTCACAAATTATCTTTCACCTTTCCCAGAACAAACGTGAAGCACACTTTTCTTATCTCATTGTATCCCCCGGCAGAATGCTTTGGATTCAGCAGCATTTTTACATTTTCTATAGAGATGCATTATACTCTAATCTACACACATTGTTTTGGTGATGCTGCTCCTAGTGTTGACAATAGTCTGGGTCACTGGCGGCAATCTCTACGCCATCCTTTTGTTTGAGGGAGGGGAGGGGGGAGGTTCTTTGTCCCTCCTTCGAATCGCTGCCAGTGCCAGTGGATACATTCGCAATGCGCGGCAATGGACATTTCTAGTTTAATTTGCTGCAGCAGGTATTTGTAAACAGTTCACCTCCCCATGTCTGAATTGGCTTAAACACATTACGAGTTTGTCATTGTTTTTAACCGAGTCGTGGTTGTAAGAACTATTCTGTGTCTGTCCTATAATGCAACCATTTGCTTATCATGTACAACACTTTGAATATCTGTTTGTTAGGAAGAATAATAATGAACCCCATTTTTGGGTACACTTTTCATTTTTAATCATTGTGATTTAGAACAAAACAATATACATCTACACTCGTTTAAAAAGTTATCAAGGAATAGTTGAACTTTAAATATGGTAGATACCACCTTTGGATTCTTGTGAAGATGCTATGTATAAATTTTCCAATGGCCTACCAATCAAGCATGCATAATCACCTAGTCCTTCTCGGATATCTTCCTTTCATATCTTTTTCTTTCTATAGCTTCAATCCATTCTGGACACAGCAGTCCAACATCACCAAGTGTGATTGACGACTCTCCGTACCTCTCTCCTGCGGTCTCGGTAGAACCCAGCGTCACCGTGACCAGTGAAGGGTAAGACTTTATGCAAGAGTTGTTTGGCTTTGCATCAATATTTTGATATTTAATTAAAGAGTTCATATTTTCATTTGTCAAAAAAGAATACCAAAATACAGCATAGAAAGTTTTCTTGATGGTAAAATTAAAAAAAAACACACTTAATTAAAATTAGAGAACTTTCTTAAAATATTATATTTGAGAGATAAATATTGATGTATTCATGTGTCATACAATAATAAGACGTATGGATACTATGATCAGATTCCTCTTTTTGTTGATAGTGGACCTCACGATACTCGCCTGATAGAGATTGAGAAGACCTTAGAGCCAGGGTTAGGCTTCAGCATTAAGGAAGCCGGAGGAATCTTTGTCAACACAGTCACAGAGGGCAGCCTTGCTGATAGGGGTGGACTCAAGTACGGAGACCAAATACTAGAGGTATGCCGGTCAAGAGTTTACCTTCTTTCTCAAAGCCTTATTTTAAAATCTTAGTAGGCCTTTACACAGTGATGATTCGAGAAGGACCTACATTTCTCGTATTTTCATTTTGATAAACTTTTTAGTGTGTTAACACATGAAAGCAGAAGTGCTATTTCATATTTTTTGTTTTGATATTTATATTATATTGGATGGCTCTGAGTGGGATACCAGAGAATATTGGCCCTAACGAGTGGAATATTTTCTGGTATTCCATGAAATAAAGCCATCCAATATAATTATTATTATCTATACCCTACAGGAAAATTATTTAGAACTTAATAAATTAATTTAACCAACCACATTCAGTTAATAGAGCCCCTCATCATACTTCATTGTGATCACACAAGTTTAACTTAACCTCTTTATGACGTCATGTGCGTATGTGTGTATGCGTTGCATTATTTGCGCGCATGCAAACAGACCAGACAAAATACAGCATAATATTGCACGGCAAGTTTAGTACTGTAGCCGATGGGGAATTCAGCGTTCTGTGCAATATGCTCTCATATTGGACGCGTAAATCAAGCGGACAAAAATATGCGCTTTTAATGCGCTGCTAAAATGCCTCATATAGGTAATAATTGTCTATAAGCTGAAAATGAAGAAGACAGAGTGTTTATTTTACATGAAAAAAACAAACAACAACAAAACAAAAACAAACAACAAAAACAAACAACCCTACAGGAAAATTATTTAGAACTTAATAAATTAATTTAACCAACCACATTCAGTTAATAGAGCACCTCATCATACTTCATTGTGATCACACAAGTTTAACTTAACCTCTTTATGACGTCATGTGCGTATGTGTGTATGCGTTGCATTATTTGCGCGCATGCAGACAGACCAGACAAAATACGGCATAATATTGCACGGCAAGTTTAGTACTGTAGCCGATGGGGAATTCAGCGTTCTGTGCAATATGCTCTCATATTGGACGCGTAAATCAAGCGGACAAAAATATTCGCTTTTAATGCGCTGCTAAAATGCCTCATATACATTTAGGTAATAATTGTCTATAAGCTGAAAATGAAGAAGACAGATAAGTGTTTATTTTACATCAAAAAAACAAACAACAACAAAACCTGCCTTTGGCAAAACTGATACCACTTTCTAGGTTAATATTGACGAGAGGCAATGTTTTAGAGGTAAAAAAAAATATTTAAAATGCTACACTCTAATGCCCCTACATACATGTATATGTACCGGTAGTCACTTATTTGTGTGTTATTTTACATACAGATAAGTGACACGCATTACGCATCCCAGTCAATGCTGCGAGCCATCTTGATTAAAGCTGGTACTAACTATAAAGGTGATGCGTTTATCACATGTAGTGTAATTCTTTGCCACCACTACAAGTTATCACCACTAGGAATTGAAAGTATTGTTTTAATATTTACTTTGGTTTTCTTTTAAGCCTAGACATGAAATTGATGGTAGCCTTAAGTTAGATATTGGGTATTTGACCCATCCTAAATTTCTCCCCCTTGTAGGTAAATGGAATCAACCTTCGTCAGGCTACCTATGACAACGCAGTCCAGATCTTAACAAGGGCTGGAAACAGCATCTGTATTAAGGTGCAATATAATAGGAACAGTAAGTACAGAATCGTTTCCCTTTCATTATGTTTTGTTTCATTTGTAACCATGTATGATGATTGCTGTTGCAGGTATTTTTCAGGATAATATGTAGCTTACATTGGGTTACATGTCAGTTTCTTTTCTCCTTCTCCTTCTCCTTCTCCTTCTCCTTCTCCTCCTTCTCCTTCTCCTCCTTCTCCTTCTCCTTCTCCTTCTCCTTCTCCTTCTCCTTCTCCTTCTCCTTCTCCTTCTCTTTCTCCTTCTCCTCCTTCTCCTCCTTCGCCTCCTTCTCCTTCGCCTCCTCCTCCTCCTTCTTCTCCTTCGCCTCCTCCTCCTCCTTCTTCTCCTCCTTCTCCTTCTCCTTCTCCTTCTTCTCCTTCTCCTTCTCCTCCTCCTCCTTCTCCTCCTCCTCCTTCTCCTCTTTCTCCTTCTCCTTCTCCTCCTCCTCCTCCTCCTTCTCCTTCTCCTCCTCCTCCTCCTTCTCCTTCCCCTCCTCCTCCTTCTCCTTCTCCGTCTCCTTCTCCTCCTCCTTCTCCTTCTTCTCCTCCTCCTCCTTCTCCTTCTCCTCCTTCTCCTTCTCCTCCTCCTCTTCCTTCTCCTTCTCCTTCTCCTTCTCCTTCTCCTTCTTATTCTTATTCTAATTCTAATTCTAATAATAATAATTTTCAAAGGACTATGCAGCCTATCACGAAGCTGGTGTCAAGATTGCAAGTACATGTAGTGTGGACAGAATTAACGCCATTTATTGAAGTGAGAAATGTCAATATGTTGTCTATGGGCACGCTTGAATCCAATGAAGAGGGTATTAACATATCTTCAAGCAATTAGAGACATTGTAGATGTATTAAGTGCTGGAGAAATGTAGAACATTATTATCATTATTATTATTATGTTTATCAGCCATTTTTTTATGCTGAAAAAGTGATGTTTTGGAGTAACCACCAGTCTAGTTATTGCTTGCTAGGATCTCGCTCAACCATCTCTCAAATTTGTTTCCCTACGTAGAAATGGGAGATGACCAGAGAGACTCCATGTGTTCCAGTACCCAGTCTACCCCCATAGCCTCTCAGACCAGTACCAGGACCAACTCACCAACCCCTACCATCACTCCTCCAACTCCAAGGGCTAGCAGAACACAAAGGTAAGTTTTGTTCTACCAGTATTTCTTCCATATCATTTAATTTTTATTTTTTCGCACTAGTTGAAGACTACTGTAAAACCAAAATCATGAAAGTGATTTAAGAAAATTTCGGCCGGGGAAAAATGACTGTCATTTACGAGAGTTTCATGTCGCACAAGCTTCTGGTTTTATGATAATCTACTCCCGTGTCTTTTTTAAATCACAGAACATATAAAATGAAACATTTGTAAAGAACAAAAAAAAAGAATGAATGAAGTTGAGGAATAGCACTATCCAGGTTCTTCGCAAAAATTTGTTTAGCCTTTGTCTGAAATGAAAGGATCCAAGCATTTTGCAGGTTGGAAGTATGCATTGACATTTTTAACCATTGTCAGGAGTTATTACTGTTGTCAGGAATCCATCGAATTTTTTTGTTTATGCATGGTATTAACTTCAAGTGTATTGTGCACTGCAAATAATTCTAATTTATTATAATATCTAAATGCCAGTATCGGGTCTCAACCAGGCAAGTGATAAAACTATACAATCCCATTAAATGTATTTCCAGCAGCCGACTAGATCTTGTTATTGTTTGCTCTGGCTGCAGATTCATTCTTGCAATTTTCCAGACAAAAAATATCAGTAATACCTTTTTTATTATCTCGCCCACCGGAGGTGAAGGCGAGACTAAGGGATCCAAATGTCGTCCGTCCGTCCTCCGTCCGTCCGTCCGTCCATCACAAATGTTATGACAGATAACTTTGCAACCGTCACTCACTTTTCAACCAAACTTGGGTTGTAGATGCACTGAGGGGACCTGCATGTTATGGTGCCGTTGGAGGTCACATGATAAGGTCAAAGGTCATTTCAGGTCAAACGTTAAAGTTTACCTGCAAGACTCTCTTATGACAAATAACTTTGCAACCGTCAATCACTTTTCAACCAAACTTGGGTTGTAGATGCACTAAGGGGACCTGCATGTTATGGTGCCGTTGGAGATCACATGATAGGGTCAAAGGTCATTTGAGGTCATACGTTAAAGTTTACCTGCAAGACTCTCTTATGACAGATAACTTTGCAACCATCACTCACTTTTCAACCAAACTTGGGTTGTAGATGCACTGAGGGGACCTGCATGTTATGGTGCCATTGGAGGTCACATGATAGGGTCAAAGGTCATTTGAGGTTATACGTTAAAGTTTACCTGCAAGACTCTCTTATGACAGATGACTTTGCAACCGTCACTCACTTTTCAACCAAACTTGGGTTGTAGATGCACTAAGGGGACCTGCATGTTATGGTGCCGTTGGAGGTCACATGATAAGGTCAAAGGTCATTTCAGGTCAAACATAGTTTACCCGCAAGACTCTCTTATGACATAACTTTGTAAACGTCACTTTCCAAACAGTAATGTAGATATATGCAAGCATAACATGCAGATTTATGCACTTGGGGGACCTGTTGCATGGCAACAGAGATCACAATATTTCTAGTTATCGCATGTGGGCGAGACACATTATCGCTAATGCCTTGTTCTTGTGATAAAAGTGCTGGTTCAGATTCTTAAGATAGCTACACTGTTGACATCATTTCATGTGAAGTTACAAAATTTCATCAGGCATGTAAGTTCAGCTTTGTGGATGTGAAAAGGAATAGTTGACGTTTTTGGTAATGGGAAAGGGTAATTTCTGCGGTGGATTGATGTTTCTGCCAGTGAATGGAGACTCCGTGCACATGATTTTTAGATCTATAGTGTTGCCATATGGGAATTTCATATTCTATGCTTGTGTTGATATTGATGCTTGTATTTATTGTTGGTAAATACTGATCTGAGCATGAAATGACTAAAATTCTGTTGGTGTTACAGGATTTTCCTCTGAATTTTGATTTAGTTCCGGTTGCTGATGCTGTGCTCTTTGTCCAGAAATAATTTTGCTGCACAAAAATTATCTTCAAAAATCACTACCTCGTTTCAGGCATCACCACTCTTTTAATTCAGGATAGGTGCTTCTGTGCTTCTTGGTGTATTTCATGACTTTGTAAAGTTCAACAACTGCAATATTCTTCAATTGTGTAGTGATGATCTTTTCTTCAGTGAATATTATCAATATCATTGTCATCATCATCATCATCATCATCATTGCCATCATCATTATTATCAATATCATTATCATGATCAACAACACCATCATCATCACCTTTTCCCATCATCATCATCATCATCATCATCATCATCATCATCATCATCATCATCCTCATCATCCTCATCATCATCATCATCCTCATCATCCTCATCATCCTCATCATCCTCATCATCCTCATCATCCTCATCCTCATCATCCTCATCATCCTCATCCTCATCATCCTCATCCTCATCATCATCATCATCATCATCATCATCATATCATCATCATCCTCATCATCACCATCATCCTCATCATCCTCCTCCTCCTCCTCATCCTAATGGTCATCATCATTGTCATCACTATCATCATCCTCTTGTGTTGCTGAGTCAGCAGCCCAGTTTCATCATCCTCACCTGGTATGGTTGATGGAATTATTATTATCATCATCATTCTCATTATTATCAATTTTACTGTTTTTTATTTCTTCCAGTATCCTCTCTTCCTCATCATCTGTGATGCTGAGTGAACAGCCCAGGTTTGTCTTCCTCACCAAGTCTGGAGGAAGTCTCGGGATACGGATGTACGGAGGAAACAAAGTGGGCATCTTCGTCTCAGAGATTGAACCAATGAGCCCTGCTGCCAAGTCAGATGGGCTTCGTATTGGCGATCAGATTTTAGAGGTAAGGAAATCCATTAACTCTTTCAGTGCCGATGTCACGTATATGTGACAGATAGACATGTCATTTTCATTCACCAATTCCTCGACCACAGGATATACCAAGGTATATGGTGGTCTATGCATATCAAAATTTTGAGCATAAATCAAGCGTTCTAAATATATGACTATAATTATATACTACCTTAGAAATTTCCAGAGAAAATTGTAGATTTTTAAAAAGATATTGCCTTATTTCTACATAAAACAATTGTAAACAAATGAGAAACCAAAAAATAATGAACAAAAAAAGAAATTCAAATGTAATTTTCAATATTTCCTATGCATTAAGTTGGGTAAAATA
The DNA here is from genome assembly GCA_025617745.1 of Heliocidaris erythrogramma. Lineage (NCBI taxonomy): Eukaryota > Metazoa > Echinodermata > Echinoidea > Camarodonta > Echinometridae > Heliocidaris > Heliocidaris erythrogramma. Next base: position 8,022,741 of record CM046872.1, on the reverse strand, counting down.
ATAATGTTTTGTATCATAAGAAATGGTAATAAATTTCCTACAAATTTTGTACACAATATTTTGTGAAATAATAAATGGTTAATAAAGTGCAGACATTTGAAAAGTAAGCATTGATCACATGTTGGTAAAACTTTGTAGAGAGCTAAACCCCTAGGCACAGTAAGAGTTAGGAAAGACTGTTTTATCAAGCAAACTGAAAGTTTCCAAGAACTTCAAGGGCGGAGGCCATAGCTCAGGAGGTATGGCCTAAAAGGCTGGGCTATTTTGGCACTCCTCTGCTGGGGAAGGGGCATATTCTGGCCCTTTAAGGGTTAGGTACTTATCTCCCGTATCAAATATCTCTTGTCAAAATCTCTGATTTGGACTGGCCAGTGTAAAATGGCAATAGGAACAACGGAACACATAATTAGAAATTTACCTAATAGTTTGTTGTCTGATAGATAGGTTATTCTTTTGTTTTTATTAATTTATTTGTTTGAATTAATTACATGAAACAGATGTTTTCTAAACGGAAGAATTATGAATTATAAACGTTTTCTTTGGCAGTACAATGGTGTTGATTTGAGAAATGCTACAGCAGAGAGAGCCTCTATTGAACTTCAGAAACCAGCAGAAGACATTGCTATCTTGGTCCAACATAACATGTCAAGTAAGTCAGGTCTATTATGTTATATGCACACAAGATGGTATATATTCTAGATAGGCTGCTGTAGTAAATGATGAACATTATGAAATGTCCATTTATGTAATAGATTTGTGATTGCATTTATCCCTCCTTTTTCATGATCTCCTCTCTTTTGTTCTTGTTGATTGACATCTCTTAAGGCCAACCCATATTTTGATTTCTGTTGCTTCGTCAGCAGCATTGTTCTTCAAGCACAGAAATTATCTTGTCCTTGAGCAGCTGTTCATGTCTAGTCATGGTTTCATTTATCAGAATTTTCCCACTATAACCATACAGCTTTGGAAAAAATATTAAATCATGAAAGGTTAGTGATAATATTATTTCTCTAGTAAGAATAAAATAATATATGCATATAAGGAGGTACAATTGCTGTAATATGACATATAATACCCCTATAAAAGAAGATTGGTTAAACAATTTTTTCCAAGTATTTCGTATGTGTAAATTACCGTTTATCAGTTTGGTTGCAGCAATTGATTGCCTATCCAACATATTTACTTTATTCAGTCACCATGACTCACCTTGTTATTTTTCTTTTCTAGCAATTAACAGTATCCCAAATTATAGGTGTGAGGTACTCACATACATGTATGCTGCTGTAAACTGCAGTGAAAGATAAGATACTTTGATGATACAATGATTAGGTTCTACCCAAGAAGGCCATTGATTCTCATTTATAAATCACTTCTTGAACATTCCTCTCTAGAATTCAACAAGATTCAGAACCACAACTGCGACGAGCTGTACATCAAAGCCCTGGTGGATTTCTCGGCTGAGAAGGAAGGTCAGCTGTCCTTCAAGAGAGAGGAAATCATGGTGGTTGAGGACACCATGTACAACGGATCCCTCGGGGTCTGGATCGCTTGGCTGATCAACCAGGAGGGCAAGAAAGGCAGGAGCCAAGGTGGTCAGATACTCAGCAAGACAGCGTGAGTATCCACGATTGATGGTCCGCTTGGAATTGCTGGAGCTCCTTGTAGTATTGAACTTGAGGAAGGGGTTTCTGAAAGACTTCGAACAGTCCTCTGAATGAATGTGCAATTTGAATCTATCAGCCTATTTGCAAGACAGCATTGATAATGGCCATTTTTAAGATGCTAAAAGACCATGAACAGTCAGAAGAAGGTGTGGAAATATGCATTTAGTAGACTGTTTGCTACAGCAAGCGTGAAGACAGTCCTGATCTCTTTTTATTGTAAATGGACTTTACAAGGGACAAGCTTGTACAAGAACAATCCTTGTAAGATATATGAATTACAATCTATTAGAGAGAATACCAGGTCATGTTTATATTATACATTTATTTTGCACATCTATAGTTATGTTTTTTGGGGGTTTTTTTTTCTTTTGTTTTTTTGTTCTTTAGCTTGGGCTCTGGACTCCTCCACCTGTTCCGTACAATAAGAAAGAATGAAAGATTAAACAACAGAGTTTTTACAAATCTCCAAATGCAGTAATTCTCCATTTCTAATTCGTGAATGTATTTTTACACGTTTTCAAACAATATTGTAGCTTGTGAACAATTCAGCCACTGGCTTCTAATCTTGAGTTATATCAAACCATGAATAAATAAATAAATAGCTGAATAATTAAATAAATAAATAAATAAATAAATTATCCTTTTCCCAGTCTGCACCGTGAGATGGTGAGGCGTCGTCTCCTCTCTGAGGGCATGCAGGAGGAGGAGCTAAGGACCGCATCCTCGAGGCGTAGCTCTGGTCCTGCGAGACGTAGCTTCCTGAAGCGCAAGAAGAAACACCAGCACAACAACTCCAAGGACAGTAGAGAACTGAGTGAGGGCTCCATCACTGATGTACCCGTACATGAAGGTATGAATCCTGCTCACTTCTTTGACCCATCGAGAGAACAAAACATGGAAGATCAGAATGCATTGCGATTCTCTCTCTCTCAAGTTGGCCTCGGATTTAGCTAGCTGGGGTGGGCATGCACCAGAAAGAGTAATTCAGACACCAATGCAGGCCTGTACTGATTACAAAGATCCCAGAAAGGGGAAAGACAAATATGTAATGGTCAGATGTGTACCTTTGTTAAACAGCTGCTGTTCAGGTGCCACTATATTTTGCTCAGATGCTTTCATACTATACCTTTTCGTTGATTGCATTATTCTAACAAAATTTGTATCGGGCAAAATATGTTCCATAAATTGAATCACCCACATGCAATTGCAAAACAGGTTGCAGAGATTAGAAAGCCATACATAATAATATTTAAAAATTCATGATAAAAGCATGTAGTTGAATCATTAAAGAAGTTGGTTTGATAGGTGCTAAGTTATCCAATATTCTATCTGATGTTAAAGAGTACTTAAATTTTTTGCGTTTTTATCTCAATTACAGATGCAAGTGTCCCTACCTACCTGAGGGTTGAACCATTAGACAGTAAGTGTTTTTGTATTTTCTTGAATGATTTATGTCAATAACCTCACATGCATTGTTGTAAACATTAAGAAGGATTCGAAGGCCTCTTCAGATATCCTGTCCTTTAACTTTTCGATGGAAAGGAAATTGCATTCACATCTTCATTCAGTCCAACGTGTATATGACAACTAGAAAACCCACAAAGCAATTAAAATGTCCAATGTAGGATCCACTAATGATACATGCAGACAACCTATGGCATTTAAGTTAAAATTGAATATTTTGTACTTTCATTATTATTTCATGGTATGTTCTCAAAATGTTACTGTTTTATCTCCCCACAGTGCACATCAAACGGCCAGTGATTTTGTTGGGACCATTAGTTGAGAAGGTTGCGTTGAAGATGACAGAGGAATCACCTAACAAATATGTCAGAGTTCATCCTAGTAAGTATCAAATGCCCTCTGAAGCACCTACATGTATAATTAGGGGCTTTCAGGTTGCTGTTATTTCTTTGGCAAATTATGAATTTAATGCTGCAAATACCTTCTAGCTATTCAAAATGACCTCAAAGTACACGTTGTTGTTGTTGGAGTTCTGAAACTGTTTTGGCCTTGTGGATAAGTCACCAGACTGTACTGTAGATCAGAAGGTAAGGGGTTCGATTCCTGCCACAGCATTTACGTCTTTTGGCAAGACATTAACCTACATTTGCCACACTCGACCCAGGTGTAGTAAGTGGGCACCTTGCAGCCCTGAGCGTTATGGTTACCGGAGCCAAAGCCAGGATAATAAAGTTCATAGTTCTTTGGAAAGGCATAGAGACCTTATGTCATATTGTGCTGTAGAATAAATAATGTTAATATTATACAAAAATAATAAGAATTTACAAAATGTTTTTTCTTGATGTGCCACTGAATTTTGATTAAAAGAATAAACCCACAAATCATTATTTAAAAAAAAATGTTTATGATTCTTTTTATTTGTGTCCAGAAATGGTACAGTCAACCACTCATCTTATGGAGAAGGACATAGAGAATGGGCTAGTCTTAGACTTCCAGCAAAAAGGCGGCATGTTTGAAGTCATCAACACATCGGATGTCAAAGATATCTGCAAGAAGGTAAGTGACGCCCATCACCTGAAAAGATTCGTCTGGGAACAGTCAAGCTGATGGGGTGTTGCAAGAAAGTTGCAATCAATTGCAAATTGTAAAGCAAATTAGAACAACCATTCTGAATGATCCAGGGTCTGCCCATTCAAGAGGATGCGCTTGCAACAATGATTTTGATTTTGATTTTGATTTTTTTTTCCAGCATTTTAGAAGAGATTTGTGCACAATTATAGGAAATGACTTTGGAGGAAATGGGATCTGTCACGTCTTTAGCATCACCAAAGAAGAATATGATGTTCAGAAGGTCTGACATTTAATCCAGTGACATTTGCTGCAAGCTTTAGTAGATGTAGGATTAGGGCTTGGTCTAGGTTTAGGTGTAGGATGTAGGATTAGGGCTTGGTCTAGGTTTAGTCTAGGTTCAGGTGTAGGATGTAGGATTAGGGCTTGGTCTAGGTTTAGTCTAGGTTTAAGTGTAGGATGTAGGATTAGGGCTTGGTCTAGGTTTAGTCTAGGATTAGGCCTTGGTCTAGGTTTAGTCTAGGTTTAGGTGTAGGATGTAGGATTAGGGCTTGGTCTAGGTTTGGTCTAGGTTTAGGTGTAGGATGTAGGATTAGGGCTTGGTTTAGGTTTGGTCTAGGTTTAGGTGTAGGATGTAGGATTAGGGCTTGGTCTAGGTTTAGTCTAGGTTTAGGTATAGGATGTAGGATTAAGGCTTGGTCTAGGTTTAGTCTGGGTTAAGTTTAGGGCTAGGGCTAGTGTTGGGTCCTGGTTTGAAGTTATCCATATAGTAGTATGAAAAATTTGTTGTGGAACGATCGTCGGTGGATTATGTGTTGTATAAGCTATATTCAAAATGTTGACTATCAGTAATTTGTATAACTGTAGACCTATGCTGTTGTCTTACAGGGTTGTCATTGCATCTTAAATGGACTGAACCCTCATATAGCAGAGCGCCTACAAAGACTACAACTTCATCCCATTGTCATCTTTGTCAAGTTCAAGACAACCAAGAACATCAAGTAAGTGGTGTGAATGCGGATCAAACGAAACATATACATACTGCCCAATGCAATGTAGTGCGTGAATTGACCTAAAAGCCACCTCAGAATTCTCAGACCTGTCCATGAAATTTCAGAGACAATAGTGGAAAGAAGAAAACAATATGAAGTGTATTTGCCTTGCTAGTTATGCATTTGAAAAGAGATTCAATGGATATTAATTTTTTGTGTTGCCAGAACAACTGTCTCAAAGAGTACTTTTCATGTGTTCATAATCTGCAGCTGGTATTGTTTAAAAAGAAGTGTGGAGGCTGATGTTGTGTTGATGAGGATGATGGCAGTGCTAATGTGTTGCCGAACCTTCCCATTTGTTCTTGACTGTTGAGAAGCAGGATGAAGCTGGTGATCGTAATAGTATGATTGCAGGACCCTCAGGGAGAACAGTATATAATACTGATGAGGCTATCCTGGGTAAACAAGACATATTATTAATTATTATTATTATTATCGTGGTGATGATTACAGTGATAAGGATGTTGGTGATGGTGATAATGATTTTGACGATGATGATAGTTCTGATCAACAAGAGGAGGAGGATGATGAGGATGATGATGATGATGATGATGATGATGATGATGAAGAAAAGGAGGAGGATATCAATGGTGGGTATTATGAGGATGATTATGATGAAGACAGTTATGATTAGGATGCTGGTAGTAACCATGGTGATGATGTTGATTATGATGATGACAGTGATGATGACAAGGATGATAAAGAGGAGGAGGATTAAGATGATGAAGAGGATGATAATGGTCATGATGATGATGGTCATCAAATAACCACCTCATTTCTTCATCTTCCAGAGATCAGAAGGATCCTCATTTCCTCCGAGAGAGGGTGACCAACAAGCAAGCCAAGGAACTCTTGGAGGCTGCAAACAAGATTGAGCAGGATTACAAATCCCTCTTCTCAGGTTAGTCATTTTCACCTATTTCACCCTCATCATCTCTTACAGTATGAACATCTATAGAATTCAAATGATATTTGTAATCACATCTCTTTTCAACATCTATTTTGTCTTCCAATATTGCCTGATATAACTATAGATATTCAGATGATTTAATATATAATCACATCAATAATAACAATGAATTAAGTCAACTAAACTCTATGTGTCAGTGAAATGACAAATTTTTAGCATCCATGTACATTGTACTTATTTTTTTATGATTATGAGGATGAAAAACTCCTGATCAGAGTTACATGTATATCTGTATCTAATTCTCAGCCATTGAGCATGTTCAAAGAGAAGGCAATATAGAAAGTTTGCACATATAAATAAGATGAATACTTTCTTTGTCCTGATATGCAGATACTATTCAAGGAGGAAACTTGGCCATTATGTCAACTCGTGTCAAGAACTTGATAGACAGTGAGCAGCACAAACCTATCTGGATACCATCAAGCCAACCACTCTAGGGAGTATTGACATCATATGCGTATTGGCCAATGAAAGACAGAGGACTTATGACATTAGATTCAAATCAACCAATGGCAGCTTGCAGATATCACTCTGAAATCACAGAATCAGAGATAGCAGGCATGTGTGTCTGGTATTGACCAATCACAGCCTGCAGGAATCAGTGTGACATCAGTTTGGACATCACTATATCACATCAAGCAGAGACCAGTCTATCCCAGCCAGCATACATTAGTCTTACATCAGCCAATCATGGCTATCAAACCTCCTCCAATCTCAGCTAGCAAACTTCAACCATTTATTGCTGGAAGATATCCATCTTATATAAGCCCATCATGACTAGCAAACAGTCTGACATCAGCCAATCACAGCTAGCAGACAATCTGACATTAGCCAATCACAGCCAGCAGAAGACAACAGTCTGACAATAGCTAATGACAGCAGCCAGCAGACATCAACTGTGGACGACATTGAAAGTCTTGACTTGTTTATCTAACAAGGCTGATAACTTACTGTTCAATCAACAAGATACATGTACTCCATGGTAACAGTAAATGGATTGCTGTATCGCCAAAATGAGATGAGAATAAGCTTAGATTAAAAGGGAGAAACAGAAACTTTGTTGTTACAAAAGAATTGTGTGACAGGCCAGGATTCAAGCATCTTGTGATTGTAGCATGAGCCACATTGAGGCACAGACATTCACTGACAAGCACCAGATGGAGAAATCATGATGAAGCTTGGTTAATGTCCTCACTTAGATACCACTGTCAACTATTGTGTAAGACATACATGACGGATCTCGTTCTAATGGCATAAAATTCTCACATATTTTTGTGCCTAATGTTTGTGTTCATATATTGTCTGGCACATGAACGTCCATCATGGATATAATGGATTACATGATTTTTGATTTCAGACATGCACATTTAATGTATCATTCTTCTTTAGCCCCTTCCATGCCACCAGATTTTTGAGCAATTGTCAAAAACAAACTTTCAAGATTTAAATATTAACTTTCAGTGAGTTTTTTTTTCTTGAGCAAACTAGGCAAAGATATATTGGATAGGCATAGACATATTGAAGGCACAGGTGCATGTATAAGGAAGAATTTTCAAGCCATTCTGAGCCTAAACGAAATATTCAACACTCAAATTTTGGGCAGGATTTGCCGCAGCATGGTAGGTGATAATAGACTTCCTGTGTTCATCAACACAAAAGTTCAGATTATGAGAACCTAATGGTCAGTTGTGATACAACTTCATCCCAAACTAGCCCTCATTACTTCAGTTATAAGCATTGATGTCATCTAGGAGCTGCAGCTGTAATGCTAGTCTGTCATAGTTCTTTTAAACTTTCACAAATTCAATCTTGCAGTCGAGCACATTGTATATCAACAATTTGGAGTTTGTGATCGGGAGCGATTGAAACATATTTTCCCTGCTGAGATTCAAGAGAGAAGGAATGTTTAATATTTCAGTAAGATAATGAATTTAAGGTCCATCTCAATTCCTTCAAGTTATGCCAAATTATAGGGAATTAATTCCGACTCTGTGATAGCATCTGTAAACTAAGCTTTTAATCTGTAATCTGTAATCTTTTCAGCTGTAAAAGCCCTTCACTGCCCTAGTTGTATCATTAAAGACAAGTGCAAAGTATTCTTCAAATAATTGTAAAACCAATACGTGAAGGTTCACTTCACGTACCATTCATCAGTCTCATATTATTTTCGCCATTTAAGAATCATGATTTTTTTTTTTGTTATGGTTTGTGATACATAATGTGATATTCTGTAAGAGTGATCTCATGCAAAGATATGTTGCTATAACTTCATGTCTGCTGACTTGGGTTGAGACATTTAAACATGTTTAGGAACGAATATTTGTAACTGCCAAATCAAAATTAATTCTTATGTGTGAAAGGGAATATTTTGATAATATCAATGAATTTATCAAGGGCTTTCATGATCTTTGTATTCAGGTTGTTTCAATCATGCATGAGACTTAAATCTGCCAAAGCTTTTTTTTTTTTAAACAGATTCTTTTTGAAATATCATTCTGCACTTTTATGAGCTCTGCATTAATAGCTAATCAGCTGCATTCAGATGTAATATTAGAAAGATGAATGTTTGGACTGATTATGGTCACTCGTTTTCTAGTAAATAATGCAATATAGAAGAAATGTCAAAATTCATACATGTAGCAAAATATTTCTGCAAGTCATTTTTACCGTACTGTAGGACATCTGCTTCATACAAAGACTAAGTAAGACTGCTATTGGAAGTTTTGACCCTATTGACCACTGAATTCTTTTTTTCCCCCAAGGCTTAATACAGAAACCATCCGGTTTCTGCAGACAGTGGGTTAATTGCATATATTGTTGATCTATTTGGTATTTGCATACATGTGCAGTATTGCTTATTCATGAATTATCCAGTTTGATGTAATTATAGGCATCTGCGTGTAATTACTTGCATATTGTACCCCAATATCAATATTTGTTAACAAATTTCACAAGAAACAGATTTTATTTCGTTGCCTACTTATAAAAATAAAACTCTGAAGAGACGCTAGGTAATTAAATAATGCCAGACCCCAAATTTTATGTGTACTGCACGCATAACACATTCTTGGTTCTGAATTCATATAAAGCAAGTAAAGTGATAAAAGCATGTCCAAGTAAGAATACCAAATTAGTGGATTAAGTCCTACACCATGTCTCACAGTCCGCCAGTCTACAAAAGATATGGCAAGCAGAAGGACAGAATCTGATGACTTAGGAATTCATGTTCTCCCGGGCACACGATAGAAATGTAAGATGTACGCGTACTGCAATCATGAAAGGGCAAACAAATAGTTTTTATGTGAAATGAACAATTTTATGGCTGTGTGTATCAGATATTGATGGAAATTCTCTCAATCACCAATTAGAAAACCATTTCCTTGCCTTTCTATGTAATGAAATATTATGTGTATATTGTGCATATTAAACTGAGCATAATGTGCATTGTATGTTTATAATGTTTTACCACATCCATGAAAGACTCATCAGTAATGATGGAAGTACCTTATGCGTAGTTTGTAATAATATTTTTAGGTTCATGTACCAAAATGGAATCATGTTATGGGTGCATGTTTGATCGTGCAGTAGTATGTTCGTACAAGCATACCGGTGGTACATGTACGTTTACTTTAAGAAATCGATTGTGGATTTAAAAAGCGGAATGTCGGTGATGGTAGGTTCACAATCTACGTGTTGGATTCAGGAGTTGAGACATGTAATATGCACATTGTTTTTTTTAGTGTGGTTTAAAGTGGAATGTGAATGCGACCAGCTATTGTAATATGATCCTGCTCACAGTCATTGATAGTGTTCACATGGCCTTATGATGAAATGGTGTTTCTGTATAGTATGTGTTTGTTGTGTGAACACAAGGTTAGAAGATGTGAGAGGACTTTCAATAATGCTTGCCTTAGGATCAATTATATGGATAAAGAAATTGTCTTGCTGAGAGCCAAAAGGGCATTAACTCTTCATTTAATGTAGAATTTATACCCTTTTGGTACTGAACAGGCGCAATGATTAGTGAATATTATGAACAGGTGTGTTGGAATTCTGATCTGAATTCAAGCAGAATGTATTCAAGATGAAATCATATTGTCCTTCTCTTGCAATTTATATTTTCACTCAAAGATTAATTTAATACATTTAAAAAGTAAGGACATTTCGTCTGCTGATCTGTATATTTCGCATGCATTGATAATGTGTAGATTTTTTCTCGACAAAGAATTTAGAAATATTTTGACTGAAAAGCCAACTTTTATGGTGTTGTATCTTTGTAGAAAGTGAAATGTTGTACATAATTCATGGCATTTTTGATGAAATTTTTTCATGTAGAACACAGCAAAGATGTAAGCCAATTGCTTGCATTGAAGCCATATGTGTAAGTGAAAGAAAATTAGAAATATATGTTTTATGTAAGGTAAGAAAAATCTAGGGATAATGCTATAAAAATGAGTAAGCCCACAGTTATTTTGTGTTGGAATGTATGCATGTTTTTTTGTTTTTTTGAAATAAATATTTTCAAGCAGAAAAGAAATACAATTTTATTTGAGCTTTGCCAATAAGCTTACTGATTGTGGATTAAGTCAACCAATTACCTGCTTCAAAAGAAGGCACTATTGTGTACTGTGGGGATGATTACATGTAAGAATTTTCTGCATATTATTGTTTTCTCAAATATTCATTACTCGGTCTTGAAGACAAGGTAAAGTTTTGGCTGGAAATTATATTTTCTTTTAAATACCATGTTGAATTTTAATCAGTGAAACTACAAAAATTTAATTTTTTTTTTAAATTTACAGAATAACAAGAATCATGATATCAATTAATGGTATATGATCGTTTATGGCAGCCAATTTTTTCTGTTATCATATTGTAAAGGAAATCATTATGTCTCATTTATATCAAATGCTAGTAGGAAATATTATTTGAATCAATTGTTACAGAATCGTACAATTTGCATTGTAAACATTACCATGAACTTAATGGCAGAGCGGACTTTCAATGAATTAAATCAGGGTCAGTTTTAATACTCTGTTGTATTTGGCTGTTGAAATCATGTTCTAATTGGGCAATAAGTCCTTGTATTGTAAGGCATGGACATTTCAACAAGTGATGACAAGGCTATTGAAATTTGCCTGAGGTTGATTTTACAAGTGTTTTGCGATCATGTACACGTTGCATTTATACCCAAACGCCTGTAAGAGATAGCTTTTGCGCCAGGTGTTTAGCGTAGCCATTCTGGCCAGCCATAGGAACACTTCAGTCTGAACAGTACTTACACACTCTCTTTCTGCATGAAACTGTAAAGTATGCCATCTTTTAATCTTTCCATCACTGCCCAAATTATTCTTATGACTGTTCAGACCTTACTGATAACGAGATTTCAATTGAAGATACACCCTACTCTGTTGTGTCTATGTACGTCTGAGTATGCCTGTGTATGTTATTAGTAGGGCAGTTCAAGAATGTACCTTTGATGAAAAACATCATCGTTATCGGACAAATGTGACCCTCGCTTCAGGATTGGTCAGTCCTTCCCAATAACAATAACGAGATTCTTAATTACTTTGTGGTCTGTATGTGCGAGTATGCTCGTGTAGGACAGCTGTAGGGTGTTACCTTTTGATGAAAACGTCTTGTTATCGTTGTCGGTGAGGTCCTTTAAGGACTTTTCACGTATCACGGATAATAGTAACTATTACTATAGAATCTGTCTATGTAGAAAATGTGTTGGGTATTGGTGCTACTCAACAATTTATACTTGTGAGTTTTCAGCACCGATTTTTCTCAGATCCAAAACCTATTCTACATACATGTTGACTGATTTGATAGTTATAGTTCTTGTTATTGTTATCATTGGTATGTGACTGTGAAATTACGTGACCTGGGCCCCCTTGCATAAAATGTTGCGATTAAACGCAGCTCAAAAAATGAAACGCAACTTGATTTTCAACCAATCGGGATCGCGTATTTTGGACTTGCGTTTAATCTTTCGAGTTGCGTTTAACTGCAACTTTTTATGCAAGAGGGCCCTGTTGCTCCATTTTTTAGTCTTTGTCACTGTTCATTTGAAACCAAAGATCTCAGAGAATCACCAGATTATGCTCCTTAATTTGTGCTTTTTATGCAAATTTTTTGTTTTAATTATGACTATCACAGCAATTAATGAAACTTTTGTCATGCTTAGATAATTTCTGAAGGATAATGTATGTTTTTGTTGGTCTACTTAAATGTATTTTGATAGTGTAATGCACTATCATTAGAAGTTTCTATGCTGAATTTTGAAATTTAAAAATGCTTCGGATTGCTTGCGTTTTGCTTTCCTCCTTGTGTTTTTTCTCATTTTTTTGGTGGATTTTGTTTTTTAGCCAATGTCGTATTAAGAGAGAAGATAGACATTGGGTGTATTGTTTGCCAAGCTTAAGTTGGGTTTCATTTTTATAATGTTATAAATTAAACATTTCTTGCAGAAGTGAGAATAACGGTATAGGTATGTACATTTTTCTTATTTTCAAATTGAGTATGTATAGGTTAGAATTCGGCAGAGGATCGGTCTGTGTGCAGTTGACTATCTGTTGGTTCTTATTTTTTTCCAGATTTTTTTCATTTTATTGTTTTTGCTGCGAATAAATCGTGCTGACAGAGTGAATAATGAAGTTGCTAGTTTTCTTTTGTTTTATAATGGAAATAATGAATTTTTGTGATGCATTACTGGTGATTTAAAGAATGAATTTAAAATCCCTACATGAAAAGGGAGGTAGAGAGAGAGAGAGAAAGGGGGATGGAAGGATAGGGAGATAAAGAGAGGAGGATGAAGAGAGAGAGAGGGGGGGGTTAGAAAGACAGATATGGTGGGATGGAGACAGAGAGGAGAGTGATGGAGAAGTGGGGAAATAGAGAAGGGAGAAACAGAGAGGAGAGAGATGGAGAAGTGGGGAGATAGAGGAGGGAGACACAGAGAGAGGAGAGAGATGGAGAAATGGGGAGATAGAGGAGGGAGACGGAGAGAGATGGAGAAGTGGGGAGATAGAGGATGGAGACACAGATAGAGGAGAGAGATGGAGAAGTGGGGAGATAGAGGATGGAGACACAGAGGAGAGAGATGGAGAAGTGGGGAGATAGAGGAGGGAGACACAGAGAGATGGAGAAGTGGGGAGATAGAGGAGGGAGACACAGAGAGAGGAGAGATGGAGAAGTGGGGAGATAGAGAAGGGAGACGGAGAGAGAGGAGAGAGATGGAGGAGTGGGGAGACAGGAGGAGGGAGACAGAGAGAGAGGAGAGAGATGGAGAAGTGGGGAGATAGAGGAGGGAGACACAGAGAGAGGAGAGAGATGGAGAAGTGGGGTTATAGAGGAGGGAGACACAGAGAAAGGAGAGAGATGGAGAAGTGGGGAGATAAAGGAGGGAGCCAGAAAGAGAGAGGAGAGAGATGGAGAAGTGGGGAGATAGAGGAGGGAGACAGATAGAGAGAGGAGAGAGATGGAGAAGTGGGGAGATAAACGAGGGAGACAGAGAGAGAGAGGAGAGAGAGATGGAGAAGTGGGGAGATAGAGAGGAGAGAGAGATGGAGAAGTGGGGAGATAGAGGGAGACAGATAGAGAGGAGAGATGGAAAAGTGGGGAGATAGAGGAGGGAGCCAGAGACAGGAAAGATGGAGGGAAAGAGAGAGAGAGAGGGGGTAGAAGGACAGATATGGTGTGAGGGAGACAGAGAGATGGAGAGAGATGGAGAAGTGGGGATATAGAGGAGGGAGACACAGAGAGGGGAGAGAGATGGAGAAGTGGGGAGATAGAGGAGGGAGACAGATAGAGAGAGGAGAGAGATGGAGAAGTGGGGAGATAGAGGAGGGAGACAGAGAGAGAGAGGAGAGATGGAAAAGTGGGGAGATAAAGGAGGAAGACAGAGAGAGATGGGACGGAGTCAGAGACAGGAAGGGTGGAGGGAGAGAGACAGAGAGTGGAAGAGAGAGTGAAAGAATGAGAGAGGCGATAGAAGTTACAGATTTGTAAGTTCATGCTGTTCAAATAGAGCATTATGTTACAAAAAAAAAGTTGTATGAAGGTTGTTAACATACATCTATGGGAATGCTGTGGATATGTTATCAGTGAATAAGTCACTTCGGGGATGCAATCTGAGCATGAGCAGATAAAGGTCATCTGTACCAAATTCTAAAACCCACTGACACTAATATTCGATGTGTGCTCATGAATGTCATGTAATCATTATTCAATTATGCACTAATGGTGCATTCCATGATATCCAGGTGGAAGTATTCTTTTTAAAGGGGGAAACAAAAGCTATTCATGAGGCACCTCTATCACTCCCAGAGTTATTTTTCTGAAGTGCACATAAAGGGACCCTCCATGTCTAAAATATCTGTGGATATTTGGGCTCATTTGTGCCATGCGCTAACCCCGAACTGGCTTATAGTACAAAAAATAAGGACTATAATTATGATTATGAAATCAATTCTTATTTTTAAATAAAAAACAATCAAACAAGTAAGAAAACAGACATGCTGTCTTTTGACCATGACATATTTATGTACTCTTACTGAGGGGAGGAGATCGAGAAGCAACATGAAAAGGAGAACGATGATGAAATATAATGTGCATTTCAAACTTCAAGAAAAAACAAACACGCTGTCCTATATGGGCATGATGAATTTTTAGGAGAAAGGGAAACTGCTCTCGGGGAGGGGTTACTTCCATATATACGCTATACGGGGATGTGCCGCCCAAATTGGTCGCTTTTTCACAAGAAATCCCTAAACATGGGTCCCGTTTTCTACCCAAAAAAAAAATTCCTAAACATGGTTCACATTTTTAACAATATCCTTAAACATGGGTGGTATCCCGAAATCCTGCGCCTCGTGTATTTTTTCAGTCCATTGCCTGAGGTTTGAGGAAAGAAATGTATAAGAAAACTCACAGAAAAATCTGAAATCTCCGTTCATGCACGCATCCAGACATGCCGGTATCGTACGTGTCCCGGACGAGCCTGACCGGCCTGATTGTCTGCGTTTATCAGGCGCGGATCCGAGGGGGCGCAAGGGGCCATGGGCGGTAATCTTGACGTCACTCTATTCATCATGGGGGGGGGGGGGACGACACAATAGCCGTCCCCCCATGAACAATAGATTCTCTACTCGGATTGACGCCCATGCAGGGGCGTGCGCCCCCCCCCCCCGTTTTGTCTGACAAGGTATGCCCCCGGACCCCCTAGATGGCCGATTGGCTTTGTCAAACCGAGGGTTCCTCAGTGTGCGCCCCCTTCTAAAAATCCTGTATCCGCCCCTGTTTGTGTTCACTTGTGTTGTATTATACTCATAGAAAAGGTCCAGCTTTTACGACAAATCCCTAAACATGGATATATGTTTTGCGAGAAATCCCTAAACAGTACATGGGTACCCTTTTTCTTAAAATTTGCCTGATTTGTTTTCAATAGCCTAGGAAGATCCCTAGTCTTAAATGGATACTTAATCGCAGATTGAGGACGTTTTATGCCGCGAGAGGGCACCGTGTTCGTTACCTGACAAGGGGTCTCAACTCCGCTTCTGCATCCGGCTTTCCATGGGGCATTTCCGGCGGGTCAAAAGTGCACACTGCTCCCACTGTTCATGTATTAGCCTATGAAGCCAACTTTTTTTCAGTGTACCAGCGAAAACCAGATTTTAGCCGGCGCGCAGCGCGCAAAGTTATTGAAATGATAGATTTGAATATTCATGAGCTTTTATAACTAATTAACATAAAATTAAACTGTACTTAGGCGTATACTGTACTTTTGCAGCAAAAATGTGCAGATGATGAAGAACTAGAAGACAAAGATAAAGAAGAAGAAGAAAAAAAGAAGAGGAAGAAGATGAAATAGAAGATGAAGAAGAAAAAAGAAGAGGACGAGGAAAAGGAAGAAGAGGAAGAAGAAAAGGAAGATGAAGAAAAGAAGACGAAAAAGAAGATGAAGATGAAAAGGAAGTGCAAGAGGAAGAAGAAAAAAATGAAGAGGAAGAGGAGGAAGAAGAAGAACAAGAAGAAGAAAAAGAAGAAGAAGAAGAAGAAGAAGAAGAAGAAGAGGAGGAGGAGGGAGAAGAAGCCCTCCTTCGATATTGAATTTGAGGAGAGTTGAAGAAGTGGGGAGACAGGAGGAGGGAGACAGAGAGAGAGGAGAGAGATGGAGAAGTGGGGAGATAGAGGAGGGAGACACAGAGAGAGGAGAGAGATGGAGAAGTGGGGTTATAGAGGAGGGAGACACAGAGAAAGGAGAGAGATGGAGAAGTGGGGAGATAAAGGAGGGAGCCAGAAAGAGAGAGGAGAGAGATGGAGAAGTGGGGAGATAGAGGAGGGAGACAGATAGAGAGAGGAGAGAGATGGAGAAGTGGGGAGATAAACGAGGGAGACAGAGAGAGAGAGAGGAGAGAGAGATGGAGAAGTGGGGAGATAGAGGGAGACAGATAGAGAGGAGAGATGGAAAAGTGGGGAGATAGAGGAGGGAGCCAGAGACAGGAAAGATGGAGGGAAAGAGAGAGAGAGGGGGGGTAGAAGGACAGATATGGTGTGAGGGAGACAGAGAGATGGAGAGAAATGGAGAAGTGGGGATATAGAGGAGGGAGACACATAGAGGGGAGAGAGATGGAGAAGTGGGGAGATAGAGGAGGGAGACAGATAGAGAGAGGAGAGAGTTGGAGAAGTGGGGAGATAGAGGAGGGAGACAGAGAGAGAGAGAGGAGAGATGGAAAAGTGGGGAGATAAAGGAGGAAGACAGAGAGAGATGGGACGGAGTCAGAGACAGGAAGGGTGGAGGGAGAGAGACAGAGAGTGGAAGAGAGAGTGAAAGAATGAGAGAGGCGATAGAAGTTACAGATTTGTAAGTTCATGCTGTTCAAATAGAGCATTATGTTACAAAAAAAAAGTTGTATGAAGGTTGTTAACATACATCTATGGGAATGCTGTGGATATGTTATCAGTGAATAAGTCACTTCGGGGATGCAATCTGAGCATGAGCAGATAAAGGTCATCTGTACCAAATTCTAAAACCCACTGACACTAATATTCGATGTGTGCTCATGAATGTCACGTAATCATTATTCAATTATGCACTAATGGTGCATTCCATGATATCCAGGTGGAAGTATTCTTTTTAAAGGGGGAAACAAAAGCTATTCATGAGGCACCTCTATCACTCCCAGAGTTATTTTTCTGAAGTGCACATAAAGGGACCCTCCATGTCTAAAATATCTGTGGATATTTGGGCTCATTTGTGCCATGCGCTAACCCCGAACTGGCTTATAGTACAAAAAATAAGGACTATAATTATGATTATGAAATGAATTCTTATTTTTAAATAAAAAAAACCAATCAAACAAGTAAGAAAACAGACATGCTGTCTTTTGACCATGACATATTTATGTACTCTTACTGAGGGGAGGAGATCGAGAAGCAACATGAAAAGGAGAACGATGATGAAATATAATGTGCATTTCAAACTTCAAGAAAAAACAAACACGCTGTCCTATATGGGCATGATGAATTTTTAGGAGAAAGGGAAACTGCTCTCGGGGAGGGGTTACTTCCATATATACGCTATACGGGGATGTGCCGCCCAAATTGGTCGCTTTTTCACAAGAAATCCCTAAGCATGGGTCCCGTTTTCTACCAAAAAAAAGATCCCTAAACATGGTTCACATTTTTAACAATATCCCTAAACATGGGTGGTATCCCGAAATCCTGCGCCTCGTGTATTTTTTCAGTCCATTGCCTGAGGTTTGAGTAAAGAAATGTATAAGAAAACTCACAGAAAAATCTGAAATCTCCGTTCATGCACGCATCCAGACATGCCGGTATCGTACGTGTCCCGGACGAGCCTGACCGGCCTGATTGTCTGCGTTTATCAGGCGCGGATCCGAGGGGGCGCAAGGGGCCATGGGCGGTAATCTTGACGTCACTCTATTCATCATGGGGGGGGGGGGGGGGGGGGGACGACACAATAGCCGTCCCCCCATGAACAATAGATTCTCTACTCGGATTGACGCCCATGCAAGGGGCGTGCGCCCCCCCCCCCCCGTTTTGTCTGACAAGGTATGCCCCCGGACCCCCTAGATGGCCGATTGGCTTTGTCAAACCGAGGGTTCCTCAGTGTGCGCCCCCTTCTAAAAATCCTGTATCCGCCCCTGTTTGTGTTCACTTGTGTTGTATTATACTCATAGAAAAGGTCCAGCTTTTACGACAAATCCCTAAACATGGATATATGTTTTGCGAGAAATCCCTAAACAGTACATGGGTACCCTTTTTCTTAAAATTTGCCTGATTTGTTTTCAATAGCCTAGGAAGATCCCTAGTCTTAAATGGATACTTAATCGCAGATTGTGGACGTTTTATGCCGCGAGAGGGCACCGTGTTCGTTACCTGACAAGGGGTCTCAACTCCGCTTCTGCATCCGGCTTTCCATGGGGCATTTCCGGCGGGTCAAAAGTGCACACTGCTCCCACTGTTCATGTATTAGCCTATGAAGCCAACTTTTTTTCAGTGTACCAGCGAAAACCAGATTTTAGCCGGCGCGCAGCGCGCAAAGTTATTGAAATGATAGATTTGAATATTCATGAGCTTTTATAACTAATTAACATAAAATTAAACAGTACTTAGGCGTATACTGTAGTTTTGCAGCAAAAATGTGCAGATGATGAAGAACTAGAAGACAAAGATAAAGAAGAAGAAGAAAAAAAGAAGAGGAAGAAGATGAAATAGAAGATGAAGAAGAAAAAAGAAGAGGACGAGGAAAAGGAAGAAGAGGAAGAAGAAAAGGAAGATGAAGAAAAGAAGACGAAAAAGAAGATGAAGATGAAAAGGAAGTGCAAGAGGAAGAAGAAAAAAATGAAGAGGAAGAGGAGGAAGAAGAAGAACAAGAAGAAGAAAAAGAAGAAGAAGAAGAAGAAGAAGAAGAGGAGGAGGAGGGAGAAGAAGCCCTCCTTCGATATTGAATTTGAGGAGAGTTGAAGAAGTGGGGAGACAGGAGGAGGGAGACAGAGAGAGAGGAGAGAGATGGAGAAGTGGGGATATAGAGGAGGGAGACACAGAGAGAGAAGAGAGATGGAGAAGTTGGGAGATGGAGGAGAGTTGAAGAAGTGGGGAGACAGGAGGAGGGAGACAGAGAGAGAGGAGAGAGATGGAGAAGTGGGGAGATAGAGGAGGGAGACACAGAGAGAGGAGAGAGATGGAGAAGTGGGGTTATAGAGGAGGGAGACACAGAGAAAGGAGAGAGATGGAGAAGTGGGGAGATAAAGGAGGGAGCCAGAAAGAGAGAGGAGAGAGATGGAGAAGTGGGGAGATAGAGGAGGGAGACAGATAGAGAGAGGAGAGAGATGGAGAAGTGGGGAGATAAACGAGGGAGACAGAGAGAGAGAGGAGAGAGAGATGGAGAAGTGGGGAGATAGAGAGGAGAGAGAGATGGAGAAGTGGGGAGATAGAGGGAGACAGATAGAGAGGAGAGATGGAAAAGTGGGGAGATAGAGGAGGGAGCCAGAGACAGGAAGGATGGAGGGAAAGAGAGAGAGAGAGGGGGGTAGAAGGACAGATATGGTGTGAGGGAGACAGAGAGATGGAGAGAGATGGAGAAGTGGGGATATAGAGGAGGGAGACACAGAGAGGGGAGAGAGATGGAGAAGTGGGGAGATAGAGGAGGGAGACAGATAGAGAGAGGAGAGAGATGGAGAAGTGGGGAGATAGAGGAGGGAGACAGAGAGAGAGAGGAGAGATGGAAAAGTGGGGAGATAAAGGAGGAAGACAGAGAGAGATGGGACGGAGTCAGAGACAGGAAGGGTGGAGGGAGAGAGACAGAGAGTGGAAGAGAGAGTGAAAGAATGAGAGAGGCGATAGAAGTTACAGATTTGTAAGTTCATGCTGTTCAAATAGAGCATTATGTTACAAAAAAAAAGTTGTATGAAGGTTGTTAACATACATCTATGGGAATGCTGTGGATATGTTATCAGTGAATAAGTCACTTCGGGGATGCAATCTGAGCATGAGCAGATAAAGGTCATCTGTACCAAATTCTAAAACCCACTGACACTAATATTCGATGTGTGCTCATGAATGTCATGTAATCATTATTCAATTATGCACTAATGGTGCATTCCATGATATCCAGGTGGAAGTATTCTTTTTAAAGGGGGAAACAAAAGCTATTCATGAGGCACCTCTATCACTCCCAGAGTTATTTTTCTGAAGTGCACATAAAGGGACCCTCCATGTCTAAAATATCTGTGGATATTTGGGCTCATTTGTGCCATGCGCTAACCCCGAACTGGCTTATAGTACAAAAAATAAGGACTATAATTATGATTATGAAATGAATTCTTATTTTTAAATAAAAAAAACCAATCAAACAAGTAAGAAAACAGACATGCTGTCTTTTGACCATGACATATTTATGTACTCTTACTGAGGGGAGGAGATCGAGAAGCAACATGAAAAGGAGAACGATGATGAAATATAATGTGCATTTCAAACTTCAAGAAAAAACAAACACGCTGTCCTATATGGGCATGATGAATTTTTAGGAGAAAGGGAAACTGCTCTCGGGGAGGGGTTACTTCCATATATACGCTATACGGGGATGTGCCGCCCAAATTGGTCGCTTTTTCACAAGAAATCCCTAAACATGGGTCCCGTTTTCTACCAAAAAAAAAATCCCTAAACATGGTTCACATTTTTAACAATATCCCTAAACATGGGTGGTATCCCGAAATCCTGCGCCTCGTGTATTTTTTCAGTCCATTGCCTGAGGTTTGAGTAAAGAAATGTATAAGAAAACTCACAGAAAAATCTGAAATCTCCGTTCATGCACGCATCCAGACATGCCGGTATCGTACGTGTCCCGGACGAGCCTGACCGGCCTGATTGTCTGCGTTTATCAGGCGCGGATCCGAGGGGGCGCAAGGGGCCATGGGCGGTAATCTTGACGTCACTCTATTCATCATGGGGGGGGGGGGACGACACAATAGCCGTCCCCCCATGAACAATAGATTCTCTACTCGGATTGACGCCCATGCAAGGGGCGTGCGCCCCCCCCCCCCGTTTTGTCTGACAAGGTATGCCCCCGGACCCCCTAGATGGCCGATTGGCTTTGTCAAACCGAGGGTTCCTCAGTGTGCGCCCCCTTCTAAAAATCCTGTATCCGCCCCTGTTTGTGTTCACTTGTGTTGTATTATACTCATAGAAAAGGTCCAGCTTTTACGACAAATCCCTAAACATGGATATATGTTTTGCGAGAAATCCCTAAACAGTACATGGGTACCCTTTTTCTTAAAATTTGCCTGATTTGTTTTCAATAGCCTAGGAAGATCCCTAGTCTTAAATGGATACTTAATCGCAGATTGAGGACGTTTTATGCCGCGAGAGGGCACCGTGTTCGTTACCTGACAAGGGGTCTCAACTCCGCTTCTGCATCCGGCTTTCCATGGGGCATTTCCGGCGGGTCAAAAGTGCACACTGCTCCCACTGTTCATGTATTAGCCTATGAAGCCAACTTTTTTTCAGTGTACCAGCGAAAACCAGATTTTAGCCGGCGCGCAGCGCGCAAAGTTATTGAAATGATAGATTTGAATATTCATGAGCTTTTATAACTAATTAACATAAAATTAAACAGTACTTAGGCGTATACTGTACTTTTGCAGCAAAAATGTGCAGATGATGAAGAACTAGAAGACAAAGATAAAGAAGAAGAAGAAAAAAAGAAGAGGAAGAAGATGAAATAGAAGATGAAGAAGAAAAAAGAAGAGGACGAGGAAAAGGAAGAAGAGGAAGAAGAAAAGGAAGATGAAGAAAAGAAGACGAAAAAGAAGATGAAGATGAAAAGGAAGTGCAAGAGGAAGAAGAAAAAAATGAAGAGGAAGAGGAGGAAGAAGAAGAACAAGAAGAAGAAAAAGAAGAAGAAGAAGAAGAAGAAGAAGAAGAAGAGGAGGAGGAGGGAGAAGAAGCCCTCCTTCGATATTGAATTTGAGGAGAGTTGAAGAAGTGGGGAGACAGGAGGAGGGAGACAGAGAGAGAGGAGAGAGATGGAGAAGTGGGGATATAGAGGAGGGAGACACAGAGAGAGAAGAGAGATGGAGAAGTTGGGAGATGGAGGAGAGTTGAAGAAGTGGGGAGACAGGAGGAGGGAGACAGAGAGAGAGGAGAGAGATGGAGAAGTGGGGAGATAGAGGAGGGAGACACAGAGAGAGGAGAGAGATGGAGAAGTGGGGATATAGAGGAGGGAGACACAGAGAGAGGAGAGAGATGGAGAAGTGGGGAGATACAGGAGGGAGACAGAAAGAGAGAGGAGAGAGATGGAGAAGTGGGGAGATAGAGGAGGGAGACAGATAGAGAGAGGAGAGAGATGGAGAAGTGGGGAGATAAACGAGGGAGACAGAGAGAGAGAGGAGAGAGAGATGGAGAAGTGGGGAGATAGAGAGGAGAGAGAGATGGAGAAGTGGGGAGATAGAGGGAGACAGATAGAGAGGAGAGATGGAAAAGTGGGGAGATAGAGGAGGGAGCCAGAGACAGAAAGATGGAGGGAAAGAGAGAGAGAGGGGGTAGAAGGACAGATATGGTGTGAGGGAGACAGAGAGATGGAGAGAGATGGAGAAGTGGGGATATAGAGGAGGGAGACACAGAGAGGGGAGAGATGGAGAAGTGGGGAGATAGAGGAGGGAGACAGATAGAGAGGGAGAGAGATGGAGAAGTGGGGAGATAGAGGAGGGAGACAGATAGAGAGAGGAGAGAGATGGAGAAGTGGGGAGATAAACGAGGGGAGACAGAGAGAGAGAGAGGAGAGAGAGATGGAGAAGTGGGGAGATAGAGGGAGACAGATAGAGAGGAGAGATGGAAAAGTGGGGAGATAGAGGAGGGAGCCAGAGACAGGAAAGATGGAGGGAAAGAGAGAGAGGGGGGTAGAAGGACAGATATGGTGTGAGGGAGACAGAGAGATGGAGAGAAATGGAGAAGTGGGGATATAGAGGAGGGAGACACATAGAGGGGAGAGAGATGGAGAAGTGGGGAGATAGAGGAGGGAGACAGATAGAGAGAGGAGAGAGATGGAGAAGTGGGGAGATAGAGGAGGGAGACAGAGAGAGAGAGGAGAGATGGAAAAGTGGGGAGATAAAGGAGGAAGACAGAGAGAGAGGGACGGAGTCAGAGACAGGAAGGGTGGAGGGAGAGAGACAGAGAGTGGAAGAGAGAGTGAAAGAATGAGAGAGGCGATAGAAGTTACAGATTTGTAAGTTCATGCTGTTCAAATAGAGCATTATGTTACAAAAAAAAAGTTGTATGAAGGTTGTTAACATACATCTATGGGAATGCTGTGGATATGTTATCAGTGAATAAGTCACTTCGGGGATGCAATCTGAGCATGAGCAGATAAAGGTCATCTGTACCAAATTCTAAAACCCACTGACACTAATATTCGATGTGTGCTCATGAATGTCACGTAATCATTATTCAATTATGCACTAATGGTGCATTCCATGATATCCAGGTGGAAGTATTCTTTTTAAAGGGGGAAACAAAAGCTATTCATGAGGCACCTCTATCACTCCCAGAGTTATTTTTCTGAAGTGCACATAAAGGGACCCTCCATGTCTAAAATATCTGTGGATATTTGGGCTCATTTGTGCCATGCGCTAACCCCGAACTGGCTTATAGTACAAAAAATAAGGACTATAATTATGATTATGAAATCAATTCTTATTTTTAAATAAAAAACAATCAAACAAGTAAGAAAACAGACATGCTGTCTTTTGACCATGACATATTTATGTACTCTTACTGAGGGGAGGAGATCGAGAAGCAACATGAAAAGGAGAACGATGATGAAATATAATGTGCATTTCAAACTTCAAGAAAAAACAAACACGCTGTCCTATATGGGCATGATGAATTTTTAGGAGAAAGGGAAACTGCTCTCGGGGAGGGGTTACTTCCATATAGACGCTATACGGGGATGTGCCGCCCAAATTGGTCGCTTTTTCACAAGAAATCCCTAAACATGGGTCCCGTTTTCTACCCAAAAAAAAAATTCCTAAACATGGTTCACATTTTTAACAATATCCTTAAACATGGGTGGTATCCCGAAATCCTGCGCCTCGTGTATTTTTTCAGTCCATTGCCTGAGGTTTGAGGAAAGAAATGTATAAGAAAACTCACAGAAAAATCTGAAATCTCCGTTCATGCACGCATCCAGACATGCCGGTATCGTACGTGTCCCGGACGAGCCTGACCGGCCTGATTGTCTGCGTTTATCAGGCGCGGATCCGAGGGGGCGCAAGGGGCCATGGGCGGTAATCTTGACGTCACTCTATTCATCATGGGGGGGGGGGGGACGACACAATAGCCGTCCCCCCATGAACAATAGATTCTCTACTCGGATTGACGCCCATGCAAGGGGCGTGCGCCCCCCCCCCCCGTTTTGTCTGACAAGGTATGCCCCCGGACCCCCTAGATGGCCGATTGGCTTTGTCAAACCGAGGGTTCCTCAGTGTGCGCCCCCTTCTAAAAATCCTGTATCCGCCCCTGTTTGTGTTCACTTGTGTTGTATTATACTCATAGAAAAGGTCCAGCTTTTACGACAAATCCCTAAACATGGATATATGTTTTGCGAGAAATCCCTAAACAGTACATGGGTACCCTTTTTCTTAAAATTTGCCTGATTTGTTTTCAATAGCCTAGGAAGATCCCTAGTCTTAAATGGATACTTAATCGCAGATTGAGGACGTTTTATGCCGCGAGAGGGCACCGTGTTCGTTACCTGACAAGGGGTCTCAACTCCGCTTCTGCATCCGGCTTTCCATGGGGCATTTCCGGCGGGTCAAAAGTGCACACTGCTCCCACTGTTCATGTATTAGCCTATGAAGCCAACTTTTTTTCAGTGTACCAGCGAAAACCAGATTTTAGCCGGCGCGCAGCGCGCAAAGTTATTGAAATGATAGATTTGAATATTCATGAGCTTTTATAACTAATTAACATAAAATTAAACAGTACTTAGGCGTATACTGTACTTTTGCAGCAAAAATGTGCAGATGATGAAGAACTAGAAGACAAAGATAAAGAAGAAGAAGAAAAAAAGAAGAGGAAGAAGATGAAATAGAAGATGAAGAAGAAAAAAGAAGAGGAAGAGGAAAAGGAAGAAGAGGAAGAAGAAAAGGAAGATGAAGAAAAGAAGACGAAAAAGAAGATGAAGATGAAAAGGAAGTGCAAGAGGAAGAAGAAAAAAATGAAGAGGAAGAGGAGGAAGAAGAAGAACAAGAAGAAGAAAAAAAGAAGAAGAAGAAGAAGAAGAAGAAGAAGAGGAGGAGGAGGGAGAAGAAGCCCTCCTTCGATATTGAATTTGAGGAGAGTTGAAGAAGTGGGGAGACAGGAGGAGGGAGACAGAGAGAGAGGAGAGAGATGGAGAAGTGGGGATATAGAGGAGGGAGACACAGAGAGAGAAGAGAGATGGAGAAGTTGGGAGATGGAGGAGAGTTGAAGAAGTGGGGAGACAGGAGGAGGGAGACAGAGAGAGAGGAGAGAGATGGAGAAGTGGGGAGATAGAGGAGGGAGACACAGAGAGAGGAGAGAGATGGAGAAGTGGGGAGATAGAGGAGGGAGACACAGAGAAAGGAGAGAGATGGAGAAGTGGGGAGATAAAGGAGGGAGCCAGAAAGAGAGAGGAGAGAGATGGAGAAGTGGGGAGATAGAGGAGGGAGACAGATAGAGAGAGGAGAGAGATGGAGAAGTGGGGAGATAAACGAGGGAGACAGAGAGAGAGAGGAGAGAGAGATGGAGAAGTGGGGAGATAGAGAGGAGAGAGAGATGGAGAAGTGGGGAGATAGAGGGAGACAGATAGAGAGGAGAGATGGAAAAGTGGGGAGATAGAGGGGGAGCCAGAGACAGGAAAGATGGAGGGAAAGAGAGAGAGAGAGGGGTGTAGAAGGACAGATATGGTGTGAGGGAGACAGAGAGATGGAGAGAGATGGAGAAGTGGGGATATAGAGGAGGGAGACACAGAGAGGGGAGAGAGATGGAGAAGTGGGGAGATAGAGGAGGGAGACAGATAGAGAGAGGAGAGAGATGGAGAAGTGGGGAGATAAACGAGGGAGACAGAGAGAGAGAGGAGAGAGAGATGGAGAAGTGGGGAGATAGAGAGGAGAGAGAGATGGAGAAGTGGGGAGATAGAGGGAGACAGATAGGAGGAGAGATGGAAAAGTGGGGAGATAGAGGAGGGAGCCAGAGACAGGAAAGATGGAGGGAAAGAGAGAGAGGGGGGGGGGGTAGAAGGACAGATATGGTGTGAGGGAGACAGAGAGAGGAGAGAGATGGAGAAGTGGGGATATAGAGGAGGGAGACACAGAGAGGGGAGAGAGATGGAGAAGTGGGGAGATAGAGGAGGGAGACAGATAGAGAGAGGAGAGAGATGGAGAAGTGGGGAGATAGAGGAGGGAGACAGAGAGAGAGAGGAGAGATGGAAAAGTGGGGAGATAAAGGAGGAAGACAGAGAGAGATGGGACGGAGTCAGAGACAGGAAGGGTGGAGGGAGAGAGACAGAGAGTGGAAGAGAGAGTGAAAGAATGAGAGAGGCGATAGAAGTTACAGATTTGTAAGTTCATGCTGTTCAAATAGAGCATTATGTTACAAAAAAAAGTTGTATGAAGGTTGTTAACATACATCTATGGGAATGCTGTGGATATGTTATCAGTGAATAAGTCACTTCGGGGATGCAATCTGAGCATGAGCAGATAAAGGTCATCTGTACCAAATTCTAAAACCCACTGACACTAATATTCGATGTGTGCTCATGAATGTCATGTAATCATTATTCAATTATGCACTAATGGTGCATTCCATGATATCCAGGTGGAAGTATTCTTTTTAAAGGGGGAAACAAAAGCTATTCATGAGGCACCTCTATCACTCCCAGAGTTATTTTTCTGAAGTGCACATAAAAGGGACCCTCCATGTCTAAAATATCTGTGGATATTTGGGCTCATTTGTGCCATGCGCTAACCCCGAACTGGCTTATAGTACAAAAAATAAGGACTATAATTATGATTATGAAATGAATTCTTATTTTTAAATAAAAAAAACCAATCAAACAAGTAAGAAAACAGACATGCTGTCTTTTGACCATGACATATTTATGCACTCTTACTGAGGGGAGGAGATCGAGAAGCAACATGAAAAGGAGAACGATGATGAAATATAATGTGCATTTCAAACTTCAAGAAAAAACAAACACGCTGTCCTATATGGGCATGATGAATTTTTAGGAGAAAGGGAAACTGCTCTCGGGGAGGGGTTACTTCCATATATACGCTATACGGGGATGTGCCGCCCAAATTGGTCGCTTTTTCACAAGAAATCCCTAAACATGGGTCCCGTTTTCTACCCCAAAAAAAATTCCTAAACATGGTTCACATTTTTAACAATATCCCTAAACATGGGTGGTATCCCGAAATCCTGCGCCTCGTGTATTTTTTCAGTCCATTGCCTGAGGTTTGAGTAAAGAAATGTATAAGAAAACTCACAGAAAAATCTGAAATCTCCGTTCATGCACGCATCCAGACATGCCGGTATCGTACGTGTCCCGGACGAGCCTGACCGGCCTGATTGTCTGCGTTTATCAGGCGCGGATCCGAGGGGGCGCAAGGGGCCATGGGCGGTAATCTTGACGTCACTCTATTCATCATGGGGGGGGGGGGGGGGGGGGACGACACAATAGCCGTCCCCCATGAACAATAGATTCTCTACTCGGATTGACGCCCATGCAAGGGGCGTGCGCCCCCCCCCCCGTTTTGTCTGACAAGGTATGCCCCCGGACCCCCTAGATGGCCGATTGGCTTTGTCAAACCGAGGGTTCCTCAGTGTGCGCCCCCTTCTAAAAATCCTGTATCCGCCCCTGTTTGTGTTCACTTGTGTTGTATTATACTCATAGAAAAGGTCCAGCTTTTACGACAAATCCCTAAACATGGATATATGTTTTGCGAGAAATCCCTAAACAGTACATGGGTACCCTTTTTCTTAAAATTTGCCTGATTTGTTTTCAATAGCCTAGGAAGATCCCTAGTCTTAAATGGATACTTAATCGCAGATTGTGGACGTTTTATGCCGCGAGAGGGCACCGTGTTCGTTACCTGACAAGGGGTCTCAACTCCGCTTCTGCATCCGGCTTTCCATGGGGCATTTCCGGCGGGTCAAACGTGCACACTGCTCCCACTGTTCATGTATTAGCCTATGAAGCCAACTTTTTTTCAGTGTACCAGCGAAAACCAGATTTTAGCCGGCGCGCAGCGCGCAAAGTTATTGAAATGATAGATTTGAATATTCATGAGCTTTTATAACTAATTAACATAAAATTAAACAGTACTTAGGCGTATACTGTAGTTTTGCAGCAAAAATGTGCAGATGATGAAGAACTAGAAGACAAAGATAAAGAAGAAGAAGAAAAAAAGAAGAGGAAGAAGATGAAATAGAAGATGAAGAAGAAAAAAGAAGAGGACGAGGAAAAGCAAGAAGAGGAAGAAGAAAAGGAAGATGAAGAAAAGAAGACGAAAAAGAAGATGAAGATGAAAAGGAAGTGCAAGAGGAAGAAGAAAAAAATGAAGAGGAAGAGGAGGAAGAAGAAGAACAAGAAGAAGAAAAAGAAGAAGAAGAAGAAGAAGAAGAAGAAGAGGAGGAGGAGGGAGAAGAAGCCCTCCTTCGATATTGAATTTGAGGAGAGTTGAAGAAGTGGGGAGACAGGAGGAGGGAGACAGAGAGAGAGGAGAGAGATGGAGAAGTGGGGATATAGAGGAGGGAGACACAGAGAGAGAAGAGAGATGGAGAAGTTGGGAGATGGAGGAGAGTTGAAGAAGTGGGGAGACAGGAGGAGGGAGACAGAGAGAGAGGAGAGAGATGGAGAAGTGGGGAGATAGAGGAGGGAGACACAGAGAGAGGAGAGAGATGGAGAAGTGGGGATATAGAGGAGGGAGACACAGAGAGGAGAGAGATGGAGAAGTGGGGAGATAGAGGAGGGAGCCAGAAAGAGAGAGGAGAGAGATGGAGAAGTGGGGAGATAGAGGAGGGAGACAGATAGAGAGAGGAGAGAGATGGAGAAGTGGGGAGATAAACGAGGGAGACAGAGAGAGAGAGGAGAGAGAGATGGAGAAGTGGGGAGATAGAGAGGAGAGAGAGATGGAGAAGTGGGGAGATAGAGGGAGACAGATAGAGAGGAGAGATGGAAAAGTGGGGAGATAGAGGGGGAGCCAGAGACAGGAAAGATGGAGGGAAAGAGAGAGAGAGGGGGGTAGAAGGACAGATATGGTGTGAGGGAGACAGAGAGATGGAGAGAGATGGAGAAGTGGGGATATAGAGGAGGGAGACACAGAGGGGGGAGAGAGATGGAGAAGTGGGGAGATAGAGGAGGGAGACAGATAGAGAGAGGAGAGAGATGGAGAAGTGGGGAGATAGAGGAGGGAGACAGAGAGAGAGAGGAGAGATGGAAAAGTGGGGAGATAAAGGAGGAAGACAGAGAGAGATGGGACGGAGTCAGAGACAGGAAGGGTGGAGGGAGAGAGACAGAGAGTGGAAGAGAGAGTGAAAGAATGAGAGAGGCGATAGAAGTTACAGATTTGTAAGTTCATGCTGTTCAAATAGAGCATTATGTTACAAAAAAAAAGTTGTATGAAGGTTGTTAACATACATCTATGGGAATGCTGTGGATATGTTATCAGTGAATAAGTCACTTCGGGGATGCAATCTGAGCATGAGCAGATAAAGGTCATCTGTACCAAATTCTAAAACCCACTGACACTAATATTCGATGTGTGCTCATGAATGTCATGTAATCATTATTCAATTATGCACTAATGGTGCATTCCATGATATCCAGGTGGAAGTATTCTTTTTAAAGGGGGAAACAAAAGCTATTCATGAGGCACCTCTATCACTCCCAGAGTTATTTTTCTGAAGTGCACATAAAGGGACCCTCCATGTCTAAAATATCTGTGGATATTTGGGCTCATTTGTGCCATGCGCTAACCCCGAACTGGCTTATAGTACAAAAAATAAGGACTCATTATGATTATGAAATCAATTCTTATTTTTAAATAAAAAACAATCAAACAAGTAAGAAAACAGACATGCTGTCTTTTGACCATGACATATTTATGCACTCTTACTGAGGGGAGGAGATCGAGAAGCAACATGAAAAGGAGAACGATGATGAAATATAATGTGCATTTCAAACTTCAAGAAAAAACAAACACGCTGTCCTATATGGGCATGATGAATTTTTAGGAGAAAGGGAAACTGCTCTCGGGGAGGGGTTACTTCCATATATACGCTATACGGGGATGTGCCGCCCAAATTGGTCGCTTTTTCACAAGAAATCCCTAAACATGGGTCCCGTTTTCTACCAAAAAAAAGATCCCTAAACATGGTTCACATTTTTAACAATATCCCTAAACATGGGTGGTATCCCGAAATCCTGCGCCTCGTGTATTTTTTCAGTCCATTGCCTGAGGTTTGAGTAAAGAAATGTATAAGAAAACTCACAGAAAAATCTGAAATCTCCGTTCATGCACGCATCCAGACATGCCGGTATCGTACGTGTCCCGGACGAGCCTGACCGGCCTGATTGTCTGCGTTTATCAGGCGCGGATCCGAGGGGGCGCAAGGGGCCATGGGCGGTAATCTTGACGTCACTCTATTCATCATGGGGGGGGGGGGGGACGACACAATAGCCGTCCCCCCATGAACAATAGATTCTCTACTCGGATTGACGCCCATGCAAGGGGCGTGCGCCCCCCCCCCCCCCGTTTTGTCTGACAAGGTATGCCCCCGGACCCCTAGATGGCCGATTGGCTTTGTCAAACCGAGGGTTCCTCAGTGTGCGCCCCCCCCTTCTAAAAATCCTGTATCCGCCCCTGTTTGTGTTCACTTGTGTTGTATTATACTCATAGAAAAGGTCCAGCTTTTACGACAAATCCCTAAACATGGATATATGTTTTGCGAGAAATCCCTAAACAGTACATGGGTACCCTTTTTCTTAAAATTTGCCTGATTTGTTTTCAATAGCCTAGGAAGATCCCTAGTCTTAAATGGATACTTAATCGCAGATTGTGGACGTTTTATGCCGCGAGAGGGCACCGTGTTCGTTACCTGACAAGGGGTCTCAACTCCGCTTCTGCATCCGGCTTTCCATGGGGGCATTTCCGGCGGGTCAAAAGTGCACACTGCTCCCACTGTTCATGTATTAGCCTATGAAGCCAACTTTTTTCAGTGTACCAGCGAAAACCAGATTTTAGCCGGCGCGCAGCGCGCAAAGTTATTGAAATGATAGATTTGAATATTCATGAGCTTTTATAACTAATTAACATAAAATTAAACTGTACTTAGGCGTATACTGTACTTTTGCAGCAAAAATGTGCAGATGATGAAGAACTAGAAGACAAAGATAAAGAAGAAGAAGAAAAAAAGAAGAGGAAGAAGATGAAATTGAAGATGAAGAAGAAAAAAGAAGAGGACGAGGAAAAGGAAGAAGAGGAAGAAGAAAAGGAAGATGAAGAAAAGAAGACGAAAAAGAAGATGAAGATGAAAAGGAAGTGCAAGAGGAAGAAGAAAAAAATGAAGAGGAAGAGGAGGAAGAAGAAGAACAAGAAGAAGAAAAAGAAGAAGAAGAAGAAGAAGAAGAAGAAGAGGAGGAGGAGGAGGGAGAAGAAGCCCTCCTTCGATATTGAATTTCCATTCATTGAACGCTTTTCTTGTACCTTGCAGATCTGGCATATCATATGTCAAGTAAAAGTACAAAGGGAAAATTTGCTCCCCATGACCTCATATATGTACCACCATGCACTGGCTTCTGGTGCATGTACCCCCCCCCCCCCACACACACACAAAAAAAAACCCAAAACAAAACAAAAACACAACAAACAAAAACAACAAAAAAGGCACAAAACAAAACCCAACAAACAGCAACAAACAAACAAACCTAAAAAATCTGATTTGATTTTTGTCTTCTTCTTCTTCCTCTTCTTTTTCTTCTTCATCTTCTTCTTTTTTCTTCATCTTCTTGTAAAATGAGTCCATCAACAGAAAACACACACAATTCAGTCTATCATTAAGTTATTCAAGGTTGCATAAGGCTGTATTTACACCAATCCACCTTCACACTTCAGAACACATGCCATATTGTGCCTGCATCATCATCAGCATCACCACCACATCTTTCACAAAATTATGGGGGAAAAAAACAAATAGAAGTTTCTCAGTGTGAAATGATGTTTATTAAACTAACTCACTTATCAACATAAAAGTTAATGCTCTCTTGAAATGCAATATACAGATTATAACATATTGTTCATGGACAACAAATCACGGGGCAGGTGAGGGGGCGGCATACCAATTGCTATTTTATTTCAGTTTGTAAGCAAACAAGTTTAAATCTAGTGACATCCGATATATAGGTGGATTATAATGTATATCCATGTACATCCCTTCAATCTATCATCAGAATATACAAGACATAAAAGTCCAAAGAGACCACCTTACTGCCCAAAATGATGAGGCGATGTTTGTCCAAATATTGGTAGTTTTGAAAATTTCCGGGTGGGCTGAAACTCCCAAGCGCCTGATTCGTTTGCCTAGAAACATGCCCCAGATTGATGGCACAACCATTGCACAGATGATAAAAAGGAAGAAATTACAGATTATAGAACCATTTGCGTTTCAAGAAAAATTATCATAGCTATCGCAGGATAGCTTCAAGAATTTGATGAAAGGGGTTATCACTTAAGGTTGAAGATCAAATAAATATGATTACATCTTAATGCACTACTTATGCATACAATTATAAACACACGTTGCATTAAAGATGATGAACTAAAATCATATTTCATAATGTAGTCATGCCACATTTTTCTAACTCTATTTCTAAATTACAATGGAATTAAAAGGAAAATTATTTGATTTCGAAAATTTATTGGTTATAGTTTGAATTTAAATTACTGCATTATTCTGAGGTGACATGATTTTTATCAAATATTTTTTTGAAGTGTGAAAAGAATTTAGAATTAGGCTCAAGATTAATCACTTTCTTTTTTGTATTTTTGTTTTTATTGAAAACAAAACAAACTTAACTACATAATATATTTACAATACATGTTATTTTATTGGCTAGATAGTTTAGCTTATGAGTCGTACAGCCTGTTTCACCCGAAGGTTCATCAGCGACTGACCAGTATTACAATCTTTACAAGACAGCCTGTTTCACCCGAAGGTTCATCAGCGACTGACCAGTATTACAATCTTTACAAGACAGCTTGTAAAGATTGTAATACTGGTCAGTCGCTGATGAACCTTCGGGTGAAACAGGCTGTACGACTCATAAGCTAAACTATCTAGCCAATAAAATTATACACAGCTCCTCCAGTTGAGCACTTTTAGAAACTGCAGTGTATTGTACATTACTGTACATGACTTACAATACATGTTATATCAAAAGGTATGCGTGAATACAGAAAAATACAAAACAACACAGCACAGCACAACACTACACATCACAACATAATGCCAATGCCCCAACTCTTTAAAATAGTGAAGCCTCGTCTTAATGAACATCAAGGATATAGAGAGACAACTATAAGGAATATTTAACTGAAGCTTATGTCATCAAAGTGAGGCTCCACTAATTACTAAACAGGGAAGAAAACCGTAATTACCAGATAAGATGTTTACATGTTCTTGACAATAAGGGGGGAGGGGATAAATTTCTACAAAAATGAAAGAGACCATTTCTTAAAATGAAGATTAATCACTTTCTCATAATCATGTTTCAAATGGACCAATCGTACCAATTGCAATATATTTTTAATTACGTGTACATGGACATGTACACCTACAAAAGGTAAATCCGATGTAAAATTTAGTCTTTGCTTTTATTTCAAAATTACAAATTAGGGGGTGTATCTATAAATCATCTTGAAGTGAAATGTCAAGTGATTGCAATAAGGGCCATTCAACCCTGAACCACCCCCCCCCCCAAAAAAAAAAAAAAAAAAAAAAATAATGAAAAAAATAATGAAAAAAAAAATGGAAAAAATAAATAAATGAAAGTTACAAATCTGTTTGTTTCCCCTTTGAATAATATGTTAGCTCTTTCTTTTGACCCAAACATTGACATTCAATTTCCAGCTCAGAAATAGCATTCCTGACATTTAGAATAAATGTAATTGCCATTATGTAAATTAGCAATAAATCTCGAAAGAAATTAATTAATTAAACTTTATGTTTAAATGATAATAAAAATAAAAATACTTCGATCCTTAATGACTCCGTTACTTGACACGTAACAAGCAATGTAACTGATGAGCTTCCTTGGACAACCTGCATTATAAAAACAAAAAGAAAGGACAAACAAAAATTAAACTTCTTGTAGACTGTGGACTGGATTTTAAAGTAGGAAACAAAAATGGGTACATCTATCCAGGGCGGATCCAGGATTTTGTATAATAAGGGGGGGGGGGGGAGGAGGGGCATACAAATGCTGAATTGTCAACTTTGGGAAACTGCTAGGAGGGAGATCCGTATATTGTCTGGTCTTGCCAGCCCTCCAAATATCGCTCAGTGGGGGGAGGGGGGAGGGGGTTATGGGGTCCTGTTTCCCTCCATAAATATCTGACACGAAAACTAAACAAGAACAAAAACAAAAACAAAAAAGGTTTTCCGTTCTAAAAGCGGGGCACAATGCATACTGTTGTTTGAAAGGGGGGCACGGGCCGGGATTGTTGCCCCCCCCCCCCAAAAAAAAACAACAACAAACAAACAAACAAAACAAAAACAAAAAAAAAAACCCACCACTGCCTTTGTTCTTCCTTCTTAATTATAGAAATGTAAATCTAAGTTTAAATCATTTAACAGACGTAATATTTTCATCTTCCATTCCAAATTTGATCCTAGACCAAGGGCAAGGCATTTAGTAAACTTTAAAACGGCTAAATCAAAATAATTTACTGGACTTTAGAATTTTGATTTTGACTGCACAGACTATGTCGGTAGAAATCTAACAAGTCTATTAATAATAAGATCTAATCTTACAGAGCTACTACTAAGACTAAGCAATGGAATATTGAAATTTACACCAATTATGTGGGCTTAGAGGTCTACATTTTCAAAAAACAATTTACCTTTCCAGTTCAACTTGGGTTTCCTGCAGTGAGTGGATGACAATAATCTACAGCCCAGTCCCAGGTAGGGTCTATCAGTTTTTTAATAGTATCACGATATTGAATGATCTGGTCCTGGTCCCCCTGTGTTTCTCTACTTCGGTCCAAGGCAATAGCTCTGCAATCAAAAGGAACAAGAGGTTAGAATCATAGTAGTAATTAAAAGCATGCCACAGATCTACTGTTTAAATTAATAATATTACTCGCACATGAAGGCCCTATGGCTATGTACTCTCTCGTCTCAGTGACAGTGGTGACTCGTCATGGTTGTCACTACAGAGTACAGTACACAAAATAAATTGGGACAGCTCTCAGTAGCAGCATAAGGTTATACTGACTGTATATAATAAAGAACATTTTAATCTGGTCCAGCATGATTCAGGACATTATCATTCAAATTCTAAGTTGATCTTTCTAGACCCTCCTTAAACAAAGTTCAAGGCGAGGCCGAGGGCCTAACTCTAAGTCTAAGGTAGGCCTAGAATAGGCAAAGCGCAGTTAGCCGGCCAGGATCGGCGCACCCAAAACTAACAGACCGCTGGGCAAGATCTTACCCGGCGCGGCCCAGCTCCCCAGAGTGAGGATCTTGCGCATTCAGTGTCATGATCAATCTTGAACAGGTCCACATCTACCGCAGATTGTCGGTAATGAAGCCATGCACTTTACTTTTTAGGCTTGAGCACTATCATAATATACAGATCTTCGGAAAATATTTGATCTTCTCGAAAAATATTACAAGTAGACTATTCAAAATGACCGTTTTAGAGTTCAATCAAAGATAATAATTTTGTTTTGTCATGCATGAGAAGGGGGACTGGGTGGGATGTGGGATAATACGTTTTGTACAGTGAACTCACTAGCAGCCACGACGAACACATCCCAATTATTAAGAGGAATGTTAAACAAAATACATATTTACTTACATTTCATGGCATCATACGGCATTACTTTGATGAGAATGTCCACCGCAGAATTTTCTGCCTTCGTGAGACTTACAAGACAAACTCCTTCTAAAAAAGAAAATTCTCAAAAACAAAGTTTTTTTGAGATTTGTGTTGAAATGGCACAAAAGTAGCACTACCCGCACGGCCGCCATTTTCCCTATTTCGTGTCCAAATCGTAGGGAATTGTGGGAATGAAAAAAATGAATTATGTATGATCTTATACATAAAACATTATGTTAATATGAGCAACTAACCAATCATCGAACAGTATTTGACGAGTTTTTGACGTCATTCCTCATGAATAAACATTTATTGAAATTGACCCTCCTAGCTCACTGTTCAAATTGGCCAAAGCTCCCACAATGCATCCAATGCAAAGCCTATGGAATGTCAAAGGTCATATTTTAGCTGGCCCTCTAGCCCTCCTTCGGAGGGCGTACTGTGTATGATCGAATCTCTTTGTATCATGATCATGATGTTGCCCCGTGGGGTGCAATCTTCGGACAGAGTATAGTCGCAGTGCAACATGCACGCTCCGCCCGAGCTCGAGCTCTCGTGATTCGGTCGGCTTCGTGCAGTCCGGAATATAATCCCAGTAGTCCAACGGACGCGTTCGACGCACAAACTTTGTGTACGAGTGAATGGGGCTTACGCAATCCCGACTTTCCCCACAGCCGCCCGGTTGCGTATCCCTTTAATTCTCGCTACCTCAAATATGCATGACATAAACCACTCAAATTTTCAAAAATGCAACCAATTGTCTCAATAAATCATGATGGTACCTTTTCAAACATGTCGGTTAAACTCAAACTCGAGGATTTTTGTAATACCTGTGTACACTTTTCAATGCAAAAAGACAAACACTTGTCGACCCAATCGGGATAGTGTCAGCACTGCGCATGCGTGGTTTGCATGACAAACGAAATTGCGTATTTAGGGTAGCGAGAATTCACAGCTGAAATTGTGCATAGATTTGAATCTTAATTTTGAACTCGTTTGAATTTCCCTTATTTTATGAATCATCGTGATCAGTGGCGTATCTAGGTATTCTGGCGCCCGGGGCAAACTATCATATCTGCGCCCCGCCCCCCCCCCCCCCAATGCCCAAACTCAAATTAAAGGGATACGCCACCAGGCGGCCGTGGGGAAAGTCAGGATTGCGTAAGCCCCATTCACTCGTACACAAAGTTTGTGCGTCGAACGCGTCCGTCGGACTACTGGGATTATATTTCGGACTGCAAGAAGCCGACCGAATCTCGCACGAGAGCTCGAGCTCAGGCGGAGCGTGCATGTTGCGCGGCGAACAGTCTTTCCGAAGTTTGCGCCCAGCGGGGCAACGGCATGATCAGGTAACGATCACGGTGCCCTCTCGCTGCATAAAACGTCCACAATCTGCGGTTGAGTCTCCCTTTAATGTGCGTTTTTAATTTAGAAATGATGGCACTACGTAAAAATGAGTTTCAATGCACATAACCCAGGGTTGTTAGCCCAAATTTGATGAGTTACTGTATAAGTGAGGGAACAATGCGACCGAGCGTCAGATTTTTTTTTCCTTTTCACCCCTGAAATTGAATTTTTTAAAGTATTTTACCCTTTAAAAAAATCCAAGGAAATACAAGGGAATACAGCGACCTAGCAATAGATCCTTTAAAGTCAAATTTTAAGTAAATTCATAAACAATAATACATTTTAAAGCCTCTTGTAACTGCAGATTTATTGTACATATATACATAAATTAATATACATATTGATAATATTCTGGAAATAGGTTAAGAAAACTGTAAATATTATGTTAAACATTTCTTAAGATTAATTGATATAAACGACACTATACGTAAAGTATTCCTGTTTTTAAATGTACTGTATTATATAAATATTGCTGTTGAAATGTGATGTGTCTTATTTTTTAAATATTTGATTGTAAATTGTCATGCAATTCAGCTGAGGCTGCGAAATGATGATAATAAAATGAACTGAACTGAACTGAACAGATTCTTTCTCTTTTTTTGTGGAAATTTTGCACATTCGTATTTTGGGCGCCAAATTGAATGAAAACCCTGAAGAAATATATTTGAGGAATTTAGTAAGGCATTGCAAGGCAAATTTATGATGTCTTTCGAATATTCTATACTTTGAAAGTGCTTTTTATGCACTTATATCCCATAGGGTTAGGGTTATGAAAAATGGGTTGAACTACTTCTTCAATACACACCCTACATAATAAAACAATAAAGCAATCGATCAACCAAGATGTACATGCACACACCTCTACGCTTACGCACTCACGTGCACACACTTTTACTTTTACTTCCATATACGCCCGAAACTGCAGATGTATTTTTTTCCCGGTTTTTTTTTTCTTTTCTTTTCCTTTTTTTTTTTTTTTTTAAATTATTAAACCGTTACAATGTCCGAAAATCGTATAAAATCTTCTCGAGGCTCCCATCCTAGTCAAGCTATATGCTTATGATGGAAACCTCCTGCATTTTTTTTTCCTCATCAAACCTTTGTTTTCCTTTAGTTTGCTTTCTATAATTTGTTATGTCAAAGTATATATTCTTTTTATTGATGATTATATTATCATGTATTGTGTTACTATGTTCCGTTCATTTATTGTATATCAATTATACTTTGTATATTTGGAAAAATACAGAAATAAATCAAATCAAATCAAAATCTTTGGGGGCGCAAAATTTAACAAGCTCCTGCCTTATGCGTGGGGGGAGCAAAGCAACTAGAGTCAATTAATGGTTAACACTTTCAAAACGCCATTAGGGGCGCGAAATAGCTAGATCTTGAACATAATTATGCGAGAGAGCAAAGCGACCGAGCTTTAGAAAATTTTCGCATTTCAAACCCTATAAAACACCATTTTTTACGCATTTTGTCCTTGACTGGGGCGCAAATAACCCTCAAAGACCATAACATTTCTTGTATTTCTCTCCATTTTCTTTCTCTCTTTTGCGTTTTTTTTGCGCCCCCTTCAAGTGCCGCCCGGGCACGTGCCCCCTCTGCCCCCGTAGATACGCCACTGCAAACCAACAGAAATAGGGAAATGACATTGTAACATTCTGTAAAAACACACTATACTATTTCGTCCATGAAAGAAGTTAGGTTTAGAATTATGTTACTTTACAACATGGCGATGAAACAGGATTGATCACCTGTTCTCCACCTATACCGGCAGAGAAGTCATTATCCGCTCAGTGAAAGAACATTGCGACCTGAATCTCACTGGCCTCGCCTCAAATACCACCGCCAATATCACAATGTAACATCAGGCACACTGGCGTATTGGAGGAGGTACAAAATCGGAATTCGGCAAACCGATTTTGAAGTTTCCCCCTTTTCTCCAAAACATAAAAAATGTTACAAAATTGAGGTTCTATAATGTCAAGTTTAGCTTGCGTGCAGGCAGTTCTTAATTGACAATTAGCGTCGTTTCCACTTTTCCTGAGCGGTATACAGCTCACTAAAATCCCTCTCCCTCGAAACACACACACACACACACAGGCACGCACACACGTTTACATGGCTTTACTTCCGAGGACAGGTATTGTTCCTCTATTGTTCCTCGTCCTCGGACAGTCGACGGAATAAGGCATAAATTCATTGTTCGACGTTCGAGGACTATTGTCCGGCTTCCGAGGACCATTGTTCTCATGGTTTTTTTTTTGTTCTCTGTCCGAAAATGTCCTCGGACATAATGCTAAACAAACGCACCCACACGCGCCCAAGCCCAGCCCCCCCCCCCCCCCACACACACACTGATGGCCTCTCTCTCTCTCTCTCTGTCTCATACACATGCAGGCAACCATTCAACAAAAAATGATGAAGACTATCACATAATACGCCTTTTTTGCTCAAACTGTGTCTTTTGTTGACACGCATCAATGGGCTTCCCTCGAACATCGTACATGCCTTATGGAAGGCCATTCCCGACACAATTCTGCTGTCATCGGTCGAAAAAAACAAGCAAATTTTGAAAATGACTGTATTTTAAGAAACGGGCATAGAATAAAAAATGACTTAACCAAATTTAGTGATCTTGATTTCATTCTCTCTTCTAGAAAATGCTATACCCAATATTGTAAAAAAAAATTATATACTGTTCGTAGGCAGAGTACTGAAAATCCACCGTTTCGCTTTTTGTGGGACACCCGGTATAACTCATTATGCTCATGAAGCAAGTTTGGGAATCCCAACTCGTCAACTTATCGTTTGTGAGTAAACTATATGACGTCACACGATAGTCTTTTTATTTCTTGAGGTAGTCTGTTTACTGTGCCTGGATTATGAATTAATTAATTTAAAGGAACTGTTCATCATTAAATCTTAATGCTTCAAAGAAGGGGGAGAAAAGAGAGAAAACATGGACTGGCCATGGAGATATATTTCCCATGCTGCGCTCGATCTGAGGGCCTGTCAAGATGTCTCAGGGCCAGTTGATCAGAAAATGATACTAGCAAAGTGTTTATTCTATATTTGAAATAAAAAACATCAACACTGACCTTTTATAGTTAAATAATATTTCTACCATGAAAATACCCCCATATCTCCAGTCGACCGTTTTCCTTTCGGAAATTCATGGATCAGCCAGAAAAAGAAGAGAGCAAACCGTTCCAAAGCACCGCTTTTTTTCATTCCGTCGTTCCGGTCGTTCTGTTCCAAATTGCAAATTCCGTTTTTCAAAATTGTATAGTAGTTCCGAAGACCATCCTTTTCATGATACGCTAGTTCCGAAGCCCCCTTTTTTGTCTTGCCAGCCTCTGATCATTATTCATTTATTGCCTATTCCATGATACATAAATGCAGGAAGCATTCTTTTAAATGGGGGAAATGCTATTTCGTTTTAATCAGCACCTCCATCACATTGGGAGTAACTTTTATTGAAAAATGTACAAAGTGAAGCTTTAGTATGATATGGGGTCATTTGGGACATGTGCTAACTCCGAATTGGTCTTCATGACTGCAGAAATGCTTTATTCACAGTGAGTTGAGGTACATGCGTATATAATGTTCCCCGGTATAGCAGCAATGAAAAAAATGTCTATTCTAGTTATAAAAAGCTATAGTATTGTGATAATTGTAGGTCAGATTCCTTTTGTAATATACGCTGCGGCTACTTTGCGGGAACAATACTACGCTGCATGTCTAAATAAAAAACACATATTATACATGACAATGACAAGTTGTATGTGGGCATGTGGCCAGAGTAAATCATAAAAAATATAGAATAAACAAAGTTTCCAAGCATTGATATGAAGGTAAAAATAAGTATCACATTATGGAAATAGGAGGGGAAGAAGTTGAATAATAATTTATAAGTGTTGCATAAACGCAATCGATCTCGCAGTAAAGCTGGCCTCAACATAAAGTTATTTAATTACTGTTCAGCATTTAAGGTTTTGATTGTAGTTGATTATTTGGCTTAAGAATATAAGAAAGAAAGAAAGAAAGAAAGAACATCTCCGAAAATTTCAAGAAAAGTGATCACTGTTTAGTGATTTAAAACAAAAATGCAATGTTCATTAATAATTATAACTACACAAGTCATGTATAGTTATTTGGGTTTTCAAGGGCGTGCTATTGGGTCACAATGACTTTGTATGAAATCACTGTATATATAGGCTCCAGATAACCAGACCTAATACGGTACCTGGGGTACCTGACATAGCAATCGATTTGACTTAAAAGGTATGCTGGACCCTGACCCTTTTCTATCAAGTGCATGGAATTCTGCTTTATGTTGTGCTTGTCGTCATTTAAAACAGCACGTTATAACATGTAGGCCTATATACCAAGAGGCAAGTTTAAAAACGACAAACATAAAGATTAAAAAAATAAACATTTCTGTTTGCAATAGATCAAAATTCTGTGCACAAACGCAATTGAGGCCAGCTCCCCCCCCCCCCCCCCAAAAAAAAGAGAGAAAAATATCGGGCCAGCCCCCGCCACCGAGAAAATATCGGGACTCTCAAACGGATTAAAATTTCCCCGCAGAAAACAAATGCATGGGCCCGTTTCCCTGGCCAAGTAGGAAAATTCAGCCAAGTTCTCTGTAGAGAAACTGAAACAATCGGGCCAGTTCCAGCCCCCTCCCTGGGCCAGCTTAGCCACCGCCCCCACTGGAGGGACAAAAAATTGGGCCAGTTATCCCTTCACCCGCAAAAGGAAAATTTCAACATATTTGGGCCAGGAGAAGA
Organism: Heliocidaris erythrogramma; assembly: GCA_025617745.1. NCBI lineage: Eukaryota > Metazoa > Echinodermata > Echinoidea > Camarodonta > Echinometridae > Heliocidaris > Heliocidaris erythrogramma. Next base: position 7,980,166 of record CM046872.1, on the reverse strand, counting down.
ATGCAGAAGAGATAAAAGAGAAGAAGAGGAAATAATTATGATCAGCGTATTAAAGAATATAAAGAGAACTAGAAGGAAGAAGGAAGAAAGGATAATGGGGAAAGGAAGAATGGGAAAAGAAGAAAAAGAACTGAACTTAAGAAGAAGAAGAAGAAATAGAAGAGGAAAGAAGTTTTCCCCCGAACAAAAAGATTCCTACAGAATCAAATTTGGAACGTAGTTTCCAGACAGTGAGAAACCCTTGTCAGTTGGTCAGGAGGTCACAAGATCATCCAGATGGGAGGGGAACACAAAGACCTAACTGCATATAGATGGTATCCCCTCTCCTATATTTTTACTGTCTACAAATTTGAGGATTCATTTTACCGGGCGGCAAAAGAGATCTAGAGCGTTTGCCTTTTCTCAAACTGATTGTTTGGAAATTATTCATAACGGTCTTATTATCGGTAGTTTAAATTGTTCGACCCCCTTAAATACGCCATTTTAAATATTAAACTCTTTACATTTTCTCAGGGTGGGAGGGAGACCCCCCCCCCCCCCACACACACACACAAGCTTCCCACCACTGTTTGCAATGCATTAAATATCATGAAAGAAATCATGTTAGGAATAGGCCACTCATACACATGCGAGGTATAACCTCGTACTCCATACATGTACTTTAATTTCAATATCTACCATCTTTCAACCTCCCCCATCATGATGTCATGGATTTTTCCCGTCTTCTTGAAGACTCTTATACCTTTTCGACCTTTTCATTGTTCCCAAAATTGCCCCCACGGTGTCTGGAGGATTTTTCTATCTTAGAAACTACACATTCTATAATGATCAGATTTTTTCAGATCTTGTTGAAAATACTGTAAAATATAGCCTACATGTACCACATTTCACGTAAATTCATGCATTTATTATTAGGCCTAAGCAATGCTCTAAAGAATTCTTGGAAATTTTCAGCTAAAAGACTTCCATAGACATGTACAAATGTGGAAACACTGAGTGTACACACAGAATGTGTGTAGTTTGTGTGTATCTTTGCATTGGGCCCTTGTGGAGCAGTAGGGGGAGGGGTATTTTCAAATTGATATGGCCATAAATTATGATCTCATTGTTTTCTCAAAAATTCCCGCAGAATCAAATTGGGCATGCGACACGCGTAGTATCCACAAGCTGCTAAATTTTACGAGTGATACTTTCTTGTGGCACGCCACGCGCGAAGTTTGTACACTCAATCAACCAGGCCAGAACTATATAGTTTCCAGTTTCCAGACAGTGAGAAACCTTAGCTGTCAGTTCGCCAGGGGATCACAAGATCATCCAGATGGGAGGGGAACACAAACAACTGCATTATTACTGTATGCAAATTTATAAATTTGAGGATTCCTTTTCCCGGGCGGCAAAAGGGCTATATAGAGCTTTTGCTTTTTCTCAAACTGATTGTTTGGAAATTATTCCTAACGGTCTTACTATCGGTAGTTTAAATTGTTCGACCTCCTTATACGCCATTTTAATATTATTAAAATCTTTACATTTTCTCAGGGTGGGAGGGAGAAACCCCCACCCCACACACAAACACACTTTCACCACTGTTTGCAATGTTTTTACTTCTCAGACTTTCAAATGATGTTCTCAGGGCTAATGTTATGGCCCGCGGGGATCATGCCAGGGATCATGTTGACAGAGTCAATAGGAAGCGAATGGAATTTCATAATTTCTGTCATTATTTTTACAAATATTTTTTAACATAATATTTTGTTTTTGTAAAAAGTGGTACGGTGCTACTTATTTGTACATTAGGGTTATAAACTAAGATTGAATGTGCAAAGTCAGGCGGGTTTTTAAGCCTGATCGAAGTGCCTTCTGTCTCCGACTTGTTTCCTTGTTAGGCCTACTGAGTATTAACAGTGATGGTCTATTGACAAGCCTTCATATCTTCGTTCTATGACTTAAAATCAATAAATTAAAAGATTTTTAAGAGAATAAAGCATATCCGTTCATATTGGTCATCTTGCCTTATTTTATAATTTTTCTATCACAGATTTCAACCGTCCTTTTGTAGTTGTCCAGCTAGGGATGATTTTTGTGCGAGGGTTACATGTAGTTTCCTAGAGCAAAGAATTAACCATCAAACCCAAAACTTGAAATAACAATAATTTTTTGAATAAAAGCGTTTTTTCCCCCCGAAAGCGAAACAGCGGAAAACACTTCCGGGTAGGGTATGGGTACCGTATATCCAATATTGACATTTACACGTGGTATACGCGGCGTGCACTTTGGATTTATCATATCGCGATAATAGTACGGCGCGGTACATTGTTGTGGTACATGGTGAAAATGAAGACGCAGATCTATTGATGATAATGATAGAGCACCTCCTACTCAGTAGTTTTGACAAATAATAGCAAGACTTCGTGATTCAAGAGGCGTTCACTAACAAGTTGTCAGATTATCAGGTAATTATTATATTTTAAAACAAATGGGTTACAATTAGCATGTCGTGTTTTTATTATCAGATTCAGCAGACAGGTCCACACAACAGTTCCACTTCCAGCTCAGCGCTCTGTCTCCTCTGATCTTAGTCTTACTCTATGCAGTATCAGCCCAGGCTGGCCCGGCCTCCCGCTCGATCGTTGCGCCGTACCTCGTCCTAGGCCTCGCCCTCGGCATTTAGTTCACTTCACTTTACTCTTCTTCTACTTCCAGTCTGGTACAGACCGCCGCTGGCGTATTATCGTACCTTAATGATATCTCTTTACTTTAGCAATAACCAATCTCTCGTTGGACACCGTCGGATTGATTGAAAAAGATGTACAGTTTGTATTATTAATATTACCGTACTCTTAATATAATTTGGAAGATTAATACAGTAGTAGGGGGCCTATTAATAGTATTATTATTAAAATTTAAATGATATCGTGAAATAGAAAACCACTGCAGACTGCCCTGGCACTGGCACTGAGTGTCACTCAGTGTCACTGACTGTCGTGACTGTTCAATCCGCATACATAGATTCTACTGGTAGTGCTTCGTTTTGTCAAATGCAGAGTCTATTTATGATTGATTGATACATGTCTCAATTCTTTCCTCTACATGCTGTTGTGTGTGCAAACAAATTAGTGAAACCAAGATCGTGACACTCGTCAAATTCAAATAGGTTATGATTATGATCTAGCCCTGGGACGCTGCCATTTTGTGGCAGCGTCCTGAGTGAAACCACTGGTATTCCGTGGGTCTCACAATTTACAATGGTCAAATGACTATTGAAAATTGTATCATACAAATTATTTTTGGGAATTATTTATAGGCCTAGTATCATATTTACGATGCCACTTACCTAAATAGACCTTCCACAAATCAGCTCTTCCTAGCCCCGGGACGCTGCCACTTTGTGGCAGCGTCCTGAGTGAAACCAGTACGATTCGGTGGGTCTCACAATCTACCAATGTTCAAATGACCATTTAAAAAATGGCCATGTAATTATTATTTTTTAATTAAAGTATCATATATACGATGCCACTTACCTAAACAGACTTTACGCAAATCAGCTTTTCCTAAAAAATGTGTAGAATCGATGAATGTCACTTTTTACTCTCAATTTTCGAAACCAGTCCCGTTCGCCATGTTGTTAAAGCCAAATTGAAAATAGGCACTTGCGCATGCGCCTATGAATGTTTATTACAATGACGGCATAGTTTTCGTCAATGGAATAATGAATATTCATATACCCACTGTAATCCGCCGATCGCTAGCGTATAGATCTAGCGCTCTCGCTCAAGCTCGTCTTAATGAATATTCATAATCCTCCCTTCTTGTCTGTATTTATAATTGAGCTGCTGACGCATGCGCATTGCAAGCAAAACACCGACCTTCGGAAGTTTTTACTACAGGCTCTTGGAGATAAATATGCCTTTTTTGTTTCATCCTCATTGAAAAGAAAGACGACAGTCAATCGTAAAGTATTGTAAGTACCTAAAATAGCCTAAAATCAACTGATTTCATGTTTCATGGCTATCATTTTGACAAACGACCTTGTAATTATGTGACATCCATGCGATCAAAGGACTGCGAAGCGCAGCCCGAACACTACGTGTTCGGGCTGCCGCAGTAACTCTTCCTAACAAATGTGTAGAGTCGTTGAATGTCACTTTTTACTCTCAATTTTCGAAACCAGTCCCATTCGCCATGTTGTTGAAGTGAAATGAAAACAGGCACTTGCGCATGCGTCTATGAATATTTATTACATTGACGTCATTGTTTTCGTCACAGGAATAATGAATATGCATTAGGCTAGATAAATATGCATAAGATTCAATCTCTCGCTTGATATTGCCACTCATCTCTCATGAATATTCATAATTATTCATAATCCTCCATATAGCATGCATGCATTGGAGCTGCTGACGCATGCGCATGGCAAGCTATACACCAGCCTGCGGAAATTTTTAGTACAGGCTCTTGGAGATAAATGGGCCTTTTTTGTATCATCCTCATTGAAAAGAAAGACGACAGTCATGCGGAAAGTATTGCAAGTACCTAAAGTAGCCTTTAATCAACTAATGTCATGTTTCATGAGTATCATTTTGACAAACGACCTCGGAATTAAGAGGCACCCTAGCTATATGAGCTCCTTGGCTTATCAATCTGGTCCTGTGCTGGTACTGGGCTGGACACTCTGTCCTACTGGGGCCTGTGACGGACACTATCAACACAAAAATTACACACATTAGAATCACACATTCCCATGCACACTGGACCTTGGAAACCACCCTCTGTGTTTGCTGTGGTGGTTCTGGTCAAAATGGAATGTTAACATTAAAAATATATTAATAATATCAACACTTATCAACAAAAAATCGGCAGCGGGGATAGGATTCAGCTTACCTTACACATGTTGCTGTAAGAATTGTCATTATCATGACAAAAGATGACCTCTTATTCTCTCGATGCAGCTGAGTCGACGAGGGGTCAGCAGACTCAGCACTAGTCTAGGTGACATTTTTAATTATTTTGTCCGTAAAACCATGAAGCTATTATGAGCATAGATACAAACCCGAAGTTGTGGGGAGAGTGAATCATGCACCGTTCTACGCTGGGTGCGCAGTGCGCACCTAACTATGGTGCGCACACACGTACACACAGGTTTGTATAGCTCATATAGCTTCATGGTTTTACGGACAAAATAATTAAAAACTTCTAAAATGAATACCGGTACACACAAAAGGGATACATCACTTCATATGTTTTAGGGGATTTTTGTGGCTCTCACTACAGTGTATAATGTACATGTATCTGTTTAATAATTCAGGATGATATATATATATATATATATATATATATATATATATATATATATATATATATATATATATGCACTTGTACATTGTGCATATACACAGGGCTCAGTTTTATGTGAAACGAGATCTACATGTGTGAAACTTCACAAAAATAATGCTGTGAATGAATAATTTGTTGATCTGGGTCATAGAACATAACTCCAAATAATGTGACATCCTTCAAATTTACCATGTGCAAATTTCAGTCTGATATGACTTTCAACTTTTGGAGTTATTAACAAGCAAAAGGGTCACATGTTTTTGTCTTACACAGTATGTACATCATGGGGACCCTTATATACACGTATTACATGTGAAATATTAAAAATCGAAATATCTGGAAAACCTGAGCCAATCAGCATGTCAAAATCAGTCAGAAAAGGCACGTTTTATCTAAGAGGCAGAACATTTGTGAAAAATTGTTGAGCCGCATAATTTTAGTAAAAATGCTGTTAAATTGAAAAGGTGAACATGTATGGTACTGTCACCAGTCGTTCCGCACCCATACAGCTTTATTGCTGCAACGACCTATGTCAACTGCCCCAGTCTCTCCCTTGCGGAATGAATGGATGTGAGTGGCTAGCAAATATTGTACTAGAATACGCAATCCCGCAAAGACAATGCAATAGCAAGATAGCTTACTGGGTATGGTTTTGTAGTGCGCCGTGTACTAAGTGAATATTTATATTAGATTAATCCTTCCTTCGCAATATCATTTCTGAAGAGTGCGTCACCACTGGTGCAATGTGCAGCAACGCTGGAGAAGCAGATCAGAAGCCCCACAGAAGCGCCGTAGTAGTGTTCACACCACAGAAGCAAGATGCAATGTTTTAGGTGGATTTTATTCACAAGCATTTTAGCCATCGAATGGTGGGTGATTCCTCAACAAATATGGTATTTAAAAAAAAATTATTAATCCAAAACTGTCAAACCCTCCATGACTGGTGACAGTATGGTACATATGTTTTTCAGTTTTATTGGAACAGAACAGGTGCATTTTGCATTTCGGAAAAGTGTAATGAAATCTAGGTCAACTGTAGAAAGTCCCTTTATGTTATTTTGGAAATTACATCACAAGGGGGATTCCCCCTATCAGATCTCCATCCATGGCATATATATGTACAAGATACATGTAACATACACTGTGTGTATAGCATATATTATGCACTTTGTTTCCATGTGGGTGGTGGGCAAAGAATGCACACAGGCTTACATGTACATTTACATAGCAAGTACATTTCTGCATACTCACTTCCATATATATGTATATGTACCTAGATTCTACTAAAAGGCGAATTAAAAAAAAAATTTTATATACGTATGTCATCGCCAAAAGGACGTTATAGAGAATTAATGGATTCAAAATGTTAGTATATGTTTAGAATTAATTTGATTCAATTTGCATTTATGGCAAAAAGAATCGTATAACAACTACCTTTTGTGTGCGATAAGGTATTTTTAGTAAATCCCCAAACTATTGATATAATTAAGAAAAACAGACATCGCCCTAAGTCCAAGTTAGGATGTTAGATACCCAGGAGTTATACATATATAGATTTTCCATGTTATATTGTATGAAAATGAGTTCTCCCTACCGAACCGAATAAAACTTTGTAGTAATACAGTGAAACCTGTATATAAATACCGCTCAAGGGAGACAAGAAAAGCGGTCTTTATGAGCAGGTGGTCTTTATGGACAAGTTCCTTTAATACACGTCTCAATGAGAAATACTTTTCAAGGGAAACAAAAATGTCCTTATAGACAGGTGGTCTTTCTATACAGGTGGTCGCTAATGCAGGTTTGACTGTATAAGTAGAAGATGTACATAACATGTACAGGCGAATGATTAGCAGTATGAGGTTCCAGCCTCGACGTAAATAATTTAGATTGTACAAGTACATGTATGTGTGAAAGTTAACTGTCCTCATACACTTTCAAATACATTGAGAATACAGAAAACATACGTGTACACTACAGGGGGGTGTTTTATCAAAGCTGTTCGTAAAATTATGCATGACTTTACAAACAACTTGAATATGAAGTGCCAGATAGGATGCCCAAAGTTTTCCCGATGTTAACAAAGTGTGACTGTACTTTCAATAACCTCATTCAAGTTATGGCAAAAAATATAATTTGCATTAAAAATGTTTGTTATAATAAGAATGTTAATCTACATCTGCACAGTTCAACTTTAGTTGATGCAGTTTAAAATGATTGAGCATTCCATTTTGCTTGTCATATTAAAGTCATGCGTAACTTTACGAACAACTTTATATTCCCCCCCCCCCCCCCCCCCTGGTACATGTAGGCCTAGCTATTTTAGTCACTGCATTAATTTCGAAAGATGATTTAATAGGAATTAAAGATTCAAAATATATGTATTCCTATAATTATTTAGCAGTACAGAGTATAGAGTTCCATAGGATGTAATTGTGAATGCAACTTTAAAGTTTAAATAGCTTAATTTTCCCAAAACAAGTGAACAACCTTTTACACAGGAATTTGGATGTCATTACTATACAAGTGTTTACCAACTTAGGTACTGTCCGATTACTCTGTGTGTGTGTGTGTGTGCACTGCAATGTAGGCCTGAATTGTACAGATCAATTGTATACATGTACAACAATGCGTACATGTATGTGGGCTGCAGGAAACTTGATATTTTGAAAGGAAAACATGGCTAGGATATTGTACCTATCTATTTATGTTTTATAGGTAATGCTAATTAACAGTAGGTAATACTGTTAACAAATATTTATTGAAAATAATGAAGTCTTCTTAATGTGGGAAGAAAACTCAAACACTGAAAGTCAGAAACACACACATATGGGCATATGGGACTAATATTGAAACTACATGTATACAGTATTGTAGGCGGAAAAGTTTTGTTCTTGATTTGTTTGTAGGATGTATTTTTTTGTTTGTTTTTGTTTTGTTTTGCGATTAAAACCAAATTAAGGACATTTTTACCCATTAACTAGTGAAGTACATTCATTAGCTACATAATCCTAAATGGCTGATAATTTTTTTAAATAAAATTGTATATTTAGTGATAAAGACATATTCCATTTAAAGAGGGGGTCTCATGGCGAAAAAAAAAATTGGGGGGTTTTCAGGGTGTGAAAGTATACAGTTTAAGGAATAAATACCTGTATTACCTTTCTAATTGTCTGAAGGGAACTATATGTATTTCAAGGATGAAAATGCACCTTTTAACCGTTTTTGAACTCACGATCAGCTGTTCCGATAAACAAAGCCATCCTCATGAATATGCAAATTTTGACCCCTTACGTCATGTCAAGTAGTCGTGTCAGCATCAAAGTCAGCAGCATCGTAGCGCGCGCTAGCATGCATAGCATGATCTATATGATATTTGCGTATGCCAATGAAATGGCGGACGAGTGCGAAGCTGTTTACGTGATCGAAGAAGAATGTGAGGATTCCCCCTTCGAAAGTTCTTCATCTGAATCCGACAATGAGGTTATCGAGAGGGATGATCATGTGGAAGAACGACAAGAGGGAGACGTGATTGTGGAGGCGGCGAGTATAGCATAATATGGGAGCAGAGCCTTACCAGTTCGAACCCAGGGCCAAGCTGCAACGGCTGGCTCGTCCACCGGATTCAACCCAGCATGAGACCACCGAAGACGATCGATGTATGATGGGAACCATCTGGTACGTTTCGTCTTCGATACTACGATAGTCAAAATTAGTCAGACAATTTTTATGCCTTATCATTACATTATTCCCTGTTCAACCCCATACCGTTGTTGATTAAATAGCAATGCATGAAGAAAAAAAAATAACCTCAGCCTCTCACTCTCAGAGTCAGACTCTCGGCTCGCTCAATCTGGTCTTCAAAAAGTTCAACTTCGTCTTCAATTCAACAAACAAGTTCAATTAAAGTTAGACAAAACTCGAATTTCATTTTCAGTACTCAGACTCAGAGGCTCAGAATAGCCTCATTTGATCCATTACTAGAGTACATTAGGTCTGTGAGCTAAATTTTGTCAGGCCTGAGCTGGATTGGGGCACACCAAAATGACTAATTTTCCTAAATAACACTGGGAAGAATACTGAGAAATGTTGAGTGTTCCATAAATTACTGTGTCAAATTAAAAAACTTTGTCGTTGGACAAATGCTGTTTAAATTAGGGTTTCAAAAATTAGTACTGTCACTGTGTGAATTAATTTTTTATGCGTTCCCAGTTCGACCTATACTATAGGATGCTGAAGGTACATGTATAATTGTTTTTAAATATAACTTATAAGTTTATAATGATGAGTGATTTCTGTCCGAAGGGGAGAGCTTGTGCCTTTTAGTTTTGTGGCAACAAGCTGTAGGTAGACCGGTCAACCGCACTTGGTCAAATTTGTTTTCATCCAGTGGGGGGTTGTATTTATAACTTTATCATTTAATGTTGTGTTCCATGTTTACATTTGATGATATTCTCTTTTTTTTTTTCTTTCTACTTCAGGAGACCGAGACATGTGGCATACCGGCAGCTAGCAAGGTGGTGCTGGGGCTACCTCGGAAAGGAAGTGTGAGTCCCTCTTCCATCATGTGCAGTCACGATACGGACAACCTTTCCGTCAGATGACTTCTGCGGGTTCCATGAACCCCCAGAGTCTTCAGATTAACTTACACCTTACAACGGTTCTTTTAAGAACCACCATACAACCAAGAAAGAAACAAAAGATTGCTCTTATACACTACACAAAAAAGAAAGTAAACACCTTTTCAATATCAATGTTTACTTGTATATTTTTAATGAAAATTAGAGTATTAAATATCAAATTAAAGGGAATTTGTCTTCCAGGCCATGAGGTAATCAAGAAGTGAAATTTTTTATGCATGATTGAACACACTTTTGTGTTCCAAAGTGCAAAAGCAAAAATTGTAAAACTTTCAAATCAAGTCAGACCCCTTGAAATTCACAATAACATGGCAAAGAAAAGGAAAACCATTATAACCACTAACATGGATTATTATGAAACCGAAAATCTGTATTTATTTACATAACTTTTCTGCCCTCAGTTTCTCTTTCTTTTAAGTCGATATCGTGTTGGCCGCCAAAATTGTCAATCAGTTCAGCGCATGGATGTCTCAAAATGGATATTTCTCAGTGTAATCTACCCTGCGAAAAGTTTCTCCACTCCTGAACCGCAGTGGTGGATCCAAGGAAAGAACCAGCCACTCCCTTTTCCATGATGTCCCACCCATCCCCCCCCCCCAATACACATGACTCAAGTTTGTACCCGAGAGTGTATTGCTTTGAAATAATTATGGTGGACTTGGTAATATTAAGTTAATGGAGGGTCCATCATATTCTTTCATCATATCAAGCGTAATACTATTATACATCCAGAACAGAGGGCAGCATATTAGCAGACTGGATTTTGAAAATGGGATTGTGCAGAATATAATACCTCTATTCTAGGCTCCAGTGTTTATACATTTCGTTGATATGATCAGATGATAGGATCGATTGTATACTCTTTATTACCTCTATATAGGTTTAATTTTTAGTTGGCTGTAAAGTCTAAGAGGTAAATTTGATTTTGACATTTTATGGGGAGAGATTTCTGCTGGTTACAGAAGAAATGTTTTGAAATTTCAAAGGTACATCGCGATATAATTTTGATTCTCTCTTCCCCCTCTCTCTGTCTCCCCCTCTCTCTTACCTTTCCCTTTTCATATTTCCTTTGTTTCTTTGCTTTTATGCTAGAGCCCTATTGAAGATGTTATGGAATTGGCTACCATGCAGTGAAATATTGACGGATGCAGGCGGGAGCGTAAGGGGCACGTGCCCCCTCTATTTTTTGGAAATCACACATCGAACATTCACAATTGATATAGCTAAATCTAAGAAAAGTGTCATCTGCGCCCCCTCTACATTCAAATTTGCTGTTTGCACCCCCTGTATTGCCAAATTGTGGATCTGCCCTGAATATCAATTAATAATTGTTGGTATTTTTTCAGTGCAGCCTTTCATCCTGAGGAAGTCTATATGGACTGAAGAATCTTCAGTCAAGCTTTATATCTTCTTCTCTCCCCCCCCCCCCCCCCTCCCCACGGTGAGCCTTAAAAGGGGTACCCAATGCTGAAACAATGTTCATTTAAAAAGAGCATGTTTTTATGAGCAGAAAATCATCTGCCTAAAGTTTTTGTATAAATTTGTGTTGCCAGGAAAACCCCGAAATATGTTAAGATTTCAGGATATTTTGGCCCCTCAGCTGTGTCCCAATTTCAGCTAGGTACCCACAATGACGTCAAAGTGGTTACCTTACACGCAATTCTAGCAAAATGCGCACAAGGTATGATACGTTTTGTACAGTCTAGCGCGCAACACAACTGCAATACGCGAACCTGGGTAACCACTTTCACGTCATACATCACACTCAAATTTTTAGGTCAAACCTTGACAATTCACAAATAATTTGCCAAAATGCATTGATTTTGATTGAAAATTATATCAAATTTTTAATGTTATTGTTCTTAGAATTCTATTCTCTATCATATATCAAAATATTTTAACCATTGTGTAATCCCTTTAACAGTATCTTAATAAATAAACCGAGCTGAAATAACCCTTTTTTAAATTCATGATAATCCTAAATGCATGTACACCCATGGAGCATTACTGCTACTTAGCACGAATATGTAACTAAGCTTTTCGGTTGCAGTCTTTGGCAGAATATTGAACCATGCAAAAATATGTGCTTCCAACAGTGTCAAAATTTCATACATTAAAATTCATGAGCGTACAGGTGCAAGTTAGAAGGCTCTATACTATGGCCCTGGCTATGCAAAGTCGAAGTCAGACTAATGGGGTGTTGCAAGAAAGTTGCGATTGATTGCAAGTTGCAACTGATCGGTACTGAACAATCAAAATCATTGTTGCAAGCGCATCTTCTTGAATTGACGGACCCTGAACCATTCAGAATGGTTGTTCTAATTTGCTTTACAATTTGCAATTGATTGCAATTTTCTTGCAACACCCCATATGTTTGTCATCATGATGATGAAGTCAACGACTTTAAGTTGCATCGAAAGATCAAGGTAAAATGTGCAACTGACTGAGTTGTATCATGCCCTAGCAATGGCTAAAAATGCACTAAAGACGCAAACTGGAACTGGGCCCTGATAAGTGTAAAAATGATGAAAAATAGTTGTCTCCAAGAGCACAAAACACTTTGTGGACTCAATTACAGGCGAGCAATGGAAGAGTGAAGAAAAAGTCGTGCACAAAATGCATTATAGAAAGAAGAGCCCCAGGGGGCACGACGCTCACCTGAGGTGGATCAATTCACATCTGGTGCATGTTCTCTCTAGCACCACCAGGAGATATGTCAGAAATTGAAACAACTAGGAAGATGTACATGAGATGACGTTAGAAATTAACATAATTCCCCCCCCCCCCCCCCCATGGTCTACAATGTCATGTATTATTTGAATCTCCTACATCTAAGGATGATTCCCACCAAGTGTGGTTGAATCATACAACAAATCATGCAAAGAATGTACATTTCCCCTCCTGCATATTAACCTTGCCCTCGCAGGACCCCTATGGGGCCACCCTGAGAATGTCATGAACAACTTTTTTTTATTCATCTTCAAGATGTATATATCTAAAACTTCTGGAGAAGAAGAATGTTTGAAATTTACATAGCTTTTACACTTGGGGGCTCTACCCCTGGGGCCACATGTACCATTTTTGCAACTTTGGATCCCCTACCCCTAAGGATGAATCCTACCAAGTTTGGTTGAATTCCGATCATGTGTTTTGGAGAAGATCAGAATGTACATTTTGCCTGGCAGCGCCCCCCCCCCCCTCCAGTATGTTACCCCCACAGGGCCCCTATAGGGCCACTCAGAGAAATTTCATGAACAACATTCATTCTTCATCTATAGAGGTATTTCCATACACAATACCAAGTCTGAGCTATGCCTGGGTCTGGAGAAGATGTTTGAAATTTACATAGCTTTTACAATTGGGGCCCTCCCCCTGGGCCCCCCTGGGGGCCACATGTACCATTTTAGCAACTTTGGATCCCCTACCCCTAAGGATGATTCATACCAAGTTTGGTTGAATTCCGATCTTGGGTTTTGGAGAAGATGAAAATGTAAAAGTGTAAAAACGGACGACGAAAAAATTTCCATCGCAATAGCTCACTCGAGCCTTAGGCTCAGGTGAGCTAAAAAACGTTATTATTTACATTCCCATAGGCACGATCGATACTGATAAGAAAATAAACAAGAACATAAATCAAATACTCATTAAAGGCCAAGTCCATCCTAAAAAAAGTTGATTTGAATAAATATAGAATACTGCATACTGAGCAGGATGTGCATATAACTGTTTTGCGAATTTGAGCAAAACTTTAAAATACCAGAACTTTCTTAGGCCAAAAAAAAAAAGTTGTTGTATTGGCGTAACGGGTCTCTGAAAAATAGGGTCGGTTGGTCGGGAGGGATTTTTTTTTTTTTTTTTTTTTTTAACAACAGTATAATACATAATACACGCAGCTAGTTCTGTCCGCAGCACTTCCGGGTTTTCGATCACAATCGCGATCGCAAAGGCAGCACGATACGCGATATCGATAGTCAAAAAAAAAAAAAAAAAACCTAGGGTCGCGACATTTTTAGGGTCGGGCGGGTTACGCCAATACAATTTTTTTTTTTTGGCCTTATTTTACATCCTATTTTGATGAAATTTTCAGTGTTATGCTTGTTGGATTTTTCTCTATTTTTTATTCAAATCAACTTTTGTTAAGGTGGACTTGGCCTTTAATACCTTAACGTATTATATTCTAATAATTGGTAATTTAGGGCAGTGTGACGTTTGTTATCAGCAGTGCTACAGCACCACCACTTGTGAAGCAGCACACACAAAGTTCACAACATGGCTGATGCTAAGAATGTATGTTCTTCAAAGAAGGGCCGAACTTCAGCATTTTGATGTCTTCCATAGTTGCCATGAAAATGCAGAAATCAATACAACATGACAAAATGTTTCAGTTATTGGAGTTCCTGGGTGACTTGAATTCTTCTTCAACGCTTCCAGAAATATTGTGTTTCTGTAAAACTTTAAAGGTTTGGTTGGAGTTGGGCCATTCTTTTACTTAGATTTTCAATTGTCAGTGTATATGGCAAGCCATATAGATACACGATGGTTAGGTACTCTTCACAGAACAGTCTTGAATCTCGAGTGCAAATTTCAGTTCACATCAATTTAAAATATCGTGTTCGTGTATGCTGCTTGGCTTCCTCCGGAGTTGGCCGGTCATATGTAGACGATAGAGGCTGGGGAACATTCTGCAACAGAGGCATGTTGTCCCTCAAGGTCTTCGCTGAAAAGTTCATGCACGTAACCTAAACACAAAAGGATGAAATTATTTTAGCTATTAACAAATTTTTTTTGGCAGTCAATGCCCCACACATATTCAATGCTACTCTCAATTCATGGAAACTCTATAAAATATTGCCACTAGGCCAAAATTGTGACATGGAAACTGGATATAAAGAAATTTGATAAAATATTCAACTATAACGAAGTATATTTTCCAAGGCCAAATGGAAGTATTTTGGGTATTCACCATTAGAAATAGGAAGAAAAAAAATTATGCAACAAAGTTCCATCCTCCCATGGACCTCATTTTTGTTTCCTCATTTTATGTTGGCTTCATTTACCTGCATAGCATTCCTGTGTAGCTATATGCACACAACTTGGGTGCGAAGTAGTTGATGGTGCCATGGTACGCCTCAACACTGGATGTCTGCTGGCAAGGGTACATTTGCTTGATGTCACGTATCAGGTGCAGTGCCTCGCATATATCTTCTCGAGTTCAGATGCTGGCTTAGTACCTAAACAAGCAAACCAAAACAGAAAACTATAAGACAAAAAACAAGTACATTGCAGTGGACAGTACCTTCCACAATAAGCCACTTCGGAGATGCAATCTGAGCATGAGCAGATAAAGGTCATCTGTACCAAATTCTAAAACCCACTGACACTAATATTCGATATGTGCTCATGAATGTCATGTAATCATTATTCAATAAGCCATTTCGCTATCTCAGCGCCGCGGTGCATTGTGGGATAGAGTCGCGGATCGCTGGAGATAAACAAAGAGCGTTGCCATGCGTAACAGAGTGCAATACACACGGACCGAGTGCACCGAGTCGCGCTGGCCTGAGTGTTTTGCTCATTAAACTCGCAAAATATTGGATATTAGACCACTTTATATGACTCAAAATGACTGGAGACGATGTTCAGTTTAGTCTTGAACAAATTCAACAGTTAAGCTCATAAATACCTTTGGGCAACAATCATCAAGCTTGTTAATATGTTAGGATAAGTCTATATAACCAGATAAGTTTTGGGTCTTTAAGTACATTTGACTAATTGTGAAAGACACAATGACAACAAGATTTTTGTTTTCAATATGAACAATTTTTCCTTAAAATTAATGACATTTTCCCGTTAAAAGTTTGTCTGTACTACCTAATTAGCTCAGATGGTAAATATGGAATAAGATTTCGGTATTTTAATCACGATTTAAGTTGTGTTTTGTCACACGGCACGGCTCGGAAGTATTTTAATCGTAGTTATATTACAGTCCCACTTGTAATAAAATGTGTTATGTTTTAATTTACTGGTGGAATTTCGTTGAAAGCAATGTAGGAAAAATACATTTTAAACGAGACTAACAATACATATCAGGGCTTAGATATTTGCCAATGAAACTGCTTACATTCGTAAGTAACAAAATAGCGATAGAAATGAAGGAAATCCAGCGATTCTTGATATAGTACGGAGTACGAGTGAATGCACAATCGCACGGTCAGGTCCCTCAGGCTTGTTTGTTTATGTCCAAAAAATTGGAGACAAGAAAATGTCGCGCATGCGCAGTCAAGACTGCGAAAAGGCTTATTATGCACTAATGGTGCATTCCATGATATCCAGGTGGAAGTATTCTTTTTAAAGGGGGAAACAAAAGCTATTCATGAGGCACCTCTATCACTCCCAGAGTTATTTTTCTGAAGTGCACATAAAGGGACCCTCCATGTCTAAAATATCTGTGGATATTTGGGGTCATTTGTACCATGCGCTAACCCCGAACTGGCTTATTGCCCTTGTAAAAAAAAGAACATCCCTTCATTGCTATTATGTAAAAATATGTAGAACAGGCATCACATACATATTCACCCGTTCTACTTATTTCACATAATAGCAATGAAGGGATGTTCTTTTGTCTACCAGAGCAATTGTGGAGGGTACAATGAGGAGCTGTATATTTTGTCTGCTCTCTTTGTCATCGTCTTCATAGTGATAGTACATGCATTTCACAGTTGTGTACTTGCTCACAATAATACCACATGATTTCATACCACAGTTTTTAAGTTCCATTCTTTTCCTGTGATGCTGGAGAATTTCTGACATAGCAACCGCTACTGAGCATGTGCTCAACTAAGTGATAAGTACCTACAATGTTATTGTTTGGTTTATTTTAGGTGACCGATGATGTCATGATGAGACTCCAGGAGATATTTTTGAGGTAGGGCTAAAAGCCTAAATAAGTATAACATAATTTATTTTAAAAAATTGGAAATATTTAATACATATTGAGATAAAAAAAATGGTTGCTAATTTTGTACTGTAAATAGAAATACACATCAAGAGAAATCAATATTTAGCAGAATTCCATTGGTCCTTTAAGGCTCTCTTTTTTGTGTGTGTATGTGTGTATGGGGGGGGGGGGGGTGAAGAATACAGTCACATCACATCAGCTGAATATCTTAATTTTTGCAACATCTTGTTGACCTTGAAAATGGGAGATTTAGATTTGAGCTTAAAAATACATGCTAATCGTAATTTAGTGGTCACAGAATCAAAGACTAAAAATGTGTGATCATGAATTTAAAAAGAAAAATTGGGACGAAAGACTTACTGAGTTACTGTAATTTGATTTTGGATCCATTTTACAACACGGCAATCCCTAGTTCCCGAACTCTCATAGAGACTCGAGTATATGTATCCAAATACTTTAACATTTAAAAAACTAACCTGGTGAGATCCATGCTTTTTCCTGAATGGTTTGGTCATTCAAAGGTGCATGTGAGCAGGTCTTGAAATGGATGTTATTATGAGTATGAACACAGAGTTCCATTTTGCGGCCATCACATCTGGGTTGACATCTGGCGTTGAACAAGCAGTCCAGTACATGCGGTTGGTGATGCTCTTTATCCAGGGCAAAATGCACTCACGGTCCTTCCTCATGCCACATGTCCGGAGCTTCTTCTTGAGACCTAGCGCCCCTTACGCTCCCGCCTGCATCTGTCAATGATATTCCACTGCAGGGTAGCCAATTCCGTAGCATCGTCAATAGGGCTAGCTCTAGCATAAAAGCAAAGAAACAAAGGAAAGATGAAAAGGGAAAGGTAAGAGAGAGAGAATGAGTGAGAGGGAGACAGGGAGAGAGAGGGGGGGGGGGGGAGGGAGAGAGAATCAAAATTATATCGCGATGTACCTTTGAAATTTCTCAACATTTCTTCTGTAACCGGCAGAAATTTCTCCCCATAAAATGTCAAAATCACATTTACCTTTTTCAGACTTTACAGCCAACTAAAAAAAACCCCTATATTTTATAGAGGTAATAAAGAGTATACAATTAATCCTATCATCTGATCATATCGAATTAGCGCTAGATCTAGTTTTAAGTTAGATCTTAGTAAAACAGTATCGAAATGCCAACCCCCTGTCCAGGCCCTATACTATACTCTATACTAGCAAATGAAATGGTGATGCAATTCACTTCAGTACGGCCCAGTATTCACACTAAAGTATTTCCTGTTCAAGCCTCTAGTCTCTAGACTATTTCCATCACTCTCTTATTCAGTCTCACCTGGCAGGTAGATTGAGTTTATTCCATCAAAATCGCGAATTTTTGTACTCATTAACAAGTTAAGTCTTTTAAGGCTGTCTAACTTGTGAGCCTCCGCCTGCGATCTCGCAAAGCGATACCATTGATTGTCATTGAGAGTCGAGTCCGACGACTGTGAACGGAGGAGCAAGCGAAGACTAACCAAAATAGACTAGGCCTACCGCTACAGTACGGCGAATTTAGCTTAATGATGCATTAAATTTAAAACCATAAATAATCACACTCACAGCCAACATGGCCAAGGCGAGACTTTATGGCCTTCTCGTGAAATAAGCCACTGCCTGGTCATCGAGTGTGTACACACTGCCGTGTAAAGTCAATGGAGGATGTGAACCCTCATTTACACGCAATAAACTGCATGTACTAAATGGATGCGGGTGGCTTATTTCACGAGAATGCTGACTTGATGAGAGGAAAGGGAGATAGCAGTAATGCAACTTCAAATGAGGCTACAGTATTTTTGTAATAAACCAGGCGCAGGAGCCTACGAATGTGCATGCCAGGAATTAGCACTATGAACACGATCAAAAAAAGCGGACAAAATATACAGCTCCTCATTGATTGTACCCTCAACAATTGTTCTGGTAACAAAAGAACATCCCTTCATTGCTATTAATAATAATAGAACAGGTGTATATGCATGTGACACCTGTTCTATAATTTACATACTTTTACAATTATTTGAATTAATACTATGTTCTATTGACAGTTTTGTCTAACATAACAAGTTAGGCCTAGTACCAGAGCAAGTGTGGGAGGTAAAATGAGGAGCTGTATATTTTGTCCGCTTCTTTGTTCGCCATGTTCATAGTGTAGGCCGGATTATTAATTGTGAAAGAACTAAGTTGTTATACTCACTCGTGACCGTCATGACCGTGTTCGAATCCTTGCATCACTTGACTTATCTCATTCTCACAATCATGACAATAGACAATTGTGACTATTGTCAATAGGCTGAAACCTAAACGCGATAGTCTTCGTTTTATATTGATGGATGCTACTATTAAATGCTAGATCTGTACTGTGTAGGAGTGTAGCTTCCTTGACCATCATTGGCATGCAAAGTTGGAATTTAGGGGCAAATCCTCCGCTTTCTTTCAGTTTATCAGCAACTTCACATGTTGGTTCGAAGTGATTTCTCTGGAAATGGGCACTGACTGACTGGCAGTGCACACCGTTACGAATTCACTGTACCGTACCCGGCGCTGCAAAATCCTTGCGTGTACCGGTACTCTTCACAAAATTGATCCATTTTTTCCTATAACTGTTGGATTCTTAGGGAAACGATGGAAACTGACAGCCATATCTTTATCCTTATTTGTCTTCCTGCATCCACCAACAACGCAGTTAGTCGGCATTTTTGACGATGGAACTGTCAAAGAAGACTAATAACTGAGGTCGATGCGGGGTCGATGTAAACTACGAATACGATGATTACGAATTGCTCATTATAATTACGCGCAGCATGCATGTCAGCTAGCTATACAGTACTAGCCAGGCGAGGCCAGGCCAGGTCGAAGCGAGATCGACTACTTGACATGACGTCACGCGGTTGACCTTCGGTCACGTGACAGTATACCATATGTTTCACAAACCGTGTTAGAAATCCTTACAAAATAACATTTTCAATTATATGCTATAAAAATACTAAGGACTTTTAAGGTGCCAATTATGAAGAATTGTGTTACTTAATCAACATCCTTACCATATAAAACAATAATTTGCAAATTTAAACCATACAAAAACCCGTAAGACCCCCTCTTTAAGGCTTTCATGTACATATTTGGCCTGCACGTGAATGGTATGCCCTACATGTTTAATTCCATATATGCAGTTATGTTATTCAGTTTGCATCAATGCTGGAAAATATATGCCTGCTTTTCCTAAACCATTTTTATAAATTTGCCAAAGTAAGTGCAAAGTGGTCATGCAACATCAATTTTGAATCTTGGGATGCCTTTTAGCAATGCTCAGCATGTGTGTTACAGATTTGTTTTTCAAATAGCCAGTCACATATAGGTACGCACATGTACATGTATATAATGAGGCCAGTACTATGTGAAGTGTAGCCAATAACGTAGGCCTACATGTGTATCCATAGATGAGGGAATCCAAGGCATATATACATGTCCCATAGGCTAACAAGTATTACTGAATTTTATTATGGAATTTTTAAAATAAATGTTGACCTAAAACTAACATTATACATGATATTTTGTCTGATCCTTGCTCTAGGAGGGGTATCAGCTTCATAGGTGTAACCAGGATGTTTTTAACCCTTTCGGGACAGGAATTATTTCAGGGCTAAATTGATCACATTCTGTTCTTCAAATTGGCTAACAATACTAACTTTCTTTTAGTTCTACATGGTTCTAATAAGGTGTAATGTCTTTGAAAACAATATACATGGTTAGATATTTTATCGATTAATTGAAAAAATTTGCCAATTTTGATTTAAAACATTGATTTTGAACCTCTCAATGTGGTGCCAATTTAAGGATTTTAAAGTTTATTCTCATTTGTAAAATTCCTGTCATCAAACGCAAAATGGTCATACAACAAAAATGGACATACAGTGTAGTATAGTAGGTGCCAAATTTTTGCTCTTTCTACTCATGCATCTGGTATATTTTTTAAAACCCTGAATCTTAAGTTATTGACCCAATCCACAAAATGTGGTCAATTGTCTCGAAAGGGTTAAAGGGGTTGTTTCTGATTATTCTTCATTTTAACTTAATCTTTTAATCAGTGGCAGATCCAGGATTTTGTGAGGGAGGGGGCATAATATTCTGATATTTTTCTGGCAAGCAAAAAAAAAAGTCATCAGCATTTGGGGTGTCTTTTTACTCTAAGATTCTCTGACAGCAAAAAAAAATGAAAGTCATCAGCATTTTTAGGGGTACTCCAAAATTCTCTGACAAGAAAATAAGAGGCGAAACACAAAACGGAAATAAAAGGGTTAAAAACAAGCTTTTGTTTCATATGTAAACACCTAAAACCCTGCTGAAGGGGTGTTTGAACACCTAAAACACCCAAAACACACCCCCCGCCCCCTCAGTACGCCTACGATCAGCTTGATACAGTCTACAGATATACATGTAGACCTACTAACATTTTAGTAGTGGTTGCTGATGTACACTAGTTTATTTTATGTATGGTGTTAAAAGCTGGTGTTAGTTAGTGTTACATTCAAAAGTTAGCGCTAACTTCATGCCTTTGGACTACTAAAATTAATAGTAAGCGAGGGTTGAAGTGAGCGCTAATTTTGACTGTTAACACTAACACCAGCCTTTAATACCATACTTAAAATCACCCACTGTATGGCACAAAATAGCTTGGACTTTCCCAGCTACAGTATTAGTGGTTTAAATAACCACAATACATATGTAGAAGTATAATAAGGCCAACATCGAGGTAACCTCGCTAGTCATGAGGACCGCTATTCATAAGGACCGCTATCCATAACGCATGTTAAATGAATTGCGGTTTTCTATGAATAGCGGTCCTTATGAATAGCGAGCGGACTCCCATCAATTCAGTAGCCAGTACATGCAGATCCACTGTCTGTACATGGTGATGGGGATTCCCCCGTCCCCTGAAATGTACATGTTCACAAGAATCAGTAGTGTACAGACATGCATATTCTGACGATTGTTGACCGTATTCAAATGTCAAATGTTGTGAATGCCTTTTCAGTGCCAATGGAAATTTCCTTTGTAAAATGTAGGATTCTTTTGAAGCATGTACTTGTTAGTTATTGTAGAAAATGCTGTACCCCACTTCTCCCCCCCCCCCCAATCCCAGTATTTGAAGTGTAGCCAATTCATAGTCCATGTACTTGTAGATACAGACAGTAGTTACATGTACACACTCATTGGCGTAAATCCGTGCATTCCTTCTTTTCATCGGGGGTGGGGGGGGGATGGCTTTGTTCTCCATGAATGGTCATCCCCCAGTTGAAAGGAAATTCTTATAGATTTACGCCTGTGCTGTCTGCGCCTGATGGGAATTGCCCTTTCCCCTGAAATGTACACAAGATTTGATAGTTTACACTGTACAGACATGTGTGCATATTTGTTGATTGTTTGCTGACCATATGACTGTCCTTTACTGTGATAGCCAATGCTGTGTCAATGGAAATTTCCTCTGTAAAATGTAGGATTCCTTGTAAGTTTGTATTTGGTAAACACCG
Source organism: Heliocidaris erythrogramma (assembly GCA_025617745.1). Lineage (NCBI taxonomy): Eukaryota > Metazoa > Echinodermata > Echinoidea > Camarodonta > Echinometridae > Heliocidaris > Heliocidaris erythrogramma. The sequence goes on along the minus strand of CM046872.1, from coordinate 7,957,695 downwards.
TAGTAACCATTGTGAGTGCCGAACAACCCCCCCAATTGAAGTTGGATTATGATTCACTCTTGACCGAGGGAAATTACATATTCTTTGTCCCTGATCTCATTCTTGGACAGTACCCTTGAGGACAGGGATGAATCAGCTTGTCTGTTTCAAATTGGCAACATTCTTGTATTACTCAATTTTACTCCTATACAGGTCATCAGAATATCTTGTTTCTTGTAAAAAAAACTAAAGACCAAAAGCATACATCAACTATTAAAAAATAAAGTATTCACATTTTTATGTAATAATGCTACTTTTGACATTTTAATTTGATACTGGGTTGCCAATTCAAAGACTTTTCTTTCTTGAAAACTTACTGGCATCAAATGACATTTCATATTACAACAAACATTAGCACAAGTTGTGCAATAGTATTTATTGTTGTTGTTTCATGTGGACAGCTATAATATTTTAGGACTATGAATTGAAAGTTGATACTTGACAAAGGAATTATAGGTTCTTTGTCCCCTGTGGATATGAACTTATACATTTTTGGCAAAACACCAAGTGGGGAAAATATACGGAAGATTTAACTCCCGCACATGCATGTAGTATGTACATGTATGTGAATGGTAATTAGACCTACAGTATAATCCTTTTTCTCTTGGAAAAGCCTGCCAATATTAATAATATATTTTATGTTTGTGAGACAGTTGTGTTGTTTTGTTGTATCTAACTTATGTACATGTAAGTGTCATGGACACCTTACACAAACACGTAGAACCAAAAACAGGACATGTTTTTGTCAAAAGTTACGTTCACACGATGGGAGACCGTATGAACGGACTTGTAGTTTCGAAACTTTAAGTTTACTTGTAGTTCTAGAACCACAAGCGAGCTTGTGGTTAAGACTGAAACAACGAGCAGTGGGTGGTCCTCCGTCGCAGTCTCGATTAGCGATGAACTCGCTGTTCATGTTAGACTTCCAGGGCATACCCTTCGCGCGAATTATTATTAACGCAGGATCTGTACGTGTACTGTACGCACAATCAGTAGTATCTGCATCCGGGGTTAACCGTGATGATCGCTCGGCTTGTAGTTTAAGCTCGTTGTTTAGGGCTCGTGTGAACCCTTGTTGCGGTTAGGGAGCTGTGGTTTCGTTAATTTAAAGTTTGCTAACTTAAAGTTCCGCATGAACGTAGCTAAAAGCTACTACACATACATGTAGGTATTTAATTATAAGTGCTGACATTGTTGTCAGTGATGTCATTATGAATGATAAGCATGTCTTGTAATATTACAATTTAAATCACTCTCCATTTCCACTATTTGGTGATAATAGTAAGATCCATATGCCAGTAGAAACGTGACTCATGATACTGTAACATTTATGTGAATGGCAGGGCAATATATAAGCTTCAACTGTAGTCAAAAGGATATTGCCTGTGTTTATATTTATGTATTTTAATCCACCATTTGACAAAAAAGGAACTACCTGACATTCCATTTCTTTCCTGTTCTTTTTTTCGAATTACAGGATGCTTTGAAGCTATTTGACTCATGCGCATGACTAGGAAGTGGGCCTATACATGTACATGTAGTTTTCAGAGCTATACCAAGAGTATCTCACGGCAGCAACACACCGGTTCGGTATACATGTACGTAAGTAATTTTTTTTCTTCACATTTTCCTTGATATTGTAAAGGTCGCATCATTTATTCTGTGTTAACAAAAGTACCAAATTGTGTTCATTATACCCCCGCCAAACAAAGTTTGAAGGGGGTATATAGGAATCAGTCAACGGTTGGGCGGTTGGTCGGGCGGTCAGTTGGTCGGTCGGTTGGTCGGTCCGTTGCAAATCTTGCGGATCGAACTACTTTCTCAGTTTTCGACCAAAGCTCATGAAAATTGGTACACACATTGGTCTTGGTGGGAAGATGTGCTAGACATATTTTTCGGATGAGTCGGAAGCTGCGTTGCCATGGAAACGGCATATGTATGGCAGTAAATCGGGGAAAAATATTGCGGATCGAACTATTTCCTCAGTTTTCGACCAAAAGTCAAGAAATTTGGTACACACATTGGTCTTGGTGGGAAGATGTGCAAGACATATTTTTTGGATGTGTCGGAAGCTGCGTTGCCATGGAAACGGCATATCTATGGCAGTAAATCAGGGTAAAAAATATTGCGGATCGAACTACTTCCTCAGTTTTCGACCAAAAGTCAAGAAAGGCTGTTGTCACGGGGCGGGGGCATTAATCATCATCTTCAGTGATATTTCTAGTTTCATAATATTTTTAGCTAGCACCTACCAAACGTGCAAATTTTATGATCTGAATCTTTGAAACAATTGGCATTTGTTGATTGTGATGCCCGTAATTACAAAAAAAGGTGAAATAACATTTAAATTCTTGAATTGGCAACATGTTTAAAAGCTGTAATTATTTTTTTTCTTCATATCTACTGTACATGTAAATGGGCACTTCTTAAACTTTTTGTCATGATTTCTGTTTTTTAAAAGATACATGTACTTGATGTTTCATAAATGTAGCAATAATGGAAAATTACACGTGTTGCCACTTTCAGGAGGAAATGGTGATCACTGTAGCGCTTAGAAATTTTTATCCCCTATGCCTGTACATGTAGTGTTGGAATGTACATGTATTTGTGAGCGTAGCCTTTGTACAGTATATACCTGTAATGTGAGCCCAACCTGAGAAAATTTGCAACATCAAGTTGTACAAATAGATCAGATGCACAATGGTGGAATACATACTGGAAGGACCACATCTATTTTAGTGCAGGGGGATTCCCCTATTATGAAAAGGGTATTCCCCTTGCATACTTCATGAGCTTAACATACTCAGATCTTAATGAGATATGAGTTGGTGTAGCCCTTATCTCCACAGTACGATCAGCCCTCTGTCTTTGACTACGAAGTGACTCTGGTTGGACCCCGGTTCGAAACCAAGTCACTTCTTTTGGATGGTGATGTTGTAGATATTGAAGATAAGTAATCATATCAGGGCCCTGTTTCATAAAACTTTCATTTCTATGACATATTCGCTCTCAGCCAGTCAGATTCAAGGATTTCAGTAGCTTATAACAATTATTGTACCTTATTATTAAGTTTTATGAAACGGGGCCCAGATTGATACACGTCTGCAAAAAACATTTACACACAAGCACACTCTAAATATGTGAAGGCTTTGTTCCTATTTCTTTTTTATCTTATGAAATAAGACATGATTGCTTACCTATATAAAAAAATGATATTACTAATGGGGTGTTGCAAGAAAGTTGCGATTGATTGCAAGTTGCAACTGATCGGTACTGACCAATCAAAATCATTGTTGCAAGCGCATCTTCTTGAATGGATTATGATATAAAGTGAACTAATGTAGAATGAAGAGTGACATGATATATATATATATATATATATATATATATATATATATATACGCTTGTAATTATTTCCCCATTTGTTTTCCTAAAGTAAGCCCCCTTTCTCCATTTTCTTCCAGCATTTTGTTCATGTTCATCATTCTTCTATAAAGCTAAGATGCCGTCAACGAGTGGGGACCAGTGGATATTGAGGAAGGTGCTTGGGTCAGGATCCTTTGGGGAAGTCTTACTCTACCAATTGGGCGTGAGTTCATTCGGTTTGATTTTGATTTGATTTGATTTGATCTTTCATTATTCTAATTCATGTCATATATACATAGATAAAACAAATCTATATAAACAAATTGTATATAAAGGAAAGAACAAAATGGCATATTGCCTGATCGAGGTTAGTCCTGGTAATATAATTAAAGGCATTAGCTAGAATTGTTAGGAATTTAAAAATATCTCATTCTGTTACTTGGAATTTGTATAAAATGTGAGTTATAGTTTTAAAATATGGCTATGAGAGTCTCAAGTCATAATACCTTTGGGAAGTATTTTAAAACAGTGAAAATCTAAGTCAATGTTTGGAAAGAAAATCTATCATTTTAACGGTCGGTTCTTGGAGTTTGAATTTATATTGAATAGCGATGTATGCAATTTTCGTACCGTGCGAATAATACATGTTGAATGCGAGTAGACTGACAGTCTCGTCATGTTCTCCCAAAAAAAAAATGCACACGATCTCAACGCACAGCGAGCCAGACATGTTATTTTTTGAACTCGAGAGTAAAACGTCTCGAAGATGCGAAATTATAAAATCGCGGTTGCGTTGTACTTACAGCTTTTCATTCCAAATAATGGTTGTTTTCAGGGTTTTTGAGTACTAATACATGTACTCATACACATGTTTCATCTTGGTTTGAGAATTTTTTAAATCAGCTGCTCACAAAGGTAGCCAATACATGTACCTTTAATGTGATTCCTTAAAGATAAAGTTGAGTTCTGGTTCATTACAGTATGAAAGAAACTGTCTCAAAGCAATTGGGAAAGGTTGATCATGTCTACACAAGAATTGGTGTTTACTGTGAGGTTTCAACCCAGTCTCACTGAAAGGCACATACACTGCACGGCACATACACTGCACACAGAAATGGGTACATGGGACTGCACACACACATGTGGCATAAATGTTCGGCCCGAACACTTCAGCTATTTCTCATCATATTTTGAATATGAGGGCATTTGCAGAGCAATCCTTTTCAAGGGAAATTTCTATTATGATGTTCTTCCAAACTGATATAAAAGGATTGAGAAAGCTCACAAATTATTTGGCACCTTTCCCAGAGTTCAACCTTCTCTTTAAAGGGCTTCTGAAAACTATGTTATCTTTTATGTTAAGGAAAACTATCAATTGTCCTAACAAATTGAAATTGCACGCAATAAGCACTAATCATTGGTGCTTGCCCAGATGCCTCTGTTAACTTTATGCGGGCACAGCCATCACTGACTTGTCCTGATTTTGATTTGTTATGACAATTAACTTCGTTTTACTAACATAAAAGTTAACATACATGTAGTTTTCAGAATACAGCCCCTGGTCAGACCTCACCAATAACAAATGGGATAACAAAATTTTCAATTAGATCTACAACTTACTATGTTGTATGTACATGTATGCCTGTATTAGGCAGCTGTAGGATGTACCTTTAATGAGCGTGATCGGTTAAGAAGAGTAGGCACTTTGTCTGTCAGTGTATTGAATATTTTAAATAGGTGACCATGGCAACCAAATTTTATCAAATTTCAACTTCTTCAGTGATGCCTTTCACAATGAGACATGAAATAGTTCTCCGCAATTAAATACTTATTTTCTACAGCCCTTCAAAGTTTCAAAATTTGTCAAATGTCCGTCCATGACTAACCGAGTAGGCTCTAATGAAAAAGCTTGTAAATATTATCAGTGAGGACCGACCAGCTCCAGTCAAACACATTTGGGCAAGTCCAAGCTATTTTTATATTATGATACGTCACCACATCTAAGATTTCAGTTGTGTGTCTGATGACTGTTTCAAACTGAGCTTGAATCAGACACAATATCAGTAATAATATCAGTCTTCATCAGTAATAATTTTCAGAAGGCATTAAAAACACATCTTTTTGATAGTTTATAGTTTGTAGATGATTTAATTTATTGTAAGCGCTTTGAGCCTAATGGGAAAAGCGTGTTATAAGTAATAATAATAATAATAATAATAATAATCAGGGCTCGACTTTAGCGGTGGCCCGGTGTCAAATGCCACCTGAAACAGCGTCGGGCCACCCGAAACTGCCGGATTGGTGGCCCGCGTGGCCACCGAAAAAATAAGCAAGTAATGCGTTTTGAACTTATACTACGTAGATACCCTACAACTACCTTATCTTGTGTATGTGCACTGTTTGTGCTTACATGTACAATGTATACGAAGCATTGCGTGAGAACAAACAGTGTACATTGACAAGATAACGTACTGTGCAGTGAGTCCATGTTTATGCATGATGGCAGTGCACGATTGTCCTATCGCGAGATAGGGAAATCACAGTCCCTAAACCGTCATTTGTCCTCTGAGAAATGATTCTGAATTTCACAAATGAGTCCAAATGGAATATCATCGCTATTTTTCATGATTCAGGTGAGAGAGAATGCCTAACTTGTTGGTTAAATTGTTGATATATTCTCTTGAAAAATCCCTGCTGGAATTTACTTTCCAGCAGGAATGGGAGATGTTCTTCCCCAACACCAGCGGCCTAGATTATTAGTTGTGTGGTGGGTACGCTGCGTGCACATCGTGAATCGTTCTTCATGACCAGGCTTTTGTGGTTTGTTTTCTACTCTCTAACTTTATCTTGCGGTGTTTGAATTTAGCTGTGGTTGACTACATACGATCAGGGAATTCCTGGAATGTTATAGAATTAAGATAAAGTAATTTTCCTTCAAAAAAAAAATCTGGTTCCTGGTTTTGAGTTCAGATCTTACTCAGAAGATAAGGCAACTGGGCAAGGTGATTTGCATGTGGTGTGCTAAAAAGCAGATCAATATTGGCTAAAATATTAAGTTAATCATGTCAATATTTCTTTATAATGTACTGTAGATTTATGATTTTAGCCCTCTGAAGAACAAGAAAACGTACCAGCTTCTGGGGGCTTCGTGCCTGAAGTTACCCTTAAAAGGGGCTTTGCCCCTTGACCCCATCAGGGGCCCTGAGCGGGGGCCCTTTTGGGGGATCAAATAAGTGTCAAAAACTGTTTTTAAAGTAAAGGAAATAGGGTCTTCATTCAGACCTGCAAAATATTCCCTACCATTCTAGCTTTTTCATATCTAACAAAAAAATGAACTATTATTTTTTAATAATAATATTAGGGTTCAAAAACCTGGTAAATGGTTTCAAAATAAGGCTGAGATTGCATCTGGGTGATTGCAGCTGAGATCGCTTTGCGCACACATTCTCCCCCCCCCCCCCACCACCACACAGATAAATATTTTTGGTCCTCAAAAGTTTGCAGCTACGGTGAGCATGCTTACTGGAATGCCCAATCAATCTGTTCTGTGTTGCACTCGGGTTTTTTGAAATAATGGATTTATTGTAAACGATTGGAATTCAAAACTTTAAATATATGAACTGATTCCAAAACACCAAACAAAAATGTATTATTAACTCGTATAGCGTAGGACACATTATTTTTCAATTGAATAAAATGCAGCAATGCAATCTGGGCCACCTGAAAATCCATTTGGCCACCTGGATTTCAGGCTCAAGTGGCCCTGCTGGCCACCTTAAAAAAAAGTTAAGGGCAAGCCCTGATAATAATAATAATAATAATAATAATATCAAGTCATTTTATATTTTTATGTTGATTTATGTTACAATTCTATAATACAATTGTATAATACTTGGTAACACATGGGATATACCTTTAACTTGCCCTTTTACACTATTCAATCGATGTACAATTTACAATATTTACAGAAATATGTTACATTTGAATAATAACTAAATTTCTTTCCAAGTGGAAATTCACTGATGGAGGATATTTTTTCTGAGATGTCTATTAAATGCTGTCCTTGAGTTAATACATGTACTTCTTAAATCTGTTGTCAAAGGCCCTTAATACAAAATAGATAGTTTTTCCAGATTTTGTTATAACTTTCACGACTTTCTTGTTTGATAGGGATGAAAAATGAACTGTAATCTGAAAATTCATAATTTGAAAGTTTACATATTATTTAAAATCCGTTTTTATTCATCGGTTTCTACTGTGCCAGATGAAGCTAGTTGGTTACCATGACAAGAAAGTATTAAAGTTTATACATCTGGGCCCTGTTTCATAAAACTTGTTATCAATAACAACTGCCTCACTTCTACAACAAATTCACTCTCAGCCAATCAGATTCAGGGGAGTTCAGTAACTTATTACAACTATTGTAAATTATTATTGATAAGAAGTTTTGTGAAACCGGGCCCAGGAGGTCAAAATATGCATAGTCATTGAAGGGGAATAACCTCTTCATAGGCATCAATACGAGACAAATGACACTATTATCCAATGAAAATCATAATTTGTAGATCGTGGTTTGGTTTGGTTTGGTACATCTACCTTTCTGTTCAATTTTCTGTATTGTCTTGTTGGGAATTCTATTAATTTTTTTATAAAGGAGGGGGGGGGGGCAGCATAGGGATTGTACATGTGCAAGGACAGCTAGTTGTGTGCCATAGTGTAATAAATGTATCGTCTGTTTGGAGCCAGAAGGGCGTTAACTCATATACTTTAACACAGAGTTAACGCCCTTCTGGCTCCAAACAGACGATATTGAAGTTTTGCCCAGTATAATGCAGATGACCCTCAAGCTTCCATGACTTGACAAGTTTGATCAGTTGGAAACTATGATGTCTGATAGTCTAATGGAAAGTATTTCTTGGATTATTAGAGCGAAAGTTTTGGCAGACAATCAAATTTCTTGTTCAAAACTGTTATGGAGTGAAAATGATATTCTGCACAATACCTAGGTGCCTACGGTAGTTAAAGAGGAAATACAGTTTCCTTCGACCTTTTTCTGTATGGTGAGGAGTAAGGTCCTGTTTCCTTGAAACTGGCACATTGCTTTTGAAAGCTTCTTGTAGGCATTCCTCAATACGTCAGAAAACTGAGATTTCTGACTGAAAATCTAAGACAACCTCATGTACACGTCATGTACACGTATGTACTTAGAATTGTGGAGCATTGACCCCAGCTTATTTTTTAGTTTCTCTTTTGTGTTTAGTACTTACATGATAAGGGTTAGTTCTGGTGGTGGAAAGGAAATTGGAATGGATCTTGTTCAATATGGTCTCATATTGTTCTAAATAATACATGTGTCCGACATGCTGATATTCTTCTGCCCAGGAATGAATGAAATTTTTTTCCAGATATGCATATATGCATATACATTGTTTCAAGGAGTTTGATATATATGCATGAACAAAAACTTGTTTAAAAAAAAAAATCAAAAAATCAAAAAATCTTAGTACTTTGTCTGTAGTCTTATAATTTGAACATTTACATACAATGTTTCATAGGTACATTGTATATTTATATGTCTCTTCAAATGACATAATAACATATAGTGTATCACAACCTTCAAGATAATAAGTGAATGTATATGAACTCAAAAGGACGTATCTATATACATATATAGTGTGCTTAGAGCCAGCATGGTGTTAACTCATATAATTTTACAAATGCCCTTCTTGCTCCCATTTGATGATACGCAGTTATGCATGATGCATAAACAGTAGAGTGAAGCATATTCTTGCAACCAAATGCACCTGTAGGAATACCCTCTGTCTATGAAGACAGTATTTTTTGTTTTCCTTGAACAGTATTTCTCACCGAAACCAGGGCTGCCACCCTGCCTTTTTGGCAGGGTCTGGATTGAATTTATGCAAGGCCCCCTCTCCTCCTCCCCCCCCCCTTTAATAGTAGAATTTGGTGTTGCAGGGAGTTTAAGAGCCCATGTGTACATACATACAATGGCACTTGTGATTGTCAAGCTCTGTTGAAACCTACAGGTACTAAAAAAAACCTACAGTTTTTCTTGAGCCGTGTGATTAAACATATTTTGATTTGTCGTATGTATAGGAAACCCCTGAACTCATAGCCCTCAAGAAGTGTAAGACCGTTCTACAGAATGAGAACCTGAAAAGATGGCAAGATGAAGTAGAGTTCATGCGCAACCTCAACCATCCCAACATTGTCCAGGGGCGTCCCGTGCCCCCAGTACTGGAAGCCAAACCATCCGACCCCCCATGCCTGGCTATGGAGTACTGCTCTAGAGGGGACTTACGCAAGGTCAGTAGAATCAATAATTTCAGACTGAGTTCAGTTTATTTCTGATGAGATGGATAATGATTTTGGATCTTGATCTGCATCACTCTAGCTCAACCCAACTACTTGGTGTGCACATTTTAATGAAATAATACTATTCATAATGCTGTTGCAATTTAAGCGAGTATTGTTGCTTTAATAACATTGGAACCTTGTACCGTTCTTTTTCTATTCTTTTCGTTTTTTGTTACGTAGTTGGGATGACTGACTTGATCTTCTTATTTTTTTATTGCTCATTACTCAGATATATTTACAGTTTCTATCAAATTGTTTGGCAGATTTCGTTTATTCGTAGTTAAGGATATTTAGTGTAAATTTCTTTGATTTTAGGAGAACATGCTTTCGGTCATTCTGTAACTTAATATTACTGGTAAATGTAGTTAAAACTGATTAGTTACCAGGGGGATTCTCCAAACTTGCCTTGAAATAATAATAAAATATGCCTAGTTTACCCAGGGTAGCCTCATCAGTATTATATAATGTTCTCCCTGAGGGCCCTGCAATCATACTATTACCCTGGCTTCAGCCAAGTCACCATGATAAGACGCTAAGTATTCAATAAAAGAAGTAAAACATTCATGTGTGCTTCTGTTTTTGCAGAAACTGTCTGAGCTCCCGAACGTGTGCGGTCTATCCGAAGCAGAGATCTTATTGCTAGCAAAGCATATAGCCTCAGCTATGGAGTACCTGCACAGGTCTGACATCATTCATCGGGATATTAAACCTGAGAATATCATGGTACAAGACCATATGGGACAGGTGAGGGCTTCTCTCAAATTGGCCATTGAATTGAATTGAATTGACTTTATTAAACATCATTGACATATGAATATATCAATATTTTGTTTCAACAAGAAAAAGAGAGAGAAAAGATAGTGACAACTTAAATTCATTACAAATAAAAAAATATGTAAACATATCAAAGTAGGTTAATAATATTTGATTCTTATATACATGTACAAAGATTGTTATGATATAACTCATTTTAGAATGCTCCCATTAATGGTATGATATCCTTTATGTAATTTGCTAGACTGAGTTGACATATTAGTTATCTAATTTCATTAAGAATATGAACTTTTCTTTTGCTCTAAGAAAAGCAAAATTAGGGTATTTTAACGTTAAAGCATCTAAGAGTTTTTTATGCCTCCGCCCACCGTAGGTGGTGCCGGAGGCATTATGTTTTTGGGTCGTCCGTCCCCTTATCGTTCTCGCGATAACTTCAAAACCGTTTGGCGGATCAGCTTGTAACTTGGCCCATGAATGAATATGGGAGGGACGATGAACTGATTAGATTTTGGGGTCTCAAGGTCAAAGGTCAAAGGTCATAGAGGTCATTATATACATAAAAATGGTTCGTTCTTGTGATAACTTAGGAACTGTTTGGCGGATCAGCTTGTAACTTGGCCCATGTATGCATATGGGAGGGACGATGAACTGATTAGATTTTGGGGTCTCAAGGTCAAAGGTCAAAGGTCAGAGGCGTCATTATGTACATAAAAATGGTTCGTTCTTGTAATAACTTCAGTTGTTTGACAGATCAACCTCTAACTTGGCCCATGTATGCATATGTGAGGGACGATGAACTGATTAGATTTTAGGGGGTCTCAAGGTCAAAGTTCAAAGGTCATAGAGGTCATTATATACATAAAAAAAGTCTAGGCCTACCTATTTTAGAAATTTCAAGGGGACAGATAAATTTTATAAATTCCGACCGCGCGTGGTCGGAGACAGTGGTCTATTTGCTATAAAATATATATTTCCTTGGTGTATTTGATGATTGTAAGTCATCAATGGTAATTAAGTTTTTTATTTGAAAATGAAATGAAATAAATTTTCTGTCTCCTGTGCTTTTGAAGTGAAAAGATTTGTAATTTTGATGGACCAATCCTTTTTAAAGTGTACATGTATCCCATACATTGCCAGTCTGGTGATGGCGGATGGATAAATTCCGACCGCGCGTGGTCGGAGATTCATCTAGTTTCTTTGTTCATTGAAGTTGGGGCAAAATATAAGTGTGTGTAGTTTGTCACCAATCTCTCCTTCCTCATAGTCGGTGCATATTCTAAGATGTATTGGTGTTTTCTCAGGCCTTCTGTGAATTGAGTAGAATAGAATAGAATAGAATAGAATAGAATAGAATAGAATAGAATTGAATAGAATAAAATTGAATCAAATCGAATAGATTAGAATAGAATAAAATTGATTGAATTGAATTGAATAGATTTGAATTGAGTTGAATAGAATTAAATTGAATCGAATAGAGTTGAATTGAATTGAATTGAATACATTTGAATGGAGTTGAATTGAAAAGGTATTTCAACAAAATGCATTGCAGCTCAAGAGCTGGATCACATTGATTATACATGCATCATGCAAAAAAACAGAAGTAATGTATAATTTGATAGCCATTATTGTAGCAGATAAGCAGAGAGATACACAATAATAAACCAGAGTGAGGGAGAGGAAATAAGAGGGAGAGAATAGGGAGAGGGAAAGTAGAAATAGAGTAATAGGGAGAAAGATTTGATGATATATAATATAAAATAGGCTTGTAGTCATAAAAGCATATAAAGTCCAGGTTTAAACCCAACTAAGTGGGTAGATTTTGTTCCTTCTTTTATGAAGTGTCAAGCGTCAACCTCTTCGTTCGGTAAATGACCGATAATTCTCTAACAAAAAATGAACAGAGGAAACATGGTGTCATTGTGAAATTGATTTCTCATTTTCATTCCGTGACTTGTTTTTATTCATTTCATTACAGAATTACCGTAATTTGTATGAAATAAAGTGGATGCCATTCGGGGCTCCATATGAATATAAGCCTCTCTGTTTATCTAAATCTAAGGAGGTATGTAGCTCAGTGGTAGAGTAGTGGATCCAGGTATGGTAGCAATTGCGTTTGATTCTTCGGTACTGTCAGGACTATATTCACTTTTAACTTATGATCCTTACAGAACGTCTACAAGCTGACTGACCTAGGATTTGCCAAAGACAGTAAAAACCAACCTGCCACATCCTTTGTGGGTACTAAGGAATACATGGTATGTCAATAGTTGCATTTGTAATGCTTTTCTAACAATAAACAAGTTATTTTTTGATCGATGTGAACAGCTTGATGGAGAAGAATCGGAACACTGATCTTATCATTGTATAATGCATTGACTTTAAATGAGATAAAATGCAACTCTTTATGATCCTGGACCAACTTGCGTAGAATAATGGCCCGCGCGGTCCTGAACTCGGAGTTGGGTTATGCGCAAGGGGGTTTTATGTTTTCCTTCCATTTTCTTCATACTCCTTTGCCGTTAACCCATAGAAGGCCAGGTAAGGTGTTTTGAGTTTGATTTTATACATTCTAGCTGTACACAAATTATTTTTTTTATACTCTTTAACTAAATTCATATGATGAGACCTATAACACCTGTGTTTTATCATTGAGATTTGTACTAAATTCTCCTTTTACATTTGATTAAAAATTGATGATGTACAGTAAGCTAGTTCGTAATTAGTACATGATACAAGTGATCCCGAAATGACCCAAATTTTTAAGCGTACGTGCATCTGTTTTGGTGGACGCGCAATCTGTTTAACATGTAAAAATTATACTGTGCGCGCATCATAATGCGTACAAAATGACAGGGTATAAAGGTCAGTTTTACTCGGTACAAATGACCTTTATATGCACATGCGCAGTTTGTAATTACGAACCGGCTTGTTAATTGGAATAAAATCTTGTAGGACAGTTTATTGGCCTACTTGTACAATATTTTCCACCTTTTCATTCCGGCAGGCGCCAGAATTGTATTCAGAAACGCAGTACACCAAGACGGCGGATTACTGGAGCTTTGGAACTGTTCTGTCTGAAATCATTACGGGTAATAGGCCATTCATGCTGTCAGTTTTACCCGTTGTCAGATGGTAAGTTAACACTCTACCCTTTGCTGAAGGAAGGACTGGTCAGATCTATAACAATAAATCGTTACAAAAATACTCTGCTCATGTTTATGTGTAACACCACAGTCACCCCGCCAAACCCACCGATTCTTTGCCATTGGTGGCAGTGTAATTTTTTGTTCGGTCCGTTGTCGGTCGGTTGTCGGTGTGACTGTGGTATAAAAGTCGTTTGAAATCATTGTTGTATGCCAGACCTCAATGATTTGTCGTCTTGTTGAGAACTGAACCTGTTTCTACGAATACAATACCAAAGGTCAAATGTCACAGATCAGGTGATCTGCTGTCATAAGCATGTCCATTATGACATGTGTAAATGTCTAATTTTCAGGCCTGTGAGACTTCGCTATTTAGCGGAAATACGCTTTTTATATTATTTTCGCCGATTTCAATTTCCGCTTTTTTCCCCATGTGCTGTTCTCGCTATTTTATTGGCAACCATTATGTCAATGGTTTTAAACAGCTGGAAAACGTAGTCTAGCTAAACGGCTGCGAGAGCCAGCGGAGTCTAGCTCTCTTGCGATCACATATGGAAAACAACGTACTGTCGCATACATGTAGACGTATGTACTGTATGTGTTTTGCCTTCGCACGCGATGTGAAGTTCATGCTGCTTGCATTCGTATACTGGAGACATGCATGTGTCGGGCGGTTCAATCTGCATTACGTCAGATACAAAGTGGAAGACAAGTATGGTAAATAGATCAGGTAAACTAGTTTCAGCTTTTTTCCGCTCTTTTTTTGAAACCCCACTCACGGACCTGTTTTTGGGCCTTTGATTTCATTTGATTTCAGTAAATGTTTGTGTTCTACTGGCATTTTTACAAATATTTTAAAGTAAAAAAAAACAACAAACAAACAACCTTGGTAGTATTTCAAACACTATCTTTATTTTATTAATTTTTTTATTCAATATCACTTTCACCTAGGCATGAAATCATAGCCAAGAAGAACATCAAAGACATTGGATACTATGAAGATTGCAATGGTAAGTACTCTCTGAAACAAAACAAAAAAATAAAATGTATTATTAAAAGAAATAGTCCTCAAAATCACATTTGCAGATTTCAGCACATGTACTTGTGTACTGCAAATTGCTGAAGATTTTAGGAACTACATTATTAGCTTGAAAGCTTCTTAATCTAATTAATGTTGCATCTAGAGGATTTTTCACTTGCTATGAATTTTATTGTTTCATCAATAATATTTCTTTATAGAAGTTGATGAATATTTGTAATGGCTTGAGAAATATGTATTATTTTAACTGACATATCATGTAAGTGATTAACAGTTGACCACTGGAAAGAAAAATCCATCTGGCAGTATTTTTCTGCAATATTCCATTTTGAATAAGACAAAACAAGTTCCGGATAATTTGGAATGAATATCATCGTTCTGCTGGCAGAAGGGCATTAACATGTGTGCTTGCCATAAAGCAATTTCTGGTAATGTGCTTCTAAAGCCCACCGCACACTATACGATCGATCTACGATCCGATTTGGAAAGAAAACGTGAAAGGCCGAATCGGCTTCGAATCGTAGTGACTACGATTTGCGACAGATTTGGCCCTTATTCGGGATATACAGTAAGTCTGACATCGCACCAAATTCCAATGTTTAGTATTCCTATTATTGTTCAGAACCCGAATCAGGTAGCTTTCATTTGTTGACATGCCTATATTTAATGGTGTTGCGATTTATTTCAAAAATCGGATCGTAGTCGATCATATAGGTGGGCTTTGAATTGGTTGCTCTGTACATTGTTATACCATTTTTTAAACGTTACAGGGATTTCTCTCTTCATCAACTCATAACAAGTAAAAATGGCTGGTACACGTAACTACCTACAATGTAATGTTGGTAGTTTCGTATTAAATGGGCACATATTTTTGAGGTTATTGGTATTTTAGTGCTTTTCTGCCAGCTGCACGCCAGTATATCCCCTGAACAAAGAAGTCCGTGCTGAAGGCAATATTTGTTTTACATGTGAAATGTGAATATTGTTTTATGTTGTTGTTTTCAGGAACTATGAACTATGCAAAGAACTTACCAGAGCCCCACCAATTATGCATGTGAGTTAAATGAATACTGTTCAACCGGAAACGTTCACAACATTTCGCGATTTGTATTAAACGACAGCCATTTTCGGAGCAAGATACTTTCGCGATTTGCAAAAATTTAGCCTTCTCTCAATTATGATTCAGTGATTTTGCGGCATAAAACTTTCGCTAATCTGAACGATTTACAGTATGTTCCACATTTAAAGCTGCCTTAAACTGGTAGAATTTGAACAGCGCCATCTTAGGGTCATTCCTGACAGAAGTTTATATAATTGAGATAAGTTGCAGTTTATTTTTGAATTTTATGAAACAACTCCCTTGGAAAAATAAGCACATGTTTTATGTCAAACTGTTGCTTTTGACTTTAAAAAATGTAGAAAATCACCTGCAAGTACGTTCTAAGCTTCTACAAGGGAACATAAAATGCACAGAATCCTGTTAAAAGATGACGCTATTTACGAGGTTTAGTTTAAGGCGACTTTAAGAGGTAATGAGGTCAGGGCACTCTTGCATAAAAAGTTTAGATTAAAAGAAACTTGATTTTCAACCAATCTGGATCGTGTATGTTGGTCTTCTGTTTAATTGTAATGCAAATTTTTATGCAAGAGGGCCCTGGTCAAGGTGAAAGATTCTTGTGAATTTTCTTGTTCTCCCCCCCCCCCCCCCCCCCCCAGTGGAAGAATATATTAGCAATGTCAAATGAAAAGGAATTCTTGTGCAATGTTGCCATATTACAATGATGAGAAATGTATTAGTATGGACCAAATTTTGATGTAACATGTTTATGTAGTCCCATGTACCCACATCTGTGTGCAGTGCTTTTCATAATTTTGAATTTTCAGCAAGATTTAATCAGTTTATTATTTTTGATGAATAAAAAATATACACAATACACCTATTCACTACATAATCCACCATTAAAAATAACTACAAAACGGTTCTTTTCATAATGAAGATTGCACGGCCAGTATTCAATATTATTTGAATGTCATATGTCTTGGTAAGGCCATTGTCAAACCAAGCACCCTCTTTCTCAATGTCACACAGTGATATATGAAGTATGATAATATTGCTCTGATCTGAATGCGTATTTATCAAGGCCCTGTTTTATAAAGCTTGTTATCAATAACTGCCACATTTGCTCGCATAACAAATTTGCTCGCAGCCAATCAGATTCAAGGATTTCAGTAGCTTATAACAAGTATTGTAATATTGATAACAAGTTTTATGAAACGGGGCCCTGATCAAGAAGGCATTGCATAGAGATGGGCATCAAGGGGACCTAGGCCCCATTTCATAAAACTTGTTATCAATAGTAAGTTGCAATAACTGTTATAAGCTAGTGAAATCCTTGAATCTGATTGGCTGATAGCAAATTTGTCATAGAAATGGGGCAGTTATTATTGATAACAAGTTTTATGAAACAGGGCCCTGAGGCTTTTAGGGACTTTGTTTACTGTTTATTTCTCCTGACCCATGTCAACAAATGGATTTTCAGGGGAGCGTTTCATCAAGCGTTTTGTCAGCGATTTTTACCGACAACTGTTATAAGCTACTGAAATCCTTGCATATGATTGGCTGAGAGCAAATTTGTCAGTAAAAATCACTGACACTGACACTTGATGAAACGCTCCCCTGATAGTCATTAACTTACCAGACATGTAAACTTAACATATCTGGTGTAAATTGAATTTTGGTTTTCAGTCCAATGAAGGAGAGCCTTGAGAAGTTGCTGAATCTGTTGCTACGTCGGGACCCAAATGCAAGAGGAGGAGCTGTAAAAGAAGGAAGGCCTATGTTCTACCAATGGATAGAAGTCATCCTAGATTGCAAGGTATTTTGTCAGATATAGAAAACTGTTTTTGGTTGTGTTTCTACCTACGTTAATTAAAATTAAGCATGCAAGCATTCATCCGATTGTATGGACTTTGGCAAGTCAAACAATATCTTGACAAAGTTTCTATCCTCTGTACAGGGATAACTTTACCATAGGTGGAGCAGACCTCTTTTTGCCTAGTCATGTCTATAATCTTGTAAATACAGTATACATCTAACTAGTGAAAGTTTATTTTGGGTCAGTCATGAAGTAAAGAGTGCCATATTAAGCAACATTCACTCAGTTATTCTTTTCTTCTTCTTTAACCCTTTCAAGACAATTGACCACATTTTGTGGTTTGACTCAATAACTTTTGATTCAGAGCTCTGCAAAATATACTAGATGTATGAGTAGAAAGAGCAAAAGTTTCTGCACATATTATGTCCATTTTTGTTGCATTACCATATTGCGTTTGATAGCAGGAATTTTAAAAACGAGAGTAAGCTTGGAAATCCTTAAATTGGCAACACATTTAGCAGTTCAAAATCATTGTTTTTTATCCAAATTGGCAATTTTTTGCAACATTTCGACAAAATTTGTATATTGTTTTCAAAGACATTACACCTTATAAGAACCATGTAGAACTAAAAGAAAAATATTATTGTTGCCAATTTGAAGAACAAAATGTGATCAATTTAGACCTGAAATAATTCCTGTCCTGAAAGGGTTAAAAACTAAAAGCAGTTAGGTCAGACGGGACATTTCTTCCTCCCATTTGACTTGTGCCTAATTGCTATTAATTTCACCCCCAAAATGAAAAATCACTCAACATGACTACTTACTTATGTTCCTTTCTGGTTTAAATTCTCACCAGTTATTAATGTAGCCAGGAGGCTTCCTAATATGGAATTGTCCGTTAATCGGCTGTTTTTTATCATTGCCCGTTACGTGTGCAGGTCATCCACGTCCGATGCATGATGGATGGTAGATTGCTGTCATTCCCCACGCGGAACAACGACGCTGTTAGCGACCTCCACAAGACCCTGTCCACGGTGACAGGTCTCCCAGCAGATCAACACATCCTCCTCCTTGCCAATGGGAACAGACTGACAGATGGTTCGGTTACGCTACATGAAATCTTCCGGAACCATGTAAGGATTATTTCATTTATCAGTGTGCCTTTTCATGTGAAATTAATGATAGATAAATTTGCGTAGCCCAGCTACTCTAAAATTCTCAACTGTGCATAATGCTAGATGGATTTATATAGCCCAGCTACATGTACCATACATTATCAGCCGCTCGTAATACTAGATAATAGATGATTTTATATAGCAGCTGCTACGCAAATATTCTCAACTGTGCATTTATATTAAGAACAGTTTTTGTCAGAATGAAACAAAAGTCACAATAAATATTAAAATATCTGTTCCGTTCTGTTTTTTTATTTGTGATCCCACGTTGTCTCCGAACAATAAGCCAGTTCGGGGTTGCAATCTGAGCATGAGCAGATAAAGGTCATCTGTACCAAATTCTAAAACCCACTGACACTAACATTTGATATGTGCTCATGAATGTCATGTAATCATTATTCAATTATGCACTAATGGTGCATTCCATGATATCCAGGTGGAAGTATTCTTTTTAAAGGGGGAAACAAAAGCTATTCATGAGGCACCTCTATCACTCCCAGAGTTATTTTTCTGCGAAGTGCACATAAAGGGACACTCCATGTCTAAAATATCTGTGGATATTTGGGGTCATTTGTACAATCTCAGTACCATGCGCTAACCCCGAACTGGCTTATTGCAGCTCTGTTACCCCCAAAGCAACTTTGAGCATTCTGCATATTTTGCATAAATCAAAAGCGTCACATATGCAGGCAATGTTAAACACACCAAGACAACCTTAGCACAATGTGCGTGCAGCACCCAACCGTAACAGTGCTGTTAATCTTGTGCAATGAAACCTGTGATACAATACAATTCCCCGGTATATCGTCCGTTTGTTTACGTCACAGGTTATGCTACATAAGATGAATAACACTAACAATTTTGACATGCAAATTATGCAAATTGTTCCTTGGGTAATACAGCTGAAAATGTTCTTTGACCACTTACGATTTCAAATCAACAAAAAAACTTTTAACAGAAAGAACTTTTCTCGGTTCAGCGCTGGCTGCATAGGAGCGTCAAATGGAATATATTGATTGAGGACATACATGTAAGTGCCATACTGGGTCCTGAACCCATGACTAATATCTGTGGTCATGACACTCTGACATATGCTCCAGCGACAACTGCTCTGGCTTTATTTCATCAAAGATACAGGTTTAGGCTTAGGGTTGCAATTGGGTTAGGGTTAGGTGTTAGTAGTGTTTGGTCCAGGGGTGAAGTTAAGAATTCTGCCGCCTTCTTTGCACAGAGCTGTGACAGGATAGTCTACTTTTACCGGACAGAAGGAGATGCCTTTCAGAGACAACACCTTCTATATTTATTCCTCAAGTGTATGAATTGCTCAACTTTGTGTCATCTTCTTTCTTTTTTGCAAAGAGCTATGAGAGGATAGTCTACTTGTACCAGTAGGATATTCCTATCAGAGACACCTATATTCCTCAAGTGTATAAATTGTCTGAACAGAGCTGTGACAGGATAGTCTACTTGTACCAGACAGGATATTCTTGTTAGAGACAACACCTTCTATATTCCTCAAGTGTATAAATTGCTCAACTTTGTTTCATCTTCTTTCTGCTTTGCAAAGAACTATGAGAGGGTGGTCTACTTGTACCAGAAGGATATTCCCGTCAGAGGTGATAACTTCTACATTCCTCAGCAGACACCAATGGTCAATGCTCTCAGTAAGTGGATAATGCTCTCATAATAATCTTGATTATGATAATCATTAAAGAGAAGGTTGCTTTCCGGAAAAGTTGAAAATAATTTATGAGCGTTCTCATTCCTTTTATGTCAGTTTGGAAGAACATCATAGTAGAAATGTCCCCAGAAAATGATTGATCTTCAAATGACTTCATATTAAATATATGATGAGAAATAACTGAAATGTTTGGGCCGAACATTCATGCAAGATGTGTGTGCAGTCCTATATACCCATTTCTGCGTGCAGTTCATGAGCTTTTCAGTAAGATTGGATCAATTTCTTATCATTTTGATGATTCCAAAACCTCACAGTATGCACCAATACTTTTGTAGACATGATCAATCTTTCCCAATTGCTTTGAGACAGTTTCTTTCAGAATGACATTGCATGAACAGAACTCAACTTTATATTTATGCCTCCTCCTCCTCCTTCGTGGTGCTGGAACCATCTGTTTGTCCATATGTCCCACTTTCTGTTACTGTAATTATTTGAGAACCAGTGAACAAATTTTGACCATGCTTGGATCAAGTATGTATTAGCATGTACATGTAAGAATGATCTGATTAGATATTTCAAAGGGCAAAGGTCACAGGGTCAAAAAGGGTTAAAAATCTCAAAAATCTCAAATAACTTTTAACTGCAAGAACTTGAAGGTGTGTGTGTGTGTGTGTAATTGGGTTTTTACAGATGTGTATCAATCAGATGTGATTATTTACGTCTGGGGACCGACCTTTAACGTCACCATCCGAAAGACGTGACTCGGTCTCGAACCTGGGTCCGCTGAATCAGTTTATAACCTCCACTGTTAGCTGGATTACTGGCGCACGCCACAACGCCCAGTCTGAGGCTATTGAAGCAAGTTAGCCTAAGCTTCAGTATGTAGATGTATAATGATGTAAGAATAAACTTATTATAATTTAAATGGAAGAGGTCAAAAATCAAAGTTCACAGGGTCATACATGTAAGAGTGAATGTGAATTCCCAAATATCTCCTTAGTGCGATAAGTAGAGAACGATTGACGCAATTTAAACCAAACCTGGATCAATTATGTTCAATTACTTGTAGCTTTGTAAGGGTGAACTGATTAGAGTTTGGATGTAAGAGGGTCAAAGGTCACAGGGTCATTAAAGTGTTTTGAAACGATTTCAACCAAACCATGTTTTTGTCATCTCTTCCCCATATCTTTATTTCAGTGGAAGGTAATCATCATCTGGTATCTGAGAATGGATTTAAGGTGATGTGGAAGCAGGCGATTCATTACTGTCATCACTTGATGCAAGATGCTAAAGCGCGGAAGACAGGATTCATAGCATATCTGTAAGTACAGTGAAACCTGTATATAAAGACCACTCCAGAGAGACAAGAAATGCAGTCTTTATGAGCAGGTGGTCTTTAAGTACAGGTTCCTTTAGTAAACGTTTCAATGAGAAACATTTTTCAAGGGAAACAAAAATTTTGGTCTTTATAGACAGGTGGTCGCTAAAGCAGGTTTGACTGTAGAAGTCATGGCAACTGCATCAGCAAGAGATATCGTACAGTCAAACCTGTATGTAAAGGCCAATGAAGAGAAACAGAAAGAGTGGCCACTATAGGAAGTGCCCTTTGGAGACGGATTCTACGACACATATTTCTTTCTAGTGGGAGACAATGAGGGTGACCACTATTATAGACAAGTGGCCTTCTTATAGATGTTGCCACGAAGACATATTTAACTGTACACCTGTACGCACTGGGCGCCCCACTGTTTTTTCCTTGGGATCCGGAGTACAACCTGTGGGTCCGTTTTGACAGTTTGTTGCTTCTGAGTGATTTTTTTTTGGGGGGGTGGGGGAGGCTCACCTCATACAAGATGCTACAACATGACTGGCCGGATTTATAGCATTTCTGTACAAAGTAGTTATTGGTAACCTCTTAACTAGCAGAGATACTCTTTTCTTACATGACTCATATTGCATGATTTACCGACCATCTAATGTAAAAAAAAAACATCAAATAAAGCTTCAAATAAATAGATTTTTCTGCAATTATTGGCAGTTTCGATAACAGATGTATTTCTACAGCATATGTAATTGACAAAGATTTATTGCAGCATTTCTACTTGAAATTGTATAAACCTTTAAACCTTTAATATACACTATGAGTCACTGCCTAGGGCATGGGCATTTTGACATTTGTTTTCTTCAAGTGGCCAGTGCTCAGTCCTCCATGATTGCACTTTGATGAGCAACTTATCAAATTGGAGAATACGTTATGAACTACCATACCAGTATATTTCAGCAATATATTTAGAATTAATACATGGTTGGGAGTGCATTGGTGCGATCTGGCAACACAAAGGTTTTTATCGTACTATACGCACGAGGTGCAAGCCGAGTGTGTTGGACACCACGATAAAAACCTGAGTGTTGCTGGATCGCACTAACGCACGAGCTCACAACCATGTATTAATAGTTTTATAAAACGGGTCGGCAGTATGATTATGAAGTCTATAAAAATGGTTACGAACCCCATAGAAACGCCAAGAGTCGCACAGTCATGGAGGCTGCCATTTGCTTTCCTGGATGACATCACATAAGCGTAGCCAACAAAAGTCATGCACATTTCAGTGTGCGCATGTAAACCCTGCGCTAAAATGACAAACTACGCGATTTCATTGCGTTTTAAGTTTGCACGCACCACAGGTATGCGTACGAGCAGCTCAGTCGTGCATTAGTACCTTTTGCTGTGCGTTAGTACCTTTTTTTTTGCACGGTCACGTGTTATTTGACCAATCAGGATGGCTTCATTCTTGAACCCATTTTATAAAACTTGATGTTTAATGTATTTGTGCTTGAACATGGGTTTTTCCTT